>CM040626.1:4745388-4874333 GCA_022817965.1 Solanum lycopersicoides
CCTAATTTCCTAAACTCTATTTATATAAATATTTGTGTATCAAACTTACTTACTAACCAAAGTGGGGGGGGGGGTTAATTAATTTAATTTAATAAGAAGCTTAAAGGTTAAGAAAGTAAAGATATTACTAGTACTACTACTACTACTACCACCCCCTCTCTCGAACTACTAAAAAGTAATAAAAAATACAAAAAATAGGACATAATAGTAAGAACAAACTATAGGTCCCAAAATTAATTTTTTTTTTTTACTTGTTATAATGTCTAGTAGTATATATATGCTACTACCATAAAGCCTTTCACTTTATTTTGAGCTCCATTATTATTCTCATAAAAAATATTCCTCTCTTAACTTTCCTTTTTATCTTTCTTCCTTTCCCTTTGCCAAAATTGAACACTACTACTACATCTTCAAAAATTTTTTTTTTTTTTTTTATGTGATTCTCCACTAACAAAAAACTTTATAAAAGAGAATTTTTATAGATCATATTCAAGAATTTGCTATGAATTTTTCTTCAATTCCAGCTTATCTTGATCCAGCCAACTGGCAACAAGTATGTATTCAATTTTTTTTTAAAATTATTATGCTTTTATCAATTGTTTCTTTGGCAAAAAAGCATTAAAGATAATATTCTTCACTTTTTTTTTCTAATTAATTTTTAAAAAATTTTCCTTTTTTTTTCTCATCTTTAAATTTCTTGCATATACTTAGATATATTATTATTCTTCAATTTTTTTGTTTTCAGCAAAGTGGGAGTACTATTCAAAATCATCATCATCATCATCAACAACTTACATCTGCACCACCGCCGCCAGTACTATCACCTGGTCCTCCAGTAATAGCACCACTGCAGCCTCATGGCGGCGGTGGTGCAGGTTCTATTAGACCAGGCTCGATGGCTGATCGAGCCCGGATGGCTAATATACCTATGCCTGAAACAGCCTTAAAATGCCCTAGATGTGATTCAACAAACACTAAGTTTTGTTACTTCAACAACTATAGTCTCTCACAACCTAGACACTTTTGCAAGGCTTGTAAAAGGTAAATAATAATAATAAATATTGATTATGAAGAAAAATACATGTATTAGCTAGACGAACTAAAATATATTATTTTATTAGTTTTGAGGAGAAAATAATTGATTGAGAGTATTTCTCTTCGATATTTTTCAAAAATGTTTGTAACAGGTACTGGACTAGAGGTGGCGCTTTGAGAAGTGTACCTGTGGGTGGGGGATGCAGGAGGAACAAAAGAAGCAATAACAACAAGAAGAACAGTAACAACAACAACAATAATAATAGTTCAAAATCTCCGGGTTCTAGTACTAGTACTGATGGTCTTCAAGGTACTAACAACTCGGGTTCTTCAACTACAATTTCATCTCATAGTAACAGTTTTTCGGGTCCAACATCAGCAGCTAGTTTCTTAGGGCTTATGTCCCATCAAATTCCGCCTCTTCGTTTCATGTCTCCTTTAGGTCAATTTAGTTCTGATCATCATCACCATCACCATCATTTTACTCCGAGTAACCATATGAACTTGAATTTCTCTACAAGTTCATGTGGTAACATATTAGGTGGGACCACTGAAGGTATGAGTTAGTAACAACAACAATTTACTTGGTGCTGGTGCTGGTGCTGAGTGTTGGGGGCCATGTTGCTTCGCTTTTATCAAGTGGAAACCTTGAACATTGGAGGATGCAACAACAATTCCCTAATTTCTTAGGTGGATTTGATCCATCTAATTCGCCTTCTTCTTACCCCTTCAAGGGGGTGTGCACGAAGCAGTACAATACCTTGGTGGTGAGAGTACGAGTCAAATTAGTAGGCCTAAAATCTCAACCTCAATGCTAAATCAAATGGCTAAGGTGAAGATGGAAGACAACAACAACAACAACAGCAACAACAACAACAATAATAATCAAGATCAATCAGCTTTATCAAGGCAATTATTGGGGATTCAAGGAAATAATGAAAATTGGAATACTAGTGCTAGTGCTTGGAGTGATCTTTCAGCTAGTTTTAGCTCTTCTTCCACTAGTAATGCCTTATAATTATTGAAATTCGAGCCAAATATTATACTACCTTCTTTTATCACCCAACGGTCATTCAGAGGTCTTAGCTGGTAATCTGAATTGTCTCACTAGTCGATATGTTTTATCATCAAAAGCTTCTAGTGAAGATGGAATTAACACGAACAATCGGAACAAAAGAATATCAATCGATCATCTCAAAACCCTAGATTTGGTAGTTCTTTTTTTTTTCCAAGTGTTTTATTTAAATTTGTTTGTAGTTTGTTTATGGTAATTTATTAGAACATGTTTGGAGTGTATTTTTTGAGTTTTTTTTTTTTTTTGTAGCTTTTGTGTAGACATGAAGGTCTAATTTTCAATATTGTAATTTGGTTCTAGGTGTTGGGCTGTAAAGATGATCATATGGCTAACATTTCTAATGGTATATCATCTTCATGTTTGAAATTTTATGGAGTTTTTTTTTTTGTATTTTCAATATTATGTGTATATTTCATTTGGTGTTATATTTTTAATTTCTTCCTAATTCTCTCATTACTACAACATTTCTTGTTGGATTTATTATTGTTTGGTTTAATCCAAGTTAATTCATCCAAATTATGAATCTATTGATGAGGATTTATTAGATATTGATAAATGCTTATAATTATGTAGAAAATTAACATTACAACAAATAAGATATATTTTTCTTTTAGTAAAATAATTAATTATATTATTATCGTTAAATAATTACAATAAAAAATATTATGTGTTAGCTGTGAAATGAATTAATGATCCATGATCTGAAGCAATGTTGTTTAAATATTTTTATTACATGATGATTAAAAAATCTCACTTTGTAATTAAATTTGGATGTTGTAATTTTACCACTTTAATATTCAAGGTGCAACTTAAAATATTAATGGTACTACTATAAGGTTTAATTAATTAAATCTCTTTGTAGTGGTTGTGTATCAAAATTTAATGACTATTATGAAGACATGTATATTGATATTTGAGCGTTTATATTTTATTTAATCATTTGAAAAAATATATATGCAAAAATTTAGAAAGAATATGAATGTAAAAAAGGCAAATATCATTAACCTTTCCTCGTGAAATTATAAATTTATAATCGTAAGTGATATGCATGATTTGAAGATAAAAAAATTTCTTATGCATATTTGAAACTTAGTATGTACATAATAATAAATTTTCTAATTATGAGATAATTTGTTCTGTGATTTTATCTCAAGTCAACGTAGATAAATTAATAATATAAAATAAAAAAAATATTAATTTAAAATTAACAGATTTTTAAATTTTAAATTCGTCTCGATGAAATTAGTAGTATTACTATTGCCAAAAACGCGTCGGTGTGTAAGCTTTTGGCACTTCATGATATGATTATGATTCTTAAATATTAGTATATTATTCTGTTTGATTGGTGCATGCTAGTCACTTCATTTTATTCTAGTATTTCAATATATTATAATGATTATTATTTTTTATTATATAGCATTTATTATATGTTTTATAATGGCTGTAATATATGAGCTGAAATGGAAAGGAAAAAAAAATGAATTCTAAGAGCAACTTTCTAGAGATTCAGTTGCTTCCAGCTATATATACTATATGATTTATACTTTCTTTGTAGTAATTTATATGATACTCGTAATTTATATGATACTGTTTAATTATATATTGTTTTAAAAAATAAGTATTTTTTATGTTTATGATTTAAAATAAGTGTGATGAAAATCATTTTGTAAAAGATAAAATGAATGTCTTAAAAGTATATTATTACGAAAAGAGAAATTATATTACGTAAATTAAGACAGAATATATCACGTAAATTGAGACGAAGAACATATCATTTGTAGTTCTCATTCTTCTTAAATTGCTCCAAATCTAATCCACATGCCTAATTATCTAATATTTCATGAGTGTGTTGAAATAAGAGAAAATAAAATCTGGAATATTTCAATCTATTAAGCAAAATCAAGGATTGGCTGGATTTGTTTAAAGAATATATTGTTTATTTAGGGAGGGTAAGTCATGTGAAATTGTAAAGAAATTAAAAGGTTTGAGTTTTCGATATAGACAAAATTTTGTTGGGAGCGTCATTTTAAATAGGTGCGTAATTCAAATCTAATCGAAGTTTCATTATAAATTCTAAATACTAAATAAAATAGAATTGTTCTATTAAAACCCTGAGAAAGAAATCAACCACCAAGAACAATATAAGAGACCTGTTTATAACAAATAATTAATATTCTTTTTTGTTTATTGCAAACTAATTGTTACCTTATTGTAATTAAGTATTTATAAGATCTCGGGCATTTTCAATTTTAGGTTGATACGTATAATTAAAATAACATTTTAATGTGGTTAACTTAACTATCTAATATACAAATGAAAAAAAACTTACACCCAAAAGTATTAGTCAAAATACTCTATTATGACATAAATGTTCAGTTAGACCTTATCTTTGTTCGAACGTCTAAATAAAATACTAACAAATTTAACTAACTATCAATACGTTCAAGCTTTTATATATATTAAACTACAATTTCACTTGTATTTGGCAACACATAAAGCTATTTAGGCTATCACTTTATATAGGAAAATCTACCTAGAATATGGAAATTATATGATCATTGTCCCCTATAAATTTATATGCAATAACTCAATCATTTGTTATATATAATTCCCATAATGATAACTGAAACATGAAGACAGTCAAACCAATGCAAAAAAAAAAAAGAAAAAAAAAAGATTCTTGGGGATTGAGTAAATGATTCCATAATAATAACAATAATAATTATTATTATTAATAATAATACTAGAGTAATATCCCCTCTTTTTAAATATATTGTGTCACACCGATATTACACGCTTTTTAAGAAATTATAAATAGAAGATAATTATACTATATTACCTTTTGAATATGGTAATAAAAATGATGTCTTGAAAAATCTAATGGAAAAATAACTATAATTTTAACGATTAAAATAAATTAAAAATTAAATATATTATTAGATATTTTAAAATAATATACGGAACGAAAATAATAATTAAGAGAATTTGTGGTAAAAAAGCAATGATGAGAAGATAGTCAAAGAAGGTAAGACAAAGAGTGGGACAACAACATTGTTTTCTTAAAAGACTCGAAATCCAAAAAAATATGCCCACAACACTAAAATCCTTCGATTCCCAAACTCCGAGGTTCTGTTATGTTATAACGTAATTTCATCAAATTCGATAATTTTAATATTTTATTATTAAAATAAATTAAAATATTTTGAAATTTAACATAAATTATTAATTGATTATTTCTAAATTATTAACAGTTTTAAAAAATATCTCTCTACTTGATTAATTAAACTTAAATGCGCTATCTATTTATCACATGACATAATAAGTGTCTCAAACTCTTGTAGGAGCATACGATTCTTAATAAAAATCTGAAAAAAATGATAAAAATGCTCGAGAATATTAGGGTCATGTTACAAGATCCAGTGTATATTTTTGTTTAATTAGTTCAGTAAATGAATATTTTTTAAGGTCATTAATAGTTCAAAAATAAAATTAATAATTCATGTTATATTCTGAGGCGTTTTCAATAATTCCCTTTATTAATGATAAGAGGACCAGAATTATCACATACACTTTTTTAGAATTAAATTATAAAAATTTTGATAAATATTTTAACTATATATCTTAAAGATTTATTGAATTTTGTATCGAATTTGCCCCCAAGAATTACGGTAAAATTTGAAAACAAAGATGAGGGAAATCAGTCCAAGAGAACAAAAGGAGTAAAACTACTCTGAAAGACTGGAACAAACATTATGTTATGTGGTGTACGTAAATTCATGATCTTTTTGTTAATGTTATTTCTTTGATACATGCTTTCAAATTTATTTTCGTACAATTCATGTTATAGAAATTCTAGATTTTTATTATTGCACGATATTCGAGGAGGAATATTATAGTACTTATAGATATAGCAAGCTTTGTTCTAGTTCTTTCTAGTAATTAGATCTTCTCTTCTTGATTTTGACAAACTGGTTTTGTTTTGTCATGCTTCTGACAAAGAAAATATGATTCAGGGAGACCGTATCTTAATAAAACTAATTTAAAAAAATTATTTACATATATTATATTACTATAAGAAAATTGTTAATTATACGAGAATTTTTTATTTTTCTGGAGATTAGTATGAAAATCTACATGAATCTTATTTTTCTGCAAATTTTCATATTAATTCCCAGAAAAATTTCTATGTAATTAACAGTTTTCTTATAGTGGATTATAATATCCCTTTAATCTTTTATACTAGCTTTTTATCATAATTATCTGCGGAGAGAAGTACTGAAAAATCTTTTGAATTTTTTAATTTCATTCTTGAATTATTGATAGCTTTAAAAATACTCCTAATCGATTTGTCATTAATTGATAATTCGAAGTTGCACATTATTTCTTTCCTTCCTACCTTGATTAACTAAACTTAAATACATTTGATCTAATAACATGCGTGAAATACACACTTAGATTATCTTAAATTTAGAGATGTTTTCAGTACTTCTCTGAATTTTTTATTAAGCATTCATGTTCATATAAGAGTTTGAGATCATTACTTGCTATATTATGTAGCAGATTAGAGGTGTATCTAAGATTAGTTAGTTAATTAAAAGAATATTTCAAAAAAAAATTAATAATTTAGAAATGAAACTGATAATTCTAAGATATTTTCAATGCTTCCGTCTTATTCGACTGAAATTATAACAAGAAAAGACTAAAACATGCCATGTATGTGTGGCCAGGGGCGGAGCTAATTTCATACAAGGAGGTTCATCCGATCTTTTTTGATAAAAAATTATATTATTTATATATGGTTAAAATAAGCTTATATATATATATATAGTAAATATCGAACTCCCTTCGACTATCTACTTTTATAAATTTTAAATCACCTTATTGAAAATCTTAACTCCGCCTCTATATGTCAATATAATAATGTAATTTTAGCATGTGACCATATAGTACTTTACAGTGTTTTTTGGTTGTTACTAATTAATTAACTCCCCCTAGCTAGAGCTCTTCTTTTCTTGGGAATGTTCTCTTACTTTCATGCTTTACACAGTTTCTTCCTTCTTTTGACTCAATTTGAGACATTGGGGTCACTTATAAAATACACTATAATAATATATTTAATATAATTTTATAATTATATTTAAAGAAAATGACTTGTACAATTGGCTTATTATTACTTTGTAAAAGCAGAGAGAATTTTTTAATATTGACCCTCGACTTAAATAAAACTTATCAAAAAGAATTAAGCCTGATAAAGCAATACAATGGTTATGCCAAAAATAATGAGTTAATAACTTTAATGGTCACTCAACTATCAATTGTTTTCACAGAAAGTCATTCAACTTTCATTTTCAACTCAAAAGTCACTCAACTATGATCTCTTTGCACATAAAGTCACTCAACTTTCATTTTTAACTCAAAAGTCACTCAACTATGACTTCTTTGCATAGAAAGTCACTCAACCTATTTAATTATTTTTTTCATTAAAATTTAGTGACATATAATTTTAATTATCAACCAAAATTTTAATTAAAAAAATTTAATAAAATTTTAATCAAAATCTTAAGAATAATATATATACATATATCCATTTAATTCATTTAATGACCCGCTCATTTAATTCAACCCGCTAAAAATATAATATTGAACATTTTATTTTACCATTAATCCCCTAAATCATTCTCCGTTGTCTCCCACATTCTTTTAGCGAATTAATGGTAAAATAAAATGTTTAATGTTCAATGGGGAATGATTTAGGAATTAATGAAAAAATAAAATGTTTAATATTATATTTTTAGCGGGTTGGATTAAATGAGCGGGTCATTAAATGAATTAAATGGATATATGTATATATATTATTCTTAAGATTTTGATTAAAATTTTATTAATTTTTTTTATTAATTTTTTTTATTAAAATTTTTTATTAAAATTTTGGTTAATAATTAAAATTATATGTCACTAAATTTTAATGAAAAAAATAATTAAATAGGTTGAGTGACTTTCTGTGCAAAGAAGTCATAGTTGAGTGACTTTTGAGTTGAAAATAAAAGTTGAGTGACTTTATGTGCAAAGAGATCATAGTTGAGTGACTTTTGAGTTGAAAATGAAAGTTGAGTGACTTTCTGTGAAAACAATTGATAGTTGAGTGACCATCAAAGTTATTAACTCCAAAAATAATATAAAAGAAAACAGTGGCAACATGAAATAAAAGAAAAACAAGAAGTAATACAAAAGCGGAAGAAACAAGACAAATACTAAAGAAGCTTGCCGGTGCTAGTCTGTTGTTATTTTGTTCATTGCTAATAAAAATTAATCATTAATTTACCGCTAGATTTAGCAACAAAAATTGTTTTTTAGCTACAAAAAATTTTCATTGCTAAATTCAATTTTTTAGTTAAAAAAAAATACTCAATTAGTACCTACAAACCTTCTGTCATAATGCTTGACATTCATAGAGAGACACTTATGTTAAACGAGATTACAAAAATGATAAACTTTTACTAATTAACAAACATGATAAAAATAAAAATTAGAAAAAAGTAGAAGTATATTTTATGATAATTAAAAAATTTATAATACACTTTTTATAAATATTATAAATGAGAATACTTAAATAATGTTAAAATTATAAAAGTCCAACACAAAGTTAATAAATTATTAACCTCAGACTTCTTTTTTATTTATACGTTTAAACTAAAAAAAAATATAGGATACAAAAGTAAATTACAATAAAGTATTCACAAACTTGATCACAGTAAAAACATTAAATAAATAAAAAGAGGTACATTAATATATTACAATCACAAATATAAATAAACAAATAAATAAATAAATAACTTTGGTTGTATACCAAATTCTGCAAGCACTGCACTGTGATTAGTGTTCTCTTAAAAAGTGAAATCGTCATTGAGAAGCTAGGAATCTTATTGGTACTTTTTGTAAGAGTGCCTCTTGTTATGGTCCCATATTAGGGTAAAACGTTTTTTAAATAATAATTTTATATTTAGTAAAATTTGAGATTGAGATTTTTAGTTAAAAATAAAGAGGTGATATTTATCAGTTAGTATATATTATTCACTCCACAATTCTTATTTGCGGTGTGCTTTTATATATATTTATTACGAGTTTAATTTTGTATTCAGTAAAATTTTTAGTTCGAAATTTTTAGTTAAGAATGAAAGATGATATTATATTTATTAGTTATATATTATTCACTCCACAAATATTCTTATTTGCGGTCTGCTTTTATATATATTTATTATGAGTTTAATTTTGTATTCAGTAAAATTTGAGTTCGAAATTTTTAGTTTAAGAATGAAGAGATGATATTATATTTATTAGTTATATATTATTCACTCCACAAATATTCTTGTTTGCGGTGTGCTTTTATATATATTTATTATGAATTTAATTTTATATGATTAAGTCCAATATTGACGGATGAAACTATGGTGACATTAACATGGGCTCCAACTTCAAAATACGAGAATTGGGATGAGTTCTATTCTGATATCATATAAAAAAAATTAGACTATATGATTTAAGCAGGAGTAATTTATAGTAATTCAAAATTTCCAACAAAATCAACTTATTTTTATTAAACTTATATGATTATTTCATTTCTCTAAGTTCAATTCAGTACACTGGTTCTATATATTATTTTCTTTACATTTATTTCGATAAATTTATCGATTAATTTTTATTATTATTTTTTAATATATAGAGATGTATGTATAGATCATCTTCATAAATTAACGAAAATATGAAAAATCTCTGACATTGTGCTCTAATAACAAATATGGTTGAAAAACTAATTGCTAATTAATTTTGGTTCATTATAATGGTGCTTAATTAGAGTATGATTAATCTCATAGTGTGATTATGATATATATATAATCATAGAGAAAGTATCAATGGAAAGACTAATCACTGCTTTAGGGAGTCAAATATAATGGCTTATGGATTGGCTAAAATAGGAGCAATTAATAATCACAACATGTCTTTTAATATTTATAGTCTATTTAATCAAGTTTTTAAAAATCAACTTATATAAAAAGTCTTTTTTTTTATAATAAAATAAAAAATCTTTTGAAAAGTAATGTGTGGGATAGTAGTTTGTAGTTTGCTAATCAATTTAAAAAATACTTTATTTTCCTATTAGAGTACCACTTTAATTTGGATGTTTAATTTCAGATGAAAAATGACCTTTTAATTTGAATTCATATTTTACATGCAAAATAATTTTATTATCTTTATTTCATACTAAATCAATCAGAAAAGAAAAATTAAAAGTAACGTGTGAAATAAAAAAACATTTGATGAAAATTGAAAAGTCGTCCTAACATGAGTAAAATTGCTATACATATTGAAGAGTTTTCTATTCCTAAATTCAAAACTTTTTATTAATAAATATAAGGATTCGAACCATTTCAATATGCTCGATAATTATACATTCTAACGATATATATGAAAGTATACGAAAAATTCATATAACACTAGAGCCAATGATCTTCTCGTCTTAAAATTAGATGACATTTCTCTCTTTTTGCTCTTGTGTGGGCTCAACCTTGGGGGAGGAACCAAAGACCAGGTTATTAATTTGATCAAATTTAATAATTTTATTCAAATTATTTATTTATCTTTAAAAATTTTAAATTATATATAAATTTAATTTCTGATTCCGTTTCGATTAGACCTATCAAAGGGGTGGTCTATCAAAGACACAATTTGAAAAGTAAGTAGGTAGCATCCTATGTAACATCTTTTTCATCTTCTAAAGAAGAGATAGCCTTGACCACAATAGAACTTTTAATATTTTCTAGAACTATTTTAAAAAATATTATTTTTTTTCTATCTACGTTTAATTGTTATATTGTGTTTTTCGAAATTAACTAATTTTCAAAGTTAAAATTAGATTATATTAATTTGATATTTTAAATAAAAAATTTAGATATTCAAAAATACAAAAAATACTATAAATTCCAACTTTTTATATATATCAATATGATGAAAAAATTCATCGTGAAATATTAATCAAAATTATTGTCATTTAACTCTCTGTGAAAGAAAACTATGATAATTAAAAGTGAACGGAGGTAATATTTTTATGGATTTTTATTTTGAGGTAAATTCAGAGGCTTTCCTAATATAGAACTCCATATATATCTCAATTAGTGGCACTTTTTATTTTTATAAATTTAAGTTACGTAAATTTTCATTAGTATTTCATAAAATGTTTTTTCCTTCTATTGACATAAAAAATTTTGTAATTTATCGAAAATAAATCTACAGCTCAAAATAATTGTTATTTTCATAGGGAAAATTTTATTAAAAAAATACAATGCAAATAAATATATTGTAATAGGACAATTTCTGCCTCAGCAATGTCGAGTCCTAGCTATAGTGCATACTCCACAACATATATATTAATTATTTCTCATAATTTTTATATTATATGGTTATAATTTATATATGTTCAATATTGAAACGTGGCCTTGTGTGCTATTTGTCGTTTTCTCAATAATAATAATACTAATAATAATAATAATTTATATATAATGTGTAATTGTTTGGAAAATTCGTATTATTTGCTGTTGTCACTGTTTTTTTAACATTATATTTACTCGCGCCTAGAATTTTTCAGAAATAAATTTTTTTAAGCTTCATTTATATCGCTTTTTAAAACTCCACTTGGAGAATACTCTTATTGAATATGTTGTTTGTGTAAGTCTATTTGAGAAACTCGTATTATTTGTTGTTGTCACTGTTCCCTTTTTATATTATTTTTGATTCTATATGTCTGGTTTGAAATTATGTTATTCGGGCCTAGAATTTTTCCAATTTTTTTTTTTTTATCTTTACTACATCAATTTTTTTAAAACTTCACTTGTACAATATTTTTAGTATAATATTTTTACTGAATATATTGTTGTTGTGTATATATCGTAATTGAACAAATTCAATAACACATGTAAGTTGTTTTTATTTTATAAGTGGTCAAATCCAAGTAGCACAATTATATATAATATAATAATTAGTGGTTACGTACGTTTGACCTGTTAATATCAAAGTTGTAGTAGAGTTGAATGATATGATTGCATGAATTGCATGGATGCTTACGTAAAATAGCACTTTAGGTTTTTATTTTTTTAAATTTTATCTTCAAGTTAATAATTATTTTACAAAGTTGTTTGTCTTATTAAGGCCACTATGATTCCTTATCTGTTTCTCATGCACACGTTCTAAGATAATGTCCTCTTTTTAAAATATAAAAAAACTAGGGGAAATGACCATATTGAAATATCATAAACGATATACAAATATTTTTTATCATATTTCTGAGATATTGGCGCCTTGTCGTTCAAAAACTAGAGTGTACATATATATGGACAAGTGACGCAATCTTATTCATCGATCCGATATTTAATAAATGTTAGGTCGTCGTTAGATAAGATTATGATACGTGTATGTCCGTTAGTATAAAGGGTATATATGCTATAGTTTTTTGGACGAAAGAAACAACAATGTCTCAAAAATATGATGGCAGATATCTGCATACCATTTACGATAGTTCAGGAATATATTTATCGTTATTCCCTACAAGTTAAATAAAATTCTAAAGTACTATAGTGAGTTATGTTTCAGAGAATATATATATATATATATATATATATATATATATATATATATATATATATATATATATATATATTGTATTGTATTAAAAATATTGAATTTGAATTAATGAACCGTTCTAATTTGACTTAATTATTGAAAATGGATCGTGGAGATGACTAATTACCTATTGAGCCAACTCCTCTCATCAAGAGTAATGTGCGATTTACTATAGCTACAGTTTAAGAAAATTGTTGTTCAAAGTTACAATTTATCTAATTTTTGCTATTCGCCTGATTTGTATAATTTGTATTATTTGATTTATGATTATATAAATTCAAAATTTTATACATGCTTACCCTAGCTATTTGTATAAGATTTATGAAAAAAAATCATAATAAATTACCTTGTTTATATATTGACAAGCGAAATATAGAAACAGATTTCTGTGAAGCGCAATTATCAAAACTATAGCTATAGAGACTTATTATATCTATTATGTTCGATATTTTCTGAAGTTTTCAACGACGAGAATTATCATAACAAAGATGGGCCGAAGACCTGAGGGAATAGCTGATCAATTTAGGATGGATACTGCAACCTATTGGGCCAGAGGCCCAACAAACAAAGCTCAAAGTTATATATTTATCACAATAAATAATCTTTTATAATAAGTTAAAAAAAGAATTAAACAATTATCATTGAAAGGTTTTCTCGTGTTTTTATCTACCAATTTCTGAAAAATTTATCTATTGTGGATCTTTTTTCAAAAGGATCGTATATTGAAAAGTATTTGTAATATAATGGACCATAAATTAAAGTTAATCTGTCATATCGTCGGTATTATTGTACATATAATTGTTCCAAAAAATCATTTTTCAAGTTGATCATATACGTCATTACGTAGCCAAATGAAATGTTATCATCCAAGATATAAAGTTAGAAAATGATTTTGATCAAAAGCAATGAACTATATATATCAAGAGGACCATTAGATTTTAGATTTTAAAATGTAAATTATCCCTACTTGCACTTTGCTTCTTTACCATATGAGATTTGTACATCTATACGATACAATAAAAAAAAACTTTTTTATAATAATAGTATGTATATTAATCATACACTTATTATATACTTTATATACACTAAGTATATATCAGGAACAATTATAAACTATATAGCATTTAAAAGTTGGCTCTAGACAAAAGAAGTTGCTCGAATGGTAAACACTAAACACCTTTCACCTTCAATCTTGAGATCATTGATTTGAATCGTCAAGGTAACAAAAAAAGGTGGAAGCTCCTGATTAGGGAGGGTTTAAAAAAATTGACTCTATAATATACGTTTGTACGTTGAGAAAAATTTATTCACCTCATCATAATTGTTTATCACAGTGTATTTTAAGTGTATAAGTAATGTATATAGTGTATAAATTTGATTAGGCATAATTTAATGGGCAACTTTCACATATAGCAAATATAAAATTCATATTTGTATGTTATGGCAAAATTTGCATAATTGCGCTTCATAGCAAACTTATATATGTATAATTTGCTATACATATACAATTGAAGCGAATTGTATAAAATGAATTGTATGAAACGAGAAAGAGATAAATTATATACAATTTGAATTGTATAAGACAAGAAGCGAGAAAGGAAAAATTGAATTGTATAAAACGAGAAAGAGAGAAATTATATACAATTTGAATTCGTATAAAACGAGAAAGAGAGAAAGGCAAAAAGAGACTTGTACAGGGAATATACAATTGAATCGAATTTTATAAAACGAGAAAGAGAAAAATTATATACAATTTGAATTTGTATAAAACGAGAAAAGCAAAAGAGACTTGGGCAGGAAAATATTTGTATTGTATAATTATAAGTGTATAGGACGAAGATATATGCATTTGCATGCGTTTATACAATTTTCTCTCGCTTTATACAATTTATACAGTTCTATTGTATAAAGCGAGAGAGGCGAGTGACAGGAATAAGCGAGAGAGAGGGGGAGAGTGGTGAGCGAGAATATGAGGGAGAGAGGGACTGACAAACAGTTTGCTATGGAATACAAATAAATCAAATGATAGCTACTACATTTATTTTATATTATTAGTTTGTCATTCTATACAATTATCCCTAATTTAATTTATATATACTAATTATAATTTGTAACAAAATAAATATCAGTGTTATTTTACGTTGTGAGCTTTGTTAGGCCATTGTATATAGCGTAGAAATTCATATTACTTTTATGATTTAATTGCCTAAAGAATTATATAATTATAAAAAGTACTTTGTAATGGACCACAAAATCGATTGGTCCTATTGGGGTAATTTGTGCTTTTGCTCTTATTAGGGTCCGTCTTTAATTTTTATTCTGACGATAAATAAATATGATGACATGATTTTATTTTTTTTCGTTATTACTCACAAGTTATGCACCCCTCCTCCTTTCGCTAGGCATAATTTTGTTTCCTAATGATAAAAATTAAAAAATAATTTATTTATAAAATATAAAATTATATCAGAACATTTAAAAGATAAATTATGCAATTAAGTGGTCTGTAATGCATATAATTGTTCCAAGAAACCAATTTTCATGTTTGATCTAATTATATGTCATTAGGCAGCCAAAACAATGATATCATCCTAGATATAAAGTTTGGCTAAAATAATATTTTTGACCAAAAGCAATGAATGAACTATATAATATCAAAAGGGCCACTAGATTTGGACTAAACATAATCTTTTTAATAAAAAAAAAAGTGCTACTTAGATATTCCATGTGGCAAAAAGAATTCCACCTTACCAATTGAAGCAAAACTTTTTCCAAACATTGATAGTGATTAGCACTATAGTAGCTATATATAGCTATTTCAAAATTAATATAACTTATAGTAATAATTTAATTCTTATCTTTTCTTTTCTTTAATTATAACATTTTGACTCATAAAAGAAAAAGAATCTCCTTTACCTATAATTTTGGCCTTTTTTGTCTATAAAAATTAGGGTTTGGGAAACACGAATATGTTATACGGGCAGCTGATTATCAATGAAAGTTCAGATATTCAATTAATCGATCGAGCTATTAAGAGTTTTGTTTTAACCATTGATTTATGAGTTTAATTAAAACGTGTAAATATATGTATCAAGTATAAGGGCTAGACAGAAATAGGTAACGTAACTATCTATGATTAAATAATTTATATTCCAAATCTATATTCTAAAAGCATATCATTTGATTTCATCGATATCGAGTATAACACACAAATAAAAAGCATAAAGAAAAGTGTATGGTCACAATTTAATGAATTGATTGATAACGTAGATAATTTGTCCTCAAAATAAAGCAATAAACTAGTACAAGTATGTATTGGAGAAAATGTGACGATATGACGTTATCTTTTTATTGTTGATTAAATTTTTGAAGAAACTAATAGTACCAAATATTTTACGAGTCATATAATGCGTGAATTTAAGTAAATGAGAATATAAGATACTCAGGAGAATAATGAGTGGAAGTATAGTAAGTGGATTACCATTGTTCTCAAGATTAGCCTTACATAAAGTTTAATTAATTTGACACACAAATTAGGACGTGTTTTGATACGAATAAAAATATTTTTTCTATGAAAAAATATTAGTTCCTAAATAATGTTTTCTTGAAAAAGAAATGTTTTTTTAAATTTTTTTTACTATCTAATAAATAAGCAAAATCATATTATATATCAAAAACATTTGTACTTTTTAACTATCCTTAGCGATAAAAAAGTTTAATTATAAATTCTTCTTAGGAGGGTGCTCAAAATATGCCTATCTATAAAATATACACACTAATGAAGTGGATTATTTTATAAATTGATTTAAAATATGAAAAAATGAAATACACAAAAAATTCAAGAGAATTTACAACTTACTAAATATATGTTAAAAAAGTTATTTTAATAATATATAAACAATAAGTTTTATATGTCGAATAGTGATGATGAAACACTTGGCTCTATTTAGCTCGGCCTCTATATGAACAATAATAAAAATAAAAAAAAAATCCACAGTAAATCAATACAAAATTTAAATTTATATTATGAAATACAACCCCCCCCCCCAACCCCTTATTTTCATCAAAGTCAATCCATTAGAAAAACACATGATATCAAAACAAATACTCACAAAAACATAAGAAAATTTTCTAATCTTTTCCCCAGAAAATACAATTATTATTTTTTATCACCATTTTAATAAAATATCTATAAAAATAACCGCAATATATTTTTCAAAAAGAAAGATAATATTTTTTCTAAGTAGTGGACAAACTATAGTGTATCTTGACTTTTGAGTACGTAGTTGAGAATGATATGAGAAACACTTTGAATTAAGAAACTTAAATGAACCGTACCTTTAATTAGAAGTAGACATGCATGTACTTCTTTAATTAGAAGGGAAAATGACATAGATTATTCGTGATTTTTTCTCGAAAAGTTAGTTACACGTTTAAATTATCATAACGATTTATAACACACCATCTGAAATATATATAGAATATTTCTGTTATACTTATGTTATAATAAAACTAAATAATACATTTGATAATATATTGAATTATTTATCTTATGGACTTAAAAAATCAATTCCCGTTAACTATATTTTTTTCCTTCTTTTTCTAGTAATATAAATATTCTAGAAATCATAAATTCGCGAACATTTATATGTAAATAAGTTACTTGCCCTCTATGAATACTTTCATGGTTGATGTATGTATAGACCTATTTGTTTGCCCAAATTTGTACACTACCTATAACCTACTATCTTTTTAACACTCATAACTCCATTATTGTTGAGTGTGTTGTTAATTCTCTATTTAAAAGTAGTCTATTTTAGTCAGAGTTAATTTAATTTAAATATGATTTGAACGTTGAAATTTTTATTAAAAAATAAAATTTAAAGTTGGAGTTGAAAATGTTGGTATTTGAAAATTGAAATTATGTGAGGGAAAACTTAAAAAATTTGTATACTCATTTTTATTTGACTACTAGATAGTAGAGGTAAATTTAAAAACAAAGCAAGCTTGCTATTTGAAATAAGTCGTAAATATGGGGTGGGTGGAGGAACTAAAGAAGGAAACAAGATAAGGAGTACTATACTTTATTTGGATGGTTGTTACGTATCATTTTATAATATATCATATTATATTATGTTTTGTATATATATATAATTTGAATGATAAATCTAAAAAAAAAAAATAGCGTACTACAGAGTATAACTGCTATGAAAAGGTAGGCTAAATGATGATATATGATTGTAAATAATAAATAAAGATAAAATAAGAATAAAGTAATGAGCGACTAAATCGGTCGTTAAATAGGTCTATAAAATGAGAATAAAGTAATAACCTAACGATGTGATCACACCAAATCGATCATTACATAGGTCTTTTCGTTGTTACCTGACTATTGATTTAACGGATACGATATAATAAAATTTAAGTAACAATCAAAACAAACATTATTAAACTTACAATACAATACAATACAATAGGTAACAACCATTCGAACAAGGTGTGAATCTCCAAACTTTTCGATGTGAATTCAAATTTAATCTTACGGAAAAATCGAAAAAGAGAAAAGATAATTCGAAAGGATAGATATAGTCATTTTGGGATTTGCTTCTCTTCTTCTTGAAAAGTAAAAAGACTTCACCAGCACGTCACTGGTGATTACTTAGAGATTTTATTAGGCGTTTAATTATTTGAATATATTTGGATGTGAATGTAAATGGTAAAAATAATTTTTTTTGAAATTTTTTCATATTTCTAAATGTTCCAAAATAGAAAATTATTTGAATATATCCATAATCAAACGGACACTTAATATTTTTAATCAATTGGTAAAAAAGGAAAAATTGATAGCAGTGTCACAATAACTATAAGTTATTCACTTTAAAATATTTCATATATATGTCGTGTTTCGTTGAACTTCACGCATTTTTTTTTACTTCAATAATATATAATTTTGCAGTCACTACATTTTGAAAGTTAAACAATAATGTTAAAATAATAGACACTATGAAATTTCTACAAATTCAAAATATCGTTTATGTATATTCACCATTTTATTACAAATATATCATTGATGTGTATAATCGATCAAACATAATTTCAATCATTTTTAATCTAAAAATTAATGTTAAGAGTAATTGAGGTCCAATTATAAAAGGAAGAAAAATTTATACTACTTTGAATACATTTGATATTTTTTAATATCCAAAAGTCTAACGACTCGATCATAAAAATAAACTCAAAAAAATAAAATTATCTAAGATTATATAAAGAGATCTGTACGACTTCACATTTTAGTTGAGATGAGAAACTCAACATATTCATTGGGATAATATAATATGTCGATAATTTGTCCCCCATAATGATATTATCGTGACTAATTAATTAAATATCTGTTTTATTGCTTAAATTAATTGTCAAATATTACGTACTGTTTAGGTCTAAGAGGTGACCAACTTTCAACGTAATTAAGTGTACCTTTCTTGATCCAATTAGCACATATATTTAAGTAATTAAAAAATTGTCAATGTTACTGCTAAATATCGTTTTCTTTAGCTTAAAATATCATTTTAAAAAAGTGTTATTCCTAATTATTATTATTTTTTGAATAATATGGGATCAAATTGACTAATGTAAAGCAGCCCTTGTTCCAACTTTTTAGTTTTCAAAATTCTCTTTTAATTGCCGTATAATTTTGACTAGAATAGAAAAAAGTATTGGATTCTAATTATGATGGTTAATTGATCTTGTCATCTATTATAAGATTATTAATTAAAAAGATGTCAAATTCCAAGGAAAATTGAGAATCTAAAGATTTTAGATGGTGTTATCTTTTCTGTATCTTAAAATAAGAATAATGAAAAATGACTTTAATTAAATTGAACCCTGATCTCATGAATAGTATCTTTAGCTTGTACCAACTACCAACAACACAAAGGAACTCGATCGTATGCTTCACTATTAATTATATTTTAATTTCTATCAATTTTACAATTTATGATTTTTAAAAAACTTAATAGATGCATGTGTACCATCATTATACTTATAAGTGTGAATCCGCCATTTAAAAATAAATAAAAATTATTTTCTCAAAATCTATTATTCCATTCAAATTTAGTATTGTTGCATATGAAATCATTGGAGGCAATAAAGAATTCTAACTATGATATGTGATAA
Organism: Solanum lycopersicoides; assembly: GCA_022817965.1. Classification (NCBI taxonomy): domain Eukaryota; kingdom Viridiplantae; phylum Streptophyta; class Magnoliopsida; order Solanales; family Solanaceae; genus Solanum; species Solanum lycopersicoides. Next base: position 4,765,343 of record CM040626.1, read on the forward strand.
TAATTGAAAATTTTAGTGGAAATATTTTCTTCAAATTTTCATATTAATTTTCAGAAAAATTTCAATATAATTTACATTTTTCTTATAGTGTTCACCTTTTATTAACTTTATTATTTCATTTTCAACAAAATAAAGAGTTGAATTTAAAGGAAAAATTCATTTGTTTTTTAGTATAAAGTAGGATAAATGAGCATGGTTGCCCATACATGAAATAAGAAAAAGTAATAAATATTTTAGAGCCTGAGATTATTTTTCTAAAATGAGCAATGATTATATATAGGTTTCTGGATTAGAAAAAATAAAACTAGAAAAAATAATTTAATGCCTGAGATTAGTTATCTAAAATAATAAATATTTTAGATTAATATTTTAAAGTGAACAATAAAAGAAGGGGTAATTGTATAGAATGACAAACTAATAATATAAAATAGATATAGTAGCTACCCTTTGATTTATTTGTGTTTCATAGCAAACTGTTTGTCAGTCCCTCTCTCCTTCATATTCTCGCTCGTCACTCTCCCTCTCTCGCTCGCTTTTTCCTGTCGCTCGCCTCTCTCGCATTATATAATAGAATTGTGTAAATTGTGTTTCTAATTATATAAAGCGAGAGAAAATTGTATAAACGCATGAAAATACATATGTCTTTGTCCTATACACTTATAATTATACAATACAAATATTTTCCTGCCAAGTCTCTTTTGTCTTTTTCGTTTTATACAAATTTAAATTGTATATAATTTATCTCTTTCTCGTTTTATACAATTCGATTCAATTGTATATTTTCTGCACAAGTCTCTTTTTGTCTTTCTCTCTTTCTCGTTTTATACAAATTCAAATTGTATATAATTTCTCTCTTTCTCATTTTATACAATTCAATTATGCCTTTCTCGCTTTCTTGTTTTATACAATTCAAATTGTATATAATTTCTCTCTTTCTCGTTTTATACAATTCCCTTCAATTGTCTATGCATAGCGAATTATATATATATATATATATATATATATATATATATATATATATATATATATATATATATATATATATATATATATAAGTTTGCTGTGAAGCGCAATTGTTCAAGCTTTGCTATAATATACAAATATAAATTTTATGTTTGATATATGTAAAAGTTATTCAAAAAAAGAATCAGAGGGAGTAATTTAATTAATTAGACATTTGGTTAATCGAAATAACTATTTTAAAATTTAAATTGTTGAGATCTGAATTAATTCTAATCTCTTATACTCCCCATGTGCCTACCACCATAAACTATTTTTTTTAATTACAACAAATCACTATACAAATAAGTTTAATCACTATATGCATAGTTCCACAAGTTGGGGGTCCCAAAAAAATTAAATATCCGTAAATTTTATCTTAATCTCACAAAGATATAAATAATCTATTTCTAAAAAATTCAATTTGATTAATGTATATCAAACAACAAATAGAGGAAAACAAAATCATATCGTAAAAGGAAATAGTAACAATATCAACAAGTAATTCCATGATAAAAAATAATTAATAATAATATCACTCGACAATAAACGATGAAAACCACTATTATTACCGATAAAAAAAAAAGAAAATAGGTACGATCGTCAAACTATCATCAAACTTATCCTTAAGACAATACTTAATTATCTAAAATAGCAAAATTAACTATATAATTATCAATAAGTTTTACTTAATTACTACTAAAAAGCTCTTAACTAATTAACTTTTTTTAATAATCTATCTCTAACGGTGGCGGAATTACAAAATTAGTAAATAGTATGTAAATTTTCTTCTCAATTATATTAAAGACATGCAAAAAATTTCAACTTCTTTTTTTCTAACAAAGGATGTGCACCCACAACCACCCTTCGCCTTAAATGGCTCCGCCCTATAACTAAATGACATTTATTAATACAAATTATTAATACAAACGTTTTATTAACTAATAATGAAATTTTATCTATTAACTTATCGTTAATTTGTTAGTATTATTTCAATAATTGAAACAGTATATTCCTCCAGTAAAAGTAAAGTCCAAAAAGTAAAAAATAAAAAAAATTATTATTTTTAAAAAAAATATTCTGACCAAACAGCAACGGGCAGCTGCCCATATTCTTACCGGGCAGGAACAAACTCCGAGGTTACTTACTCCTTTTATTACCATTTTACCACACTTTTTAACACTTTCCATTACTCAATTTCACTCCCCACCGTCCCCCCTCCGCCGTGATGGGTGGCGCGTGATATTCACTCTCCGGGAGGTTACTTCACTTTCAATGCTAACAGGGAGGTGGTGATGGGGCAGAAATTGAGCTGTGGACAACAATCTAATGAACATGGATTGTTTATTGCAGTCCAAAATGGTGAGGTTGAAAAAGTTGAAGCTATGGTTGATGAAAATCCAAATGTGATTAGACTTAAAACTGTTCGTGGGAAGCTTTCTGCACTTCATGTAGCTGCTGTTAATGGCCAGATCGAGGTTGGTTTTTCATTTTCTTGAATAAAAATGTAGTCTTTTTTGGTTTCTTGGTGATTCGAATCCACAACCTTTGGAATTGAAAGTAGCTTACTATCCAAGCAACCCCTTTTGTCAGACTAAAAATGTAGTCTTTTTACTGTCTTGGTAACTCGAATGCGTAACCTTAGAAGTGAAAAGTTGAGGGTGCTTAACATTGAGCAATCCCTCTTGTTTAGTTTTTTTTGTTTTTATTTAAAGGTAGATCAGTGATGTGGAGGTGCTTATCATTTGAGCTAACACCTTTTGTCAGATAAAAATGTAGTCTTTACAATCATGGGTTTTCCTCTTTTTTTTAAAAGGTGGAGTGTTGATGGTTCTTGATCTTTGATGAGTGATAGTTACCTTAGAATGGGAGGTGAAGGTGCTTATCATTAGAGCAACCCCTTTTGTCAGGAAAAAATGTAGTCTTTACAATCTTGGTTTTTTTTGTTTTTTTTTGAAAGGTGGGGTGTTAATGGTTCTTGATCTTTGATGAGTGATGGTTATCTTAGAATGGGAAGTGAAGGTGCTTATCATTCGAGCAACTCCTTTTGTTAGGAAAAAATGTAGTCTTTACAATCTTGGTTTTTCCTGTTTTTTTTTTTTTAAAGGTGGGGTGTTGATGGTTCTTGATCTTTGATGAGTGATGGTCACCTTAGAATGGGAGGTGAAGGTGCTTATCATTCGAGCTACTCTCCTTTTGTCAGGAAAAAAAATTAGTCTTTAACGATCTTGGTTTTTCCTGTTTTTGTAAAAGGTGGAGTGGGGTGTTTAATGGTTCTTGATCTTTGATGAGTAATGTCACCTTAAAATGGGAGGTGGGAAAAAAATGTAGTCTTTAGAGTCTTGTTTTTCCCTTTTTTTTGTTTGTAATGATTGTTGATCTTTGATGAGTGATTTTGGATAGGTTCTGTGTATGCTTTTGGATCGCGGGGTTAATCCAGACATCTTGAATCGCCACAAACAGGTATTTAGTAGTAGTTGTGAATTGTGATTTATGTGTTCCTAGTGTATTTTGCCAATTGTGTATTCAAATTCTCAACAAGTTTCACTTTGTGATGTTCATTTGATTGAAAAATTGTCAACTTTGTAGCATTTTGGAAAGAGAATCATTGAAATTTGTTTTGTTTTCTTGCTGTTTTGATTTGTGTGATTGTGAATTGCTTCAGACTCCATTGATGTTAGCTGCTATGCATGGAAATGTGTCCTGCGTGGAGAGGCTAATTCAGCTAGGTGCTAATGTATGTGAATTTCATTTGTGATAGTTTCTTTGACTGATTGAGATGGGTTGTTAATTGGTAATTCTTCGTATGTTTTTAGATTTTAATGTTTGATTCACTGAATGGAAGAACTTGTCTGCATTATGCTGCTTACCATGGCCACTCTGACTGCCTACAATCTATCCTTGCATCTGCTCATTCGGCTCCTGTTGCTCAATCTTGGTAAATTTCTAGTTTCTTCGATTCTGCTCACCTTTGCTTATCGTGTCAAGTGTACAACTATAGTTTAGTGCAATTTACTTTTAAAGCCAGGATTCTTTTTCAGTCTTACTTGTCAAAGTCCCCTACTTGAGCATCAGGTGCATTACACTATTTTATTAATGAGTTGCAATATGTTAATTCGAGTGCAGGGGATTTGCGAGATTTGTGAACATAAGAGATGGAAGTGGTGCAACCCCATTGCATTTAGCAGCACGTCATGGTAGACCAGCATGTGTACGGATTCTTCTAAGCAATGAGGCTCTTGTCTGTGCTTCTAGTGGTGGCTATGGGTATTAAAACTCTCCACGAGTTGCTTTTACTTAAATTACTGTATGTTGAAGGTTAATTGACATTAAAGATTTTGCAGCCGTCCAGGAAGTACACCACTGCATTTAGCAGCTCGAGAAGGCTCTTTGGACTGTGTACGTGAGTTACTTGCTTGGGGTGCAGATCGACTTTATAGAGATTCTTCTGGGTGAGCTCATAGCTTCTTTAACTCTTCCCTTAACTGTCATTTCCCATATTCTTTCAGTTTCTTTTGTGTATTATTCAGTTCTCTGCAAGTTATCCGTCTTTTGATGTGGAACTGATCGGTTGTAAATGGGATCTGTACAGGCGAATTCCATACATAGTTGCTTTGAAGAACAAGCATGAAGCATGTGCTGCTCTTTTAAATCCATCATCTCCGGAGCCTTTAACCTGGCCAGCGCCTTTAAAGTTCATTACTGAGCTTGATGCTGAGGCAAAAGCTTTACTAGAAAATGCTCTGATCGAGGCCAACAAAGATAGAGAGAAGTTGATATTGGAAAAAACAGCTGTCTCACAAATATCATTTTCGCATTGTGATTCTGGCCTTGAGAGTGATGACTTTGAGGTAACGAGTCTCATGCCCAATAATTTTAAAAAAAAACTGTTCTGCATCTGCGTCTGCAATTCTTTGTCTTGGCTTGTCAAATATTTTGATATGTCCAGCAGATTGTTCATATGAGTAGCATTTTGCCCAGGTATAATGAAAGAGCTTGCATTAGATAATAAATAAATGGTTTTACGTATATGTTTGTAAATTTGTTGCTTATATGCAATCCTGTCGTCCTTTATGGACTCCACATACGCTCCCAACTTGTCAGCAGGTACATTTTCTGATTATTAGTTCACAACATACTGATATTGTGAACCAAGAATCAGAAATTGAACCTGCTGATGAGATGAACGAGTTGGGAGCTGATTTCGAGTCCACTATGGAGGCTAATATTGGGAGAGGGGCAAACGAGCAAGACAAAGTCCATCAAAAGTTGCGTGATTATGTAGTGGGAAGTGGGGTGTTGTTGTTATAGGAGTTATTTATATAAAATAAATGCTAGGGTAAATGTTCTTTCTTTCAGTGTTCTCCTGAAATTTTACGTCAGATTCGTCGTTGTAATTTCCCTTAAAATATCAATACAAATTGTTTCTGGTGTGGTTGAGTGATAAAAACAACATCAATACACATACCTAGTCCAGTGTAATCCCACAAGTGGGTCTGAGTGATATTAGTATCAATTGCTAGAAATCCTTCCTATAGTAATATAACTTGCCTCTGGAAAACTTACAAAGCTGGTCGGAAGATATCTTATTAGAATGTGTAGGCACTCGGAAGGGGGAGCTTTGGAGCGATGGTAAAGTCCGTGTGACTTATAGGTCACGAGTTTGAGCCATGACATCAGTCACTGCCTACATCACACACCCTGGCACAGTATGTCCCTTCCTTAGACTCTGTGTGAATGTGGGATGCTTAGTACACCAGTGTATCGTCTTTTATCTTGCATCAAGAAGTTATGTCCATCTTCAAAAGAAGTTCAAAGTCATAAATTTGCTTCACATTTGAGTCGGTGATCATCATTTATCTTGCATCAAGAACTCTTCTGGATTAATTATAGATGAACAATGGAGCTTAAGTACTGCATTTATATTTGACCTTTACTACGTATCTGCTTTTAACAACGCCGTGTTTTTCATTTCCAAACAGGCCAGTGATTTTGAGCTATGTTGCATCTGCTTTGAGCAAGCTTGCACGATTGAGATACAAAAGTGCGGTCACCAGATGTGTGCTCATTGCACTCTGGCCTTATGCTGCCACAATAAACCCAATCCTGCTAGCAATAGTGAAAAGGTTCCTTTATGCCCCTTTTGCCGGAGTGATATCACTCATTTAGTTGTTGTCCAGAATAAAATCGACACTTATGAAGAGGTATTAAGTCCCTCGAGGCCAAGAAAATCAAGAACGTCTTTCAGTCATGCTGAAGGCGACAGCAGCAGCAGCAGCAGCAGCAGCAGCAGTAGCACCAGCTTGAAAGTTTTGTCACCCTTAACCTCATTTGGTAAGTTGGGTTGTCGCCATTCAGGCAAAATCAGTGCTGAATGCATTGAAGCGTTTGCTAAGCCTTAAGACGATAGTAACTATTCGTCTATCCTCTCTGATATATATATATTAAATCTTGAACATCCTTCGCTCAATCATAGATTTAGACTAATGACAGTCTAAATCGAGCTAGCGAGGGGACATGTTATACCTTATATATTGTATATCTATATAACTATTTGGGAGGGGGTGGGTGGGGGTGCTGTTCCAATAGTTGCTCAACTATACCCCTTTACAATTTGAAGGGGTAAGATTATGAAGAACTTTTGTAGTAATTCCATCTTTGAGACAAAATGTTATTGGACTTGTTGGATCTATGAAACAAATGCCTCTAGTTGTTTATGCCATCCCTTTTTTTTTCCAGTATTGAAGCTTGAAATTTCACTATTTTTAGTAAGAACGACAATTAAAATCGACAAATAAGAGTGCATACAATATTTTGACACTTCTTATGGTTATTTTGAGGACACTTTAAAACATGTTTTAAAATGCTTTTTACATAGATCAATTAATCACAACACTTGTTTTAATGATGTACATTAGCCTTAATAAATTGTATATTTAAGGAAAAATTGTATATAATAGCAATTTATTAATTTAAATTAAATGGTATAAATATAGTTTGATTTAATTGTACCCTATAGCAAAATGTTGCTATTTTGCCTCTCGCTCGTCACTCTCGTTCAATCTCCCTCGCCTCTCTCGCTTTTATACAACGACAAATATATAAATTGTATTTGTATTTGTATAAAGCAAGTGAAAATTATACATATACATATATTTTCATTCCCCCTTCTCCCCTCTTCTAGATCTCGCTTGCCAGTCTCTCCTTTAGCTCTCTCGCTTATACAAACAAAAATGTATAAATTGTGTTTCTGTTTGTATAATGCGAGAGAAAATTGTATATAACATGCAAATACATATATCTTCGTCCTATAATACAAATATTCCCCTGCCAATTCTCTTTTGCCTTTCTCTCTTTTTCGCTTTATACAAACACTGATTATAACAATTGATTTTTTGTATATGTACACCGAAACAGAAACATATTATACAACTGTTCTGTTTTGTATATGTATAGTGAAATCTAATCATTTATATTTGCTATGGAGCACAATTATGCAAACTATTGTTATAACATAAAAATATGAATTTTTGTGTTTGCTATATGTGAAAATTGTTCTTTCACGTGGCTTATTTATTTATGTAATAGGTCGTTGAGAACATGTGCAATTTTTTTTTTGGAAACTTACATAAATATACTATAATAAAAAAATATTTATCATTTATAGGAATAATATTTTTTTCACTTGATCAGTTTTAATTTATTTATAATACAAGTTTAATGCATATTACAAAGAACAATTTATTATTCACATATAATACAAGTTTTAATGATAAATAATACATTTATCACACACTTTAATACAATTATATATCAAATTTTTACCAAACAAACATAATATATTTTAAAAACCAATTATAATTCATATATATTGTATACATAATTCACTTTTAATTCATATGACAGATTTAACATAACATTGCTATAAATGATAATAAATAAAAAATATCACTACAATTAATAATTATTTATTAAAATGTACCAATTCATATAATTTTCTCAATCTTTTTTTTTTCTTCATAATTTGAGTCGAAAGTATCGAATCAAAGTTTTTTTATACGGATTGCCCCTATCTCGGAGTGATATTTCATGTTTGCCATTAAATAGAATGACCTTCCAATTTTCCTCATGCGACTCATTAATGAAAATTTGTGGGCCAAAATACCATTAACTACGTCGACACATACGCTTAGAAATAAGTTACTTTTTGAACTTATGTATACTACAATTTTTTTTTTTAGAAATAAGTTATTTTTTGAAAACATAACTTTATCGATTTTGAAATTGAACTTACACCTTTATTTGCATAAATTCTGTAAGAATTGAGTTATGTTTTGTCAATTGTAAGATATATTTGTAGGTAATAAACTTGTAAAATTATTACGCTCTGAAGCTGAACTTATGTCTTATGAGGCATAACTTGTGGATTATGAAGATCTAAGTTTTGTAAAAATTAAGTGGTAGACCTTGTGATACATTCTGATATGAAAATATAAATTTTTACTTTGTGATTTTTGTTTTGTTGTCAGGGTATTTCCATTCACCTTTTTCGTTATTTCAAGTGTTAAAAGAGCGAAAATTAAAGATCGTAAATATGAAGGGTAAAATTTAAAGATCACCCTTAAATAGGGGCATTCGTGCAAATAATTTGTATCTAATAAAAATAATTCAAGTGCCTAAATAAATTTAATAGATATAATTTGAATGTGTAAATGAAATTTAATAATAACACTAAAATGTTTGCTTGTCAATTGAAATTGATCAATAACATTGGAACTGTCCCCCCACCCTATTAAAACAAAATAAACAATCACCTTTTATTAAACCAAATTCAATATTCCATCCCAAGTACACAACAAAAATATGATAATAATAAAATTACACAACAATTAAAAATTAATCAATGAACTAAATGTCCACATAAACATGAGAAAATTAAAGGACTTCCATGATTACCATTTTGATCATTTTGATCAAATAACCCTTTTTTCGACTCATCATCATTATCATGAGGAGGAGCAATTTGGCCACTAATGAACAATGAATTATTGTTCACATTTGAATGATCATGATCTAATAATTGATTAAAATCATCACATCCATAATTAATATTATTATTAGCAGCTGCTTTTCTCTCTTCTTCAAGAAAATGACCTAAAGATGGGGCAGAATTAATGTCATTTATGTTAACTGCATCAGTAGTTAATTTTGAGCAAAGTGAAAATAACCAAGTTCTTGATTTGTTACTATTAATATTAATATTCTTCTTCTTTTTGTTGTTGTCCCTTATTTTGGTTTCCACAATTGTTCTTCTTCTTGTTGATCTTCTTGAAAACTCTAAAATACTTGTAATGCCAATGATGCTTCCTAGAGTTATGCTTTTGTCATGAAAGAATGATGTAGTAGTAGACTGCAACAACCAACGAATAAGAAAATGATTTTTTCAGATCTCTTACGTATAAAAAAATTATATATACATCTCTACAAGAAAAATTATAAAAGATAAAGGTTGAATCAATTGACCTTTTTTTAAATTTATCAGTGAAATTTATTTAGATACTTGAATTATGATATGTTTTTACTGAATATATGATAAAATATTTTTATTAAATATTTTTTTATTTGAAATTTTGGAATGTGCATGTTCTCAATCAGTCATTATATAAAATGATTAACTACTTAAAATATGTCACTTTTTATAATTATACGTATCAGTCTCAATAACATGTAAAATCTCAAGCCTAATCTAATTGATATGTATAACTAAAGAAAAATGCATATCTACGTTAGAGAACACATAGATAAACTTTTATAAAATATAAATCCGAAGTGTTTAATAAAAATATTTAATTGTGTTTAAATAATCAAATTGAAATGGATTATTATTTGAATATTTAAGTAAAATTTACTCTTTTTTCTCAAAGACTTTGAGAAACATAATAATTGTAAGGCCATGTGTAAAGAGTAAAGTGCTATATCTCCCCTTCCACTTTTTGACAAGACATTGACCCCATTGTGAATATAACATGAAAAAAAATATAATCATGCATGCTTTTATTAAAAAAAGATTAACAAAAAAAAAAAAAAACGTAAATGGGTGTCATAAATTATAATTAGATTCCTTCACATTTAATTAAAAATGTTAAATTCGACTCAAGGCCACTTTTTATTTTTCTTTTTACCAATATTTGTTCATTTTTAGTTATTTCTAATTTTTGAATATTCTTTTATATTTTCTTCGTCTATTTTTACTTGTCATAGTTTTTTTTTTTCAGAGTCAAGATATAAAAACTTTGACTAACATTATACGATATTATATTTTCATCATATTGATTTGTAAAAAAATATGCAACCTATAATACTTTTTCGTATAGTTTTTGAATATTTAATTCTTTTGGTTTAAAATATCGGATTAATGTAATCTAGTTTAAATTAAAAAAACTAGTCAAATTGACTTTCAAAAAATGGAATATGACAATTAGAAAGGGACGGAAGGAGTACAAACCTCAGTATCAAGATCAGAAGAAGAATGAGAGGAAGAAGAAGGAGAAGCAGTAATCAAAGTATTGAATGAAATTGATCCATGATTTCTCACATTTAATGGTTGAAGCCCAAGTGGCCAACCTTCATCCTGCAATCCATCATATCATCAAAACTCACAATCAATAAAATAAAATAAAATACTTCCAAAATACACTAAGAAGAAATATGTTAAAAGAAATTTCATTTTGATGTTAATGAGGGAAAAAAGAATTATCATTACGACTTATAGTCTAGTAGTATCAGTAAAAGTCATTTATATACTTCGATTATGATAATATCGGTTTATGTCTAGTAGTATTGATGAGAATCATTATACAATAGATGTAAGTTCGATTCTTATTTCCTCCTAATGTGATAGAAAAAAATCAAGGATAAAAGAGTGACTATTACGAACTTACAGTCTAGTAGTATCGATGAGAATCATTATATAATAGGTGTCAGTTCGATTCGATATTGATTTCCTTCTCATCACCTCCCCATGTAATGGAATGGAACAAAAAATTGAAGAAAAGGAGTATACCTGTTGAGCCATGGATTCCCTTGATTGTTGATTTGAAGAGAGATTGATTGATGGATTTAAAGATTAACTAAAAATTAGGGGTGGGGGGATAATGAGTGTGAAAAAGAATTAATTGTCAACTTCATAAGTTTAGTTTATATCATTTCTTTCTCTGAATGAACAAAAGATAGAAAAGAAAAGTATTTATACAAGAAGAATGTGGTGGCACTGAGAACTAATAATAATAGCATCTTCCAAAGAAATGTAAGCTTCGATAGTAGAATTGCTACATCCTTAATCAAAGATACGGGGTTCAAGCCATTAATATGAAAAGAAATCTTATTGGGATCGCCATTCATAAATAGTCGTGATTCGAATTTAGTTAGAACTCAAGTATCGAACACCAATAAGAAACCAGAAAGAAAGAAAAAAAAAGCTTGGTGTATAACTTTGTCTCATGGGTATGAGGGCCATATTAGTACCCTTATTTTATATTTATCTTTTTAACGGATAACCTTATGTGTAACTTAAAACTTTTTCCCTTTCAAATATCTATTATTTGTGATTTTTCGTACATCTCAATTATTTCATTAACATGAACATATGTAGGTTTTTATGTTACGAATTTGAATTCTCTCATCAAGTGCTTGTTGTCTCCTCATAGCATAATTATCGATTAATTTTCTGCTAAAGCTTAAAATATATTAAAAAAACATTTAATTTAAACTCTAATCTTTATTATTTGTGTCAATTTCGTTAATTATTAGGTCACACCTTGATTACTTTTATTTATATGATTAACCATACATAGTTGCAAAGCTTTTTGGTTGAACCCCATCAGTCGTTGGTAAAGGTTACAGGGTCATCATAATTCATAGCTAAAAAGTCTTTACATTTGCTGTCAAGGTATTGATCTTTGTCCTTTTTATCCCAATTTAAGACTAATTATGCTTGGCTAAACTCACATAGTCAAAGTTGACACAGTTACTAACGTGAATTTAATATAAATTTTAATAGTATTAGTTCAAAGTAAAGCATCCAAGAAAATAATTGTCAATCATGCAAAAGAAACCAAGAAATAGCTTATCAAAAGTATTCTACATTAAAAGCTTAGCCCATATATTATAGAACACGATAATGAATTAGAAAATGCAAAAAGGCAAAAAGAAGTAAAGAATTAACTCTTACAACGCCAAGATATACGCAATCGATTGAAAAATTTATCAGCACTCGCTTTCTAATTTGTTTTTAACAAGATGACAATTTATCCACACATTCATATAAAATATTATTGATTTGAGATAAACATCTCGTGCAGAAAAATTTGTGATCTGCACTTCTTCAGTAGACGTTTCAAGGGTATTTCACTATGAAAATAGTGAGTATTTCAAAAAAGTACTGTTGTTTTCAAAGTGAAAAATGATATGAATATAAATAAGAGACTTTTTTTTTTTTTAAAATTTGGAGTTGAAAAATTCCAAAATTCAACTTCAAGTTGAATTCCACTAAATTGTTTTCCGAAAGGAAGGAGAATATAAGGTGAAAAAATCAAACTCTCATCAACAAGGTGAAAGTTCACATAGTCAACTAATTGAGATATTAAATTTTTATATCGGAGTTCAACTCCGAGAAATAAGTAGAAAGAACTTCGTGACCAAATGTGGAAAGTCATTTTAAAAAGAAGTTACTATAGGGAAAATATATCACAGTCTTCAAGTACGGCGATGTCAACGGAGATCATTAATAGGAGTGTCACCATCTCAATAATATAATACTCCACAATACTCGAAATATACGTCTAAATTAACAAGAGCAAGTGTCGGTGTGTCAGATCTAAAAAACTATTCTACCACAGTGCCATAGCCCATAAGGACCTTTTTTTGTCCATTTTCACATTGCCACTAAAGAAACAATGTGACAATTTGGATCAAAAGGTGAAGATATAGTCTGATGAAGACAAGCTAACTGTCAATTTATGGTAGATAATGCCAAATAAGAATGTCATTTCATAGAAATCAGACATGGAAAAGTGTAGTTATAAAATTTGGAAGTCCATGCTGCTGCCTGGTATTATTGCACACAGGCCAGCATGATTGAAAGTAGGTATCATATCAAGGAAAGAATAAACAACAACATATTCGATGTAATCCCGCAACTCTTGGAGAGTAGGATGTACATATGCAGATCTTTGGAAGACCTTACTCAACTCATAAAACGAGGAAGATAAACAAAACAATTGAAGTAACATGTAGGAGTCAAAATGAAGGATAAGATACTAGATGAACTACTAAAGATGTTACAAGTCGAGGTTCATGGTTGGCTTTAATGTTACAAGCACACTGGGAGTGTACTACAGTATATACGCGACTTCTTTCTATACTTGATTCCATGACTTTTAATATAACCCAATCTCAATTTTGGCTGTGAATTCTCCTCTTGGTCAATGGAACTGCAAATGACTTAGATATAGAGTACGTTATGGAGTACTTACTGTAGGATTGTTTTACCCATTACTACTCTGGCCCATACCAGGTCGATATTCTCCAATTCCAAGCAAGTCCTGTAAATTTTTAATTGAGTTGCTTAACAAACTAATTTACAATAGTAGAGAACTGATTCTTATAGAAAGGAACAAATTATCGAGACAGCAGAAAGTGAATAGTACATATAGAGATGACTGGCAAGAACAAGAACAGGTGTTAGTAGTATGCCACGGACCATGCATTTTCAATAAGCAAAATGCATGTATGTTTGGTGGAAAAGAACACTGATAAAAGACTACCATATTCTTCTTCCTATGGGGATTTCAGTGTCAAACTCATGAATGGATTTTTGTGCTTAACAAAATCCCAGAAACTAGCTCGGGGAGAATTACTCAAGACCTTACAAGGAGACAATGTCTCATTTCCTTCACCAATATGGGTCACATAGTAACCCCTTCCAACAATGCTCAAGGTTGGACATATGGTGCGTGGACAATATGATTACAAGAACATGAATGGGCCAGGCTCTTATGTCATGTTGAGGATGGACCCTGAGCCTAAATCAACCCAAAAACTAGTTCAAGAGGTAAAAATAAAGGAGACAACAACTCATTTCCTCCACTAATGTGAGACACAGTAGCTTGTTATTTGAATAATACATGTACAGAATAAAGTTGTTGCAGGAATTTCATATTTGTTAGGATGAACTACAGAAAAATGAGCCAGACAGGAGATAATCTGACTCTAGAAATAGTGCTGGGGTTAGCACATTAAAATCAACTGAAGAGCAAGAATATACGTACATCCATCTGCATATACAAGTACAGCTATGACAGTATCCGGCCTAGATAGCATCACGAGGGCCCAAAACACAAGTGTGCCTCAAAACAGTTTTATTACTCTTAATTTCCCTATGCACCTTATATAAAAGAAACAACACACCCTACTCACAAAGAACAATTTGTCACATAAGAAGGCACAAGCTGCATTGGCTGGCAATTAAGCCTAAAGTCATTAATGAATACACTCCACTAACAGATTAAGCAGTGAGCAAGAGTGAACGAACAAATTGAATTTAACGAGGATAAGTAACTCATCTTTTATGGGTTCCTATGGAAGGAAATATATGTACCTGGCATGCTTTATTTTTGGCTCTGGTTTCTGCTGTGCTGGGAATGTCATGATTTGGTTTTAGAAACTTCTTCTCCCGCCGCTCACATGATCCCCATCCATCTGAGAACCTACCACCCCTACCAATGAAACAAAGAAAGGGAAAGATGGAATAAGATGAAAAGTAGTCTAGCATAGCAACACATTTGGATAGGAATAGTTGGTGGACCAAAAGAACATACTGCATGTGTGCCCGAACTATAAATTCAGCACGCAGGACATTACGGTTGTCATCAAACTCAATGGTCTTGTCTTTAATTTCATATGATAGATTGAAGTAAAAAGATATCTTCCTCCAACCTGCACAAAAATTTGATTTCGTTCATGCAGTTTAACTGAGAGTAGAAGAAACCAATGACCAAAGTCTATTAACATACCAGTTTTTTTTATGAAGGGATTTCCAGAAATCATAGTGTAGTCACATTTCTCCAGAATCTGTGAAATGTTTAATTACTTAAGCCCTGATGAAATCACATTCAAGTATACAAAAAATATTCATGATAAAACAACAGCTGTAATTGCTGATCATAAACGTTGACAAAAACTGACTGGCAGTGTAGTTCTATTTATCTTGAAGGGGACTTGTAACAAGTTATTCTAGAAAAGGTGCAGACATTGCTCAGATTTTGAGAGATAGTCAAGTTTTGCCTGGACATTTAATGATTTTTCGCACTGATTTGCTGATGCAATTTAAGCACAAAATTCTGATTACTCATCAATTCCTAGTAATTATCCATAGTTTCTCTTCATCATCTTTCCTTCAGTTGCTACCAAACCAAGTTTGTTTAAGAGGCTGAAGTACTTCCATTACCATTAAAAAATTCAGAGATACATTTCTTCTGATGGCAAAAGAAGCATAATGTTCAATGAGGAAATTAGATAAGTGACAAGTCTGTCACCAATATAGCAATAATGGGAAAATGGGAACGAAACCTTACAAATCTACGAATAGCATACATCTTACTCGCGTCCAAAATAGGTGAAGATGAGGATTACAAATGAGTAGACACAATAACTTGGAGAACTTCCTCTTCAAGTGCACTAAAGTAGCTCAAAGAACAGAAAGCAAAGTTACAAATGACATCTACATTGAGAAAGAGGCTAGTATGGACCGTCAATTTTTATGTGAATCAAAAAATTGAGCTCGCATAACAACAGGTAATATACCAAATTCATACTAAATTTCAGATCGAAAAGCATCATTTATCATGCCAAAACACTCTAGCTGTGCAGCCCTTAAGCAATTTGGATACACTTATACCTAACATTTGGCTAAACTATTGATAAACGTACTATCTAATGCTGGAAATATGACATAGTACAGTGAAAATTGATCAATTTACCGCCATCGCTGCATTTTGATACTCCTTGAACAGAGAAACGGATGGAAATGGACCAGCCAAGCTATGCCTAACGACACCATCTCTATCCTCACGCTGTCCATGACTCATTGTAGCCACCGGCGAACACTCCGAGACTATCGGACTGTTATACCTGTGATCATACTCCATCACCCGAGCCGGAGACCTCGTCACCGGCGACGAATAACTCGTCACAGACGGATCTCTCTGCACGTGCTTAACTACCGCCATCGGATTCGGACTCGTCCTACTCAGTCCCGAAACGCTGTTAGAATCTGACCTGGACATTTTCTGCGGCCGGTGATTTAGTACCTCTCCGTTATGGTGATGATTTTGGAAGTTTCTAGGGGTTTTGCCTAGCCTAGATTGTGGAGAAGCATTTGAGCTAGGAAAAGGCCTAATTGGAGAGTGATTGTTCGGTAGCGGTTTACTGTATTTAGTGACGGCGGTAGTGGAGGAGGCGGCAGCGGCGGCGGAATCAATCACCGCCCATAATGCAGCGTCGTCTAGATCCTTATCGTCGATTGCATAATTGATCGGAGAATCCATTTTTTTTTTCTTCGGAGAAGTAAAGTTTTCTCCAGAAGTTTGTGTTCAACTTTGCGGATTTGGAAATGTGAATCAAAGGGACCTTACCGCCTAGTGCCTAAATTCAAATTTAAAATAGCTTATACTTGTTGTTTCGATTTACGTGACATTTATCAGATTTCGAGATTTAAATAAGTTTTTCTTTGACCTTATTACAAGTCGTACTTGTAATTTTTCTCGAGTTTTGTCTTTCTTTGTTGGAACACACATTATTTCCGCATTGACCTTTGTGCTTAAAGCCACAATATATCTTAGAGTTTGTTTGTGTTTTTCGCCTTTGATATCACGTCATTGCTTTTGAACATCTCTAGTTATTGTTGTTACATGAAGGGAGTCTCGGAGCAACGGTAAAGTTATCTCTGTGTGATCTACAGGTCACGAGTTTGAGCCTGGGAAACACTACTTGCATTAGGATAGACTGTCTACATCACACACCTTGATTTGTTCTAAAAGTAAACTGTGCCAATGAAATTTCTCATGTATTCGATATTTGTAACACTTGTAATGAAAAGGCACAAAGCTTTGCACAATGCTAGTTGAAATGCTCAATTTGTTGGAACATTGAACACTATGATCTCTACTTGATTTTTTCTAATGTAAATGGTACTAAAAAGAAAAAAAAAAGCTTACCTGTTTCTGCATTTACTTATCAACAGTTGGAAGCCGATGGCTTTAGCCTTGTTCAGTGTAATGTGAGCTCGTCTAAGTCTTAAACAACTAGGTATAACAGAAAAATGTGAAGGCGAGAACAGAATATTATCGATTTGATTCCTAACAACAATTTATGTCAGGTCTCTAAAGAGATTCGTTTGGCGTCCAGCTTTCAGTGGTAGCCCAAAATTTTGATAAATTCTGATTTCACCTCCTAAACTTGCTGTCACAATTACCATCCCCCATGCTGTTGCTTGTATAACATTGCTCCCGTGGCTATTACTACCATCCTGAGACCAAGACGAGGACCAAGATTGTGAACGGGAGCTGCTGGATGCAGATATAGAAGGTGAATCACCAAACCTATTTGACGAAGAACCTGATGCAAATGATTCTCCGTGACCATTACCAAAATCTGTACGAGAGATTTGAGCTAAGTCTTCGTCTTCATGACTACTTTGAACTCTCTCCAATGTATTAGTTTTGTTAGGTAGAGGTGGCGTATGCCTTTTACTATTTGCCACATCCGAGTTTTCTTTTGTAGGAGAACCTCCGTTAGGATACTGTGGTGGGAGGAAACGTTTCGAATGCCTTTTTGAATGCATCTCTACAAGTGGTGCCTCGTTCTTTACACTACCTAGCCATGGTATGGCAACTGAAACATCTTTACACTGAAATCGCTCGTGAGCTTGAACTGAGATTGAAGTTCTAACTTTTCCCCTGGGGCTCCGAGGCTCCTCCCTCTTCCATATGTACACATGAGAGTCTTCACTTGCACTTATAACATACTTTCCGTCTGAACTAAACGAAGCTGCAATTTGGCTACTTGTGTTTCGGAAACCTGATGCCACCACAAAATAGAACATTCGGTTTAGTAAACACATGGATGTTGTTTTGAACTCTCGAAAAGAGTATATATAATAGAGAAAGTACCTCTAAACTTGTAGATCATATCTGATCCGTCAAAAATTCTGATACGAGAATCAGCTGAAGTTATAAGCACTTCTGATGGATTCCACGGAGCAAACTGGAAATAAATGTGTTCAGTTTTCAATATATCTTGAAGAAAACGACACATTAGCTCTAGAAGAGAGAACTACCTGTAAACCAGTGACCTTCTTGAGTTGAGAATTCTTCTTAGGTTGAATTTCGATATTGTCTTTTTGTTCCAGTTTGCAGTCTGAATAATAAACACACAGTGGAAATCAGCTACTGTTTCCGCGGGGTAATTATCAAGTTAATAAAAGATGGTATGTAAATGCATTACGTACCAGAAGTATTGTACATACGACAGCTTCCTTTATGCGAGCCTATTAAAGCACCCTTCAAGAACCAAAAAAATAAAATAAACGAAGAATTCATTGCTACTGTCAACATTACTTGAACATGATCTATTCTATAAGCTCGTACCACTGTATCCTTGAATTCTAAGGATACAATTTTACATTACTTGTATTATGGCTCGTGTTTGGCGTAAGCTTTAGTCTAGTGAATGTTCCAATATAATACAAGTAAAATAGATATTTCTACCTGGCCATCAGGGGTGAAGCAAGTAGCAGTGACCATTTCATGAAGATCAGTCCAATCTACAACTTTTCGATCAGGTATATTCCAAATCCGAACCTTTGCATCCAGAGAACCGCTGATGAAGTAGTCATCGTCCATTGGATTGATCTGTATGCAAGTTACTGCCAGACCATAAGCTCATCAGAAGCAAATAACGCGAAGGAATCATCATATTCAAGTCTATATTGATTATCTATAAATGAAATTTGGCATCTCACCATAGTCATTGTGCGCGAACATTTTTAAGCAACTCTGAGTCTCAACATCCCATAGCCTGACAGTCTTGTCTATCGACGATGACAGCAGTTGCTGCATCCAAGTTTCACATTCCATGTTTAAAACATGATAGTAGATATTATTCGATTTGTTTGCAGTAAACAACGCGGTTTTTGTGCTAGTTAACTGAAATGAAAGTGGAGGAAACTGACCTGAGATCTTGACCATGACAAGTCCAAGACATCATCTTGATGACCTTTAAGAGTGCATATTGGTTTCTCCGAAAGAGCAAAAACAGTTTCTGGTACGTTGACATACTCCGGAACTGAGTTACCCTTTTTCTTATGTGATACCTTCCCCTTCTTCCTTCTTTCTGACGTAATATGTCCAGTCTCCGGAAGAGGAGGCCGGTCTGAATTAGACCTAGCAATTGGATGAACAGGGGAGGCACTGAATGAACCACTCGTTGGATGATTAGGCGAGGCACTTGCAGAACCTCCCATTGTACCACCAACAGAGTTTAGATCATTCGTTACTTCAAATTCTTGCACTTCCCATATATGAATCAATGTATCTTCTCCTGCTGTTGCTAGATAATGTGCATCGGAGCTGAATCTTATCGTCCATATTGAACCCTCGTGAGCATGAATTTCTTGGCTTAAATGCAAAGCTGTGAATTCTTTACACGACTTCCCATGCTGACGGACTTTAATCCATTTGGACGAGTTCTTATTCTGTTTCTGCTGTTCCTCAGGTACAGGTTGTTCGCGTTCTTTATCAATAATTTTTCCACTCATACTATGTGCTACTCCTTTTATGTTCTTCAAAAGAGCAACTCCCCTTCTCTTACTATTCCTAAAACTCTTACTAAGATATGAATTCGCGTTTAGCTTCCTATCATCATCGTGACTTCTTGATCCATTTACTCGTCTCATTAGCTCCTTAACAACGGGAGAATGTCCCACATGTTTTTCAAATTCATCCATAGTAAGTTGTTTCCCTGTCTGAATATCACTCAACTTATTCCACATTCCGTTTTCATTACTCTCTTTGACGATAAACTCCTTTCCGGTGTCCAAATTCTTTATCAAGAAAAATGAAGCAAATCCCACATCAGGATTCCCATTTGATAACAAATCACTCCCATTTTGCATCAACGATCTGTTTTTTGTTGGCGACATTCTAACAGAACCTGTTAATTGACATGTACCTATACTCGGTGCTAAAACACCAGAAAACGTCCTTGTTAGACGTTGTTTAGAAATGTCACCAATCAAATCATCTTTCCTTTTCTTTGTATTTACAGAAAAATATTGTATATCTCCATCTGATCTCGACCTTACCAACTTAATCGGTTGTATAGTTACAGGCTCACGTTCTTGATTTAATCCTTTTACACGAGAAGACTCATTCGTCTTAGTTGATTTCGTGTCTTTGATTTTCTCAACTTTCCTTGAAATAGCTCTAACAACCTTTGCACTTTTCAACTTGAGAAGGTCCTTATTGCTTGACAATCCCATACCTTGTAAGAGACGTTTACGACGTTCCTTAATATCCCCTGGTTCAGCCATCCACATTCCATAGTCAGCGCTGCTAAATGAATCAGAAACTGTTCGATTTCAATTCCTTGGAATTTCTTAATGGATGCTGATGAAAGAGTCGAAACAAAGGAGAGACGACTGTCCTCGTATTCATTATCATCGTCTGATCCTGAGGATCCTAAGTCAAGAGGAATGGCTGTGGAGAGACGATCACGAGACTCAAAGAAGTTGTCATCGTCATCTTGATCGTCTCCAAGACCATCCCAGCTCATCGTTAACGTTCTCCGATGATCCATCGTAGCACATTGAAAACAAAAATAATATATAATCAATGAAATATGATCAAAGAAACTTGTGTTTTTGTGTTGTGTTGTGTTGTGTTGTGTTGTTTGTTTGTTCTCTAAAGGGAGGAAAGAGAGAAAAAAAAAGAGAAGTGGAAGAGAGAAAAATAAGGTAAGAAAGACTCTTGTGAATGTCTCTTTGTGAAGAGGGAAAATAAAACGGTTGATGAAGTAATAATTTGTCTTACTTTCCGTTTTAGTTTGTTTTTTTAAAAATATTTTCTATAGGTTATCACATTTTTGTGGTTATCACTCGAGTCGATGGTCATTCGAAAATAGTTTTTTCGCCTCCATAACAATGGCGGAATCAGAAATTTCACGAAGGGTGTCCGAGTGCGTGCTAACACACGAACCCTTTAAGTTTGTGTGTCTTTACTCTTTCAAGGCGCTTGAAACCAACCGACTACATCATATTGTTATTTCAAGAGTGTCCAAAATATATTATTTCGCCACTTTGCTTATCATTTTGCTTGTATATATAATATAATTTTCCGACGAAGGAAACCTGACAAAAGGGTAGCTACGCCACCGCTCCATAAGATAAAGGTATGGTATGCATACACATTACTCTTTCTAAACTCTATTAGTGGATTACGCCGGATATGTTGCTGTTATAACTATTGATTTTAAATTACAATGTGATATATTTAAACTTACAAGATTAAAGAACATAAATATTTTTAATTTAAGACAGTAATTATTATCATTTTTTTTATTTTCTTAAAGTTTGTATGAAGTTAAAATTGAGAAAAATAGATTGGAAGGAAGTATTACATCTCCTCACGTTGGCGTTTAGGTTATCATGTCTCTGCATTTATTGATTTTTTTTTGTTTTTAAATTTCTGACATTCTTTTTATTCCTAACCAATCATAAATCATTTATTAATTTATTTTATGATGTGCCTAAGATATGAAGAATTGGAAGGTCGTGTATTAAAAAAGTTTTATTTATTTTTCTAATCTTTTGGAATATATTTTTTGGTACTATAATTCTGGCAACAAACTTGTTGGTAAGTTATGTAGGCAATAATTGTATTATTAATAAATTAATAAAATACAGTTGTCCAAGTGTTTGAAGCCACAATTTGTACCACGAATTATTTGCATGTATAATAAAGTTTATGAATTATGATTATAGCTAAACTATATGTGGCAATTTTCTATTCGTCAATTGTTAAATGGATGAGTTTAGTAATATAATATTTGATTTGATTAAATTTTATTAAAAATAAATAGAAGATAAGATCAGATCAAATCGACAAACTTTGTACACAATTCTTTATAACTATACTTGTATATGTAAAATTTATGCAAATGATATACTTGAAATGACAAATTACATTCTATTCCTATAATATTAATGTTTATTAAAAAAAAATTCTTTTTGAGAAATTCGGATACTTTATAAAACAAAATGATACGTAAATAGAAATGACCGGATACTTTAATATTTTTTTTTTATGTTAACTGTTACTGATCAAAAAAAGGGTAACAACTTTCCCATGATTTACGTTAATTTTTAACAAGATTACCGTCAAATCTGCATAAAAAACGTACTAATTTATTGCATTATTCAATTTCATAATAATAAAAATTCAGATTTTGAATCAGAAAAAAAAATAATTTTGCGTAAAGAAAATCTCTGGAACGTCGATTCTGAATTTTCAAAGATGAATATTTCGATCTTGTTGCGACATTCTGGAATATGGGAAAGTGATGTTATGTATGAGCGATACAAAAGTGATGGGATAGTGATTGGTGAAAATATTTCGTTCATGAATCTTATTTCAGCAATTGCGGCTGAGCTGGGTATTGACGAATCGAAAAAAAATATAGAGATTAGATATGTTGTTGAAGGAAATTCGTCTCCATTGTGTTTTCGGACTGATATGGGTGTAAAATTGTATATAGAAATATTGAGAGCCTTTGCATCGCTTTTTTCCGGTATGTAATATGCATCATCAATTGATGATTCAACAATATTGAGAGCCTTTGCGTCGCTTTTTTCACCCTCAACACACATGATGGCACCTGTTGTTGCATCGAAATTTATTATCTCTTCAACACCTTTATCTGAAGTATCAATGCATAAAGGATAAGTTCCGAACCCAACCTCATGTTTCTTAATTTCTATATACAATTTTACACCCATATCAGTCCGAATACACAATGGAGACGAATTCCCTTCAACAATATATCTAATCTCTATATTTTTTTTCGATTCGTCAATACCCAGCTCAGTCGCAATTGCTGAAATAAGATTCATGAATGAAATATTTTCACCAACCACTATCCCATCACTTTTGTATCGCTCATACATAACATCACTTTCCCATATTCCAGAACGTCGCAACAGGATCGAAATATTCATCTTTGAAAATTCAGAATCGGCGTTCCAGAGATTTTTTTACGCAAAATCGTTTTTTTTTTTCTGATTCAAAATCTGAATTTTTTAATATTATGAAATTGAATAATGCAATAAATTAGTACGTTTTTATGCAGATTTGACGGTAATCTTGTTAATAGTTAATGTAAATCATGGGAAAGTTGTTACCCTTTTTTTTGCGCGGTAACAGTTAACATAAAAAAAACATTAAAGTATCGTCATTTCTATTTACGTATCATTTTATTTTATAAAGTATCCTGATTTCTCAAAAGAAGGATTTTTGGTAAATATTGATATTATAGGGATAAATGTAATTTGTCATTTACAGTATGTCATTTGCTTAATTTTTATTTTATATTATTATTTATAAATTTTATATCTTATGTACTTTTTATTATTTGTTTTATATTATGAGACTTATGATTTAAATACTATAATGAAAATAACTTTTAGCGATAATAAATAGACATATTAATAAAGAATGTCAAAAATTTTATCGGCATTAATTAAGTGTCATTAGATTCAATATCATCGAAGCATTTAAGGACATATATAAAGAGTGGTAATCGCCGCTAAAAATACATAATTAATGACAATTGTGAATTAATTTTTGCTAAAGCTCATTTTTGATGTATTGAAATTGGATATTGTTGGAGAAACTAGTGAGAGTTTTTTTTTCAAAAAAAAGAAGTGATCTCACACGTAGGTAAATGAACAGTATTTGCATTGCCTAATTGACACTACATAAAAATAATTTAGCGTCAATTAAATAATAATAATAACTTAATTGCCGTTAAATATGTATTTTTATCAGCAATTAACACTTTTATATGTGTCTCTTAAACCTCTAGCACTAAATCTAATGACACTTGACTAATATCTAATAACACTTGACTTTCTATTTTAAAATTACTTGTAAGTAGGTGGAAGTTCCAATTTTCTATTTTTTTAGATAAAGAAATGATCGGTAATAATATTTTTTTTGATATATTGTATAGTTATCTCTCTTAATTAATTCGATTTGATCGATTTAACTGATTTTTAATTATTATTTTTTTACACCTCTACTTACTTCTATAGGAAAACCTTTTTGAGAAAAAATAAAAACTGTCAAGGAGAAAGAATCATTATATTTTGGGAATCTTTTCTTTACTTTACTTTTTATGAACTACATAACACCTTGATCACAAAAGAAGATAGATGAAAATACAATAAAGTTTTCCACAAAAAAATAAGAAGTAGAAGACAATACGTACAACAATAAAGTTGTATGTTATGTCTACCTCTTTATAGTTTCTTGGTTTGTACTTCACCCCCCCCCCCCCAAAACCCCTCATATATAAATAAAAAAGAAAAAAAAGAAGTTAAAAATCACAAGAAAAAACATGAAAGCATACAAATTGAAAAAACAAAATAGAATCAAACTCTATTAGTTACGATGTTCGAATAATCTAATTTTTTTTATCACAATATATAATTAACAACTTAAAATATTTAAAAATATAAACCTGTTATAGAAAAACGCAACTCTAAAAATGATAAATAACAATTTGATTCATATAAAATAAACATATGAAAAAAATATGTTTAATTTCTTCTCTATCCAAATAAAATCAAAAACAAGAGATATACCATATATATTAACGACTTATTAAAATAAAATAAACTAAAGATTAATTTTGTACAAAATCTAATCTAATATGTAATATGTTGGTATGATTAAGAATTTCTTGATTTTCCGGTCAAAATCTAGCGGTATCGCGATGGCGATAATCGTTCCATACTCTAATATTTCTTTCCCCTCTTCTTAGTGGTGATGAAGCTTTTCGTTTAATACCATTATAGCTACGTCTTGGTGCACCAGGACATGTTAAAATTGGAATTTTCGATTCCAAAGAAGTTGGAGTCCTAAATCCATCATTGTCATCTTCTTGTAGTACCACCACTTCGTTTTCAACAACAATGGGGTGTTGTGCTACTATTATATCATTGAAAACCTCATCTTCAACGTGTTGTATATCTTCTTGTACTAATTCTTCTTCAACGTGTTGTATAACTATTGTCTCATTAACAACATCATTGATGATCATCTTGATTAGAAACTTGATGCAATATTACTATGTTGTTAGTGTCCTTTGTAATATCTTGACACCCTTTTGGATCTTCTTGCAATACCATTATTTTCTTGATTCCTATTGTAATATCTTGACACTTTTGTGGATTGTTTTGGTGCAATGTTTCTCTTTTGTTGGCATCATCATCTTTTTGTTCATCCATTATAATATCTTGATGCAATATGACAATTTTCTTGATATCATCATCTTTTTGATGATTTGTTGTAATATATAGACACCCTTTTGGATATTTAAAAGTGGGTAGTTGTTGGTTTTCACTAGAATTGCTCTCATCAAAATTTGACATATTCATGATATACTCAAAAAGATGAAATCTTGAAACAAGAAAGGGTCTTGGGGGGTTAAAAATAGGTTTTTTTTTTTTTTGATGTATTATAAAGGGGAGAATAGGAATAGGAATAGGAATAGGTGTAGTAGTTACATTGGAATTAGGAGAAGAAGAAGAGTTTTTTTTTATCAAATAAAAGTTTACCAAATATTGTTGGACCTAGCTAGCTCTTTTAGTTCAAATTGATGGTAATTTGTGTATAGTTTCACAAGTTTGAAGAGGAAAGGGAAAGAGAAAAAAAGGTGGAATAAAGATGGAAAATAATTATTACGTTTTATATTAAGGTTTATATATGGTTAAAGTTTTGG
Source organism: Solanum lycopersicoides (assembly GCA_022817965.1). NCBI lineage: Eukaryota > Viridiplantae > Streptophyta > Magnoliopsida > Solanales > Solanaceae > Solanum > Solanum lycopersicoides. The sequence goes on from CM040626.1 coordinate 4,791,458, forward strand.
GTGAAGGATCCAATGCATACAAACTCTCATAAAATTCTTCTTTTTTAAGTAGTTTTTGGGTGAAGGATCATAATATTATTTGTTGTGTTTAATTTGGTCATGAATATGACTTCGTAATTATAGTAATTAACTCATTTTTATTCGTCACGTATTGTTTTTAAATGTCAAACATTATAAATTTTGATAAATGTATTGTTTTATTATATTAGTAATTAAAAAGAATACAACTTAATTATAGCATTTAGTATGTATATAGTTTTCAAACATCTATATAACTTTTAAATATTAAACTAATTTAATTTAATTTAGCTTAAAAATTAATTATACTAGTAAAAGTGAAGGGAATGGTTATTTCTTTTATTTTTCATTTTTTCATTCTATTTCGGTTCAATTTATTTATCCAGATTTTATTTGACGGAAAGTGTAATATCTTTTTTGAATCATATGATCTTAAATTAAAGATATATCAAATATATTACACTATATTTTATTCTTGTTATCTTATATCAGGTAAAAAGTAAAAATAAAAAATTCTTTAAAATATTGTATAAATATATATTTTTTAATTTCGTACATAGGGTTGATGGATAGCTTTTGTTTGGTTAATTTTCTGATTTCCTACGCACTTTGATGCAAAGCAGGCACGTGATTTAGCTAGGGGACCAATAGCTATTAGACTTCCTTTTTTAAAAAAATTTAAAATAATAATTTAATTTTAATATTTAATGTGACATATTTAAAATAATAACTAAGTTTCGAAGACACATGTTAATGAATTACATTCTCATTATAATTGTAGTGCAATGTGTGTAACGTTGTTTCTACTTGAGCCGATTAAGTAAAACACAAGAAGTTAGGTATGAAAATAAGAAAAGAAACATAGTTAAAAAATAATAATATGATAATCAAAACAAAAATTAGGCAATGCTCGACCATGACATCCATAATCTTCTATTTAGATTCATATATCCTCGATCGGTTCATTACAACATGTGTATATGTATATATCTTATCTAATCATTTTTGCTCAATACTTTTTCGGGCTATCTCTATTCTTCTGATCGAATCTTAGAAAATTGATGCATTAAGTAAGCCAAAATAAAAATGCTCCTTGAAAATATCCTCATAACGACTAGATATTCATTCAGTATTAATAATAATAAATATAATTATGTTTATGAGTCATTACTTTGTTTTAAATAAATATTTTAGTAACGTACTTTGTAACTTTTATCAGTGCATTAATTTGCTCATCATGAGTTATAATTACTAGTACAACTTCTCATTGTATTTGACCCATAGGAACTACGTTTTATTTATTTTTTTCTAAGAGACCGTTCAACAATTCGAAACACAAATATATACCCTTTACGTTCTTTCGTTTCAATTTTATGTGATATGAACGAAATTTAAGAAAAATAAGAATTAGTATTAAATTATGGTCTTAAAACTTTTGATCCTAAAACTATACTTAACATTTTGTGCGATTATAAATTTGTCATTAAGGAAAATGAAGAGTTTTAAGTTAAACGGATCTATCAAATAAAATTTGTTTTTGTTTTTATTTTTCATTTGATCTTTTGATCTTCGATATTCATATTGAGATGCAATTGAATTTGAATTCACATATTATGGGATTTATTTTTTGGACGACACTCTCAATAAAAAGAATCATTCTCAAAGTCTCAAAGTTAATATTTCTGATTAAGAATGGAGAGATCACAATCATTCCACAATTCATATTAATCTAATTTTTTTTATATATCGTCCCCTCCTATCCCAAATAAGTGTAATTTAGATTTTGACCTAGAAACTATGTGATTGCATTAATTATGAAAATCAGACCAAGGTCTCACTCTATATATAATATATATATTATCTTCTCAAATTACCCTTTTGTATATATTTTATCTTTAGGATCATAGACTTGAACAAAAACATAATATCTTCTTGATTTTCTAAAGTGATATATAGTTTGGACTAAATTAATTTAACTAAAATGATATTTATTTATGGACGGGGATATAGGAGATTAAGTTTTGTTTAGGTTATCAATTTCTCTATTAGAATGTTGGGCAAGCGATGATAAATTAATTATATTCAGTTCGAACTAAGTGAAAATTTGTTAATTCTTTCATGGATATTAGTATTTAGCAGTATACTCGATTATTATTATGGTTGTTGCAAATGGGAATCGATCTCTAATTCCGAATGATTACTAGGCCGGATGTTAATTAGGTCTAAAATTGTATACCATTGTTATGATATATCTTTGGATTCACTTCTTTAACATCTTTATCAAATATCGCAGATTGAACATTTATTTCTTGTATATTCTACCGAAAGAAGAATGTATACCTCCAGTAACAACGTTACAAGAATAGAAAGTGATTATCTTGAATCATGCATGTTATCAACCAGTCTGGTGTCATTAAAACAGTTCCCCTATTGTTGAAAAATATGAGGAAAGCGTATACTCCTAAATTGCAAATAATTAACTATATAGGATAATATATATGATTTTTTTTTGTGTGTGAGTGGATGTGTTATCAGGGGCATGCTGGTTCTCATGGTGCTATTTGGACACCATTCGTCGAGAAAAAATATACCGTATATATAAGTAAAGCGATATACAAAGTGATTAAAGAACATATTTTGAACACTCTTGACACAATATATTGTTGTAGCCTTGAATAAGCGAGTGTTTGCGTGTTTGAAACTCATAAACAACAATTCCCCCATCCCCTTCTTTTTTTTTTTTAAAAAAAAAGAACATTATCATATTGTTTGTTAAATATTGTTATTGTTATTATTCTCTTCTCCTTTATTTTAGGGAAAATGTCTGAAATATATTCGAACTTTGATCAAAATAGTTATAACGATACCAAATTTAAAAAATACCTTTCATCCTCTATGCACTATTTAATAGTGTAATTTAAAAGTATATATGTGCCCAAGTGGACATCATAAATATTGTATAATTATAAATAGTAATGTGTCCACGTAGGCATATATATACCTTTTTAATAGTGTAGGGTAAAAGGTCCTTTATAAAGTTTGGTATCGTAACAACGAATTCGGTCAAAGTTAAAAGTATTTTTCAGACATAAATGATCCTTTTCTGAAAGTTCGATAGCATATTTGTTCCTTTCTATAACTCAATATCTTACATTATAAAATTCTATAATTATGAATTTTCTTTCTCTTAGAATGAATTATATCCAAACCCTAGAGCCATAATTGTATTTTTCTTACGACTAGAAATGGAATTACAAAAGTATGGGATCATGTTGCTCCTTTTAGCAAAGATTTTCGATGAAAACAATTGTTGAAATTTGCTCTAAGATGTTGTTTTCTTCTGTAAAATTTTCTTGGATATAATGAGCAATTTTGGTAGTTTTTCTATATTTACATAATTTACCCGTTATACTGGCACAATTAGACCCCTATTCCCACTATAACAACATAGATCAGTGTTGTAGCTCAAATCGACTATCTTTTTTCATCCAATTGTTTTTTAGTTCACTACTACTCGGCCAAAAAATTTTAGTCAACTTACTCATTTTTTTTTGTCCTCGTATATAACAGGATATGATAATTTCATAACAACAGACTGCTTGATTTAGCAAAGCTTTTGTAGCTCTACTTCTTTCTTCAGTAATTTGAACCAAGTAGAATTTTTCTCCAATTCATCATATCCCACAATAATTAATGTATGAAGCATTGTTTTTTTTTTCATTACCACGTCTCTTGTTTCTTCATCGATGGGTCCTAGGTAAATTGCCTAAATTTAAAATTGAGGTTAGAAAATATAACATAATTATATAATAAAAAAGAGTTAATCGGTAGAAAAATTGATAGAAGAAAAGATGAATAAAAATATTTCCAACGTGTTTTTTAAAACTAGAAAAGGACCAATAGAACATGTTAAAGGCTGCCTTTTGATGCGTTCTTTTATTGCCTTGTTACTTGTCTTTTCAAGGTCTATTTCTATAAAGTGGTCTATTTTGCGATATTGAACTAGTTGTTAATATAACTGTGATTGAGGGATATAGAAAGTTTGTTGGATTCCAATATTGTATGGTTAATATAAATGACAAAATCTGATGTTTATGGAATCACATTGATCAAGCTGAAGTGTCATTGGGGTTGAAGCTGAACAAATTACTATTCAATTCAAGGAAAATGAATGACACCAACGGTAGATACATATCTGCTAATTATGACAAATACAGAAAATGCAAAGTAAAAATCAAAGAAGACTACACAAGTCAAAAACACCAAATGCTAAATATCAAAAGTTCTTCCTATTAGAAAATAATAACTAGCCGTAAAAAATTGAATATTAAAAAAGACCATAAAGACGAGAGTAATTTTTTACATACCGAATCGATTGAGCATTTGCAATTACTCTTCTCCATAATGTAGTGATATTTTGCTTCTTTCACTATGTTTTGTTATTTGATAAATATGTAGGTCGTCCTACAAGACAATTCGAATCATTTCCTTCTTTCTAACTTTTTCTCAACCTTATGCATTGGATAATGCTTGAACATGCAATCTAATAATTGTTATTTTGAAAGTGGAACGACCTCTTTTTTTCTTATAAAGGCATACACCACCGTTATTGATCCAGTAGAGACAAATGTCCACAACAACCTTAAAATCAGTGTTGTAGCTCAAATCGACTACCTTTTTTCATCCAATTGTTTTTTAGTTCACTACTACTCGGCCAAAAAATTCTAGTCAACTTACTCATTTTTTTTTGTCCTCGTATATAACAGGATATGATAATTTCATAGCAAGAGACTGCTTGATTTAGCAAAGCTTTTGTAGCTTCACTTATTTCTTCAGTAATTCTGAACCAAGTAGAATTTTCTCCAATTCACCATATCCCACAATAATCAATGTATGAAGCATTGTTTTTTTTTTCATTACCACGTCTCTTATTTCTTCATCGATGGGTCCTAGGTAAATTGCCTAAATTTAAAATTGAGGTTAAAAATATAACATAATTATATAATAAAAAAGAGTTAATCGGTAGAAAAATTGATAGAAGAAAAGATGAATAAAAATATTTCCAACGTGTTTTTTAAAACTAGAAAAGGACCAATAGAACATGTTAAAGGCTGCCTTTTGATGCGTTCTTTTATTGCCTTGTTACTTGTCTTTTCAAGGTCTATTTCTATAAAGTGGTCTATTTTGCGATATTTGAACTAGTTGTTAATATAACTGTGATTGAGGGATATAGGAAGTTTGTTGGATTCCAATATTGTATGGTTAATACAAATGACAAAATCTGGTGTTTATGGAATCACATTGATCAAGCTGAAATGTCATTGGGGTTGAAGCTGAACAAATTACTATTCAATTCAAGGAAAAAGAATGACACCAACGTAGATACATATCTGCTAATTATGGCAAATACAGAAAATGCAAAGTAAAAATCAAAGAAGACTACACAAGTCAAAAACACCAAATGCTAAATATCAAAAGTTCTTCCTATTAGAAAATAATAACTAGCCGTAAAAAATTGAATATTAAAAAAGACCATAAAGACGAGAGTAATTTTTTACATACCGAATCGATTGAGCATTTGCAATTACTCTTCTCCATAATGTAGTGATATTTTGCTTCTTTCACTATGTTTTGTTATTTGATAAATATGTAGGTCGTCCTACAAGACAATTCGAATCATTTCCTTCTTTCTAACTTTTTCTCAACCTTATGCATTGGATAATGCTTGAACATGCAATCTAATAATTGTTATTTTGAGAGTGGAACGACCTCTTTTTTTCTTATAAAGGCATACACCACCGTTATTGATCCAGTAGAGACAAATGTCCACAACAACCTTAAAATCAGTGTTGTAGCTCAAATCGACTACCTTTTTTCATCCAATTGTTTTTTAGTTCACTACTACTCGGCCAAAAAATTCTAGTCAACTTACTCATTTTTTTTTGTCCTCGTATATAACAGGATATGATAATTTCATAGCAAGAGACTGCTTGATTTAGCAAAACTTTTGTAGCTCTACTTCTTTCTTCAGTAATTCTGAACCAAGTAGAATTTTCTCCAATTCACCATATCCCACAATAATCAATGTATGAAGCATTGTTTTTTTTTTCATTACCACGTCTCTTGTTTCTTCATCGATGGGTCCTAGGTAAATTGCCTAAATTTAAAATTGAGGTTAAAAATATAACATAATTATATAATAAAAAAGAGTTAATCGGTAGAAAAATTGATAGAAGAAAAGATGAATAAAAATATTTCCAACGTGTTTTTTAAAACTAGAAAAGGACCAATAGAACATGTTAAAGGCTGCCTTTTGATGCGTTCTTTTAATGCATTGTTACTTGTCTTTTCAAGGTCTATTTCTATATGCTCATCTATCTGAATATTAAAAAAAATGAGATTAAAAAAAAATTAAATGAAAAAATTAAATGCTTGGTTTTAACATTAATAAAGTGGTCTACTTTGTGATATGTGAACTAGTTGTTAATATAACTGTGATTGAGGGATATAGGAAGTTTCTTGGATTTCAATATTGTATGCCTAATACAAATGACAAAATCTGGTGTTTATGCTTCTTTCACTATGTTTTGTTATTTGATAAATATGTAGGTCGTCCTACAAGACAATTCGAATCATTTTCTTCTTTCTAACTTTTCCTCAACCTCATGAATTGGATAATGCTTGAACATGCAATCTAATAATTGTTATTTTGAGAGTGGAACGACCTCTTTTTTTCTTATAAAGGCATCTACCACCGTTATTGATCCAGTAGAGACAAATGTCCACAACAACCTTAAAATCAGTGTTGTAGCTCAAATCGACTACCTTTTTTTATCCTATTGTGTTTTAGTTCACTACTACTTGGCCAAAAAATTCTAGTCAACTTACTCATTTTTTTTTTGTTCTCGTATATAACAGGATATGATAATTTCATAGCAAGAGACTGCTAGATTTAGCAAAGCTTTTGTAGCTTCACCTATTTCTTCAGTATTTCAGAACCAAGTAGAATTTTTCTCCAATTCACCATATCCCACAATAATCAATGTATGAAACATTGTTGTGTTTTTTTCATTACCACGTCTGTTGTTTCTTCATCAATGGGTCCTAGGTAAATTTTCTAAATTTAAAATTGAGGTTATAAAATATAACATAATTATATAATAAAAAAGAGTTAATCGGTAGAAAAATTGATAGAAGAAAAGATGAATAACAATATTTTCAACGTGTTTTTTAAAACTAGAAAAGGACCAATAGAACATGTTAAAGGCTGCCTTTTGATGCGTTCTTTTATTGCCTTGTTACTTGTCTTTTCAAGGTCTATTTCTATATGCTCATCTATCTGAATATTAGAAAAAATGAGATTAAAAAAAATTAAATGAAAAAATTAAATGCTTGATTTTAACATTAATAAAGTGGTCTACTTTGCGATATTTGAACTAGTTGTTAATATAACTGTGATTGAGGGATATAGGATGTTTCTTGGACTCCAATATTGTATGGTTAATACAAATGACAAAATCTGGTGTTTATGCTTCTTTCACTATATTTTGTTATTCGATAAATATGTAGGTCGTCCTACAAGACAATTCGAATCATTTTCTTCTTTCTAACTTTTCCTCAACCTCATGCATTGGATAATGCTTGAACATGCAATCTAATAATTGTTATTTTGAGAGTGGAACGACCTCTTTTTTTCTTATAAAGGCATCTACCACCGTTATTGATCCAGTAGAGACAAATGTCCACAACAACCTTAAAATCAGTGTTGTAGCTCAAATCGACTACCTTTTTTTATCCTATTGTTTTTTAGTTCACTACTACTTGGCCAAAAAATTCTAGTCAACTTACTCATTTTTTTTTGTTCTCGTATATAACAGGATATGATAATTTCATAGCAAGAGACTGCTTGATTTAGCAAAGCTTTTGTAGCTTCACTTATTTCTTCAGTAATTCAGAACCAAGTAGAATTTTTCTCCAATTCACCATATCCCACAATAATCAATGTATGAAACATTGGTGTTTTTTTTTCATTACCACGTCTGTTGTTTCTTCATCAATGGGTCCTAGGTAAATTTCCTAAATTTAAAAATTGAGGTTATAAAATATAACATAATTATATAATAAAAAAGAGTTAATCGGTAGAAAAATTGATAGAAGAAAAGATGAATAACAATATTTTCAACGTGTTTTTTAAAACTAGAAAAGGACCAATAGAACATGTTAAAGGCTGCCTTTTGATGCGTTCTTTTATTGTCTTGTTACTTGTCTTTTGAAGGTCTATTTCTATATGCTCATCTATCTGAATATTAGAAAAAATGAGATTAAAAAAAATTAAATGAAAAAATTAAATGCTTGATTTTAACATTAATAAAGTGGTCTACTTTGCGATATTTGAACTAGTTGTTAATATAACTGTGATTGAGGGATATAGAAAGTTTCTTGGATTCCAATATTGTATGGTTAATACAAATGACAAAATCCGGTGTTTATGCTTCTTTCACTATGTTTTGTTATTCGATAAATATGTAGGTCGTCCTACAAGACAATTCGAATCATTTTCTTCTTTCTAACTTTTTCTCAACCTCATGCATTGGATAATGCTTGAACATGCAATCTAATAATTGTTATTTTGAGAGTGGAACGACCTCTTTTTTTCTTATAAAGGCATACACCACCGTTATTGATCCAGTAGAGACAAATGTCCACAACAACCTTAAAATCAGTGTTGTAGCTCAAATCGACTACCTTTTTTCATCCAATTGTTTTTTAGTTTACTACTACTTGGCCAAAAAATTCTAGTCAACTTACTCATTTTTTTTTGTCCTCGTATATAACAGAATATGATAATTTCATAACAAGAGACTGCTTGATTTAGCAAAGCTTTTGTAGCTTCACTTATTTCTTCAGTAATTCTGAACCAAGTAGAATTTTTCTCCAATTCACCATATCCCACAATAATTAATGTATGAAGCATTGGTTTTTTTTTCATTACCACGTCTCTTGTTTCTTCATCGATGGGTTCTAGGTAAATTTTCTAAATTTAAAATTGAGGTTAGAAAATATAAATAATTATATAATAAAAAAGAGTTAATCGGTAGAAAAATTGATAGAAGAAAAGATGAATAAAAATATTTCCAACGTGTTTTTTAAAACTAGAAAAGGACCAATAGAACATGTTAAAGGCTGCCTTTTGATGCGTTCTTTTATTGCATTGTTACTTGTCTTTTCAAGGTCTATTTCTATATGCTCATCTATCTGAATATTAAAAAAAATGAGATTAAAAAAAAAAAATGAAAAAATTAAATGCTTGATTTTAACATTAATAAAGTGGTCTACTTTGCGATATGTGAACTAGTTGTTAATATAACTGTGATTGAGGGATATAGGAAGTTTCTTGGATTCCAATATTGTATGGCTAATACAAATGATAAAATCTGGTGTATATGGAATTACATTGATCAAGCTGAAGTGTCATTGGGGTTGAAGCTGAACAAATTACTATTCAATTCAAGGAAAAAGAATGACACCAACGATAGATACATATCTGCTAATTATGACAAATACAGAAAATGCAAAGTAAAAACCAAAGAAGACTACACAAGTCAAAAACACCAAATACTAAATATCAAAAGTTCTTCCTATTAGAATACAATAACTAGCCATAAAAATTTGAATATTAAAAAAGACCATAAAGACGAGAGTATATTTTTACATACCGTATCGAGTGAGCATTTGCAATTACTCTTCTCCATAATGTAGTGATATTTTGCTTCTTTCACCATGTTTTGTTATTTGATAAATATGTAGGTCATCCTACAAGACAATTCGAATCATTTCCTTCTTTCTAACTTTTCCTCAACCTTATGCATTGGATAATGCTTGAACATGCAATTTAATAATTATTATTTTGAGAGTGGAACGACCTCTTCTTTTCTTATAAAGGCATCCACCATCGTTATTGATCCAATAGATACAAATGTCCACAACAACTCTCTCTATAACATCCTCACAACAACTCTCTCTAGAAATCGGACTACAAAAGTAAAGAATCAAATTGATCATTTTTTATGAAGATTCTTGATGAAAATATGTTGAAATTTGCCAGAAAACTCTCTCTATAACATCCTCACAGCCCAAGCCGACTAATTTTTTAGTTCACTCATAACATTGGGATATGTAGTTACATCAATAAAAAATATTAAAAATAAAACTTTAACTTCTACATCATCTTAGCATCCTATACTCAAAATTAAACTTAAATCAAAACAAATTACCAACAAATATTAAAAATGATACTAGTAATTAGACGTAAAAGAATAGAAAATTGGAACAGACCATTAAAATCATTTTTTTTTTGCAGATTAAATAATAAAAAAGAATTACAATATTAACAATTACACATAGCATCAACTGACATTTGCAGTTATTTCTTTTCATAATATAGTAACAATTTTCTTACTTTATTATGTCTTGTTTCTTAGCAACTATGTAAGTCGTCCTGTAGGATTATACAAAACATTTTCTTTTATTTAATTTTTCCTCAAACTCAAGCAATGGATAGGGCTATTCATACAATTCAATAGTTGTTTTTTATAGTGGAATATCCTTTCTTTTACTTCTAATGGCAGTCACCATCGTTAAATGATCCAATAGTAGTGAATGTCCAATAATAGCTTCAAAAAGAAAATACTTTGAAATTTGTCCTATGATGTCCTATGTCTTCTTTAAAACGTTCTTGGATGTTGTTGAATGATAGTGAGTGATTTTGAAAGTTTTTCTTTATAGCAACCTGACAGTCCGAACCGACTACTTTTTCAGTTAACTCATAATGATGAGATGAATAGTTACATAGTGAGAAAAGATATTTGGGATCTCTAGAAAAATAGAACAAATGCAATGCTATTTATGACCCAAAAAAAATATCTAATATCATGTAAAATTAAAATTACTACCTTTAGATAACTAAAATAATTTTATTGAATACATTCATGAAAAAGAATATCATTGGTAAGGATTGAATTTTTAGGCCTTAGATGCGCTATTTCTTTCCATTTTTTTGTCCAAAGAGTAAGAGAGTAGCTTAAAATTCCAAATTGCTAAAATTAAAGAGTTCGTTATCTTAACAAAATAAAAAATAGCCATAAAATAAAAATAAAAAATTGAAATAGACCATAAAAATGAGAGTTTTTAAAGAAATTAAACTATATAAAGAATTACAGTACTAACAATTACAAAAATAAGGGGGACATTTGCAACTACTTCTTTCCATAATAAAGTGATATCTCTTTGTTCTATTATATCTTGTTTCTTTTCAAATATGTAAGTCATCATGTTACGGAATGATACGACACATTCATTTATTTAGATTTTCCTCAAAATCAGCCATTAGATAGTATTTAAATGTGCAATTCAACTAGTAATTGTTAAATAGTGGACTAACCTCTCTTTTTCTTCTAATGACATTCACCTTTATTATTGTTGTTTTTCTTCTTACATAAATAATTTCAAATTCGTCCCTTTTTACTAACTATAGAAAATCTTCAACGACCTTTGAAATGGGACAAAAATATACTATGTCAAAGGCTAAGAAAATGAAACTAAATATATTATCAATACAAAAAAGTCGAAAAAAAAGGCGAAAGGATCTCATCATCAATACACAATGTCTCACTCTCGGTTCCCTCTTATATTTATCTCCAAATAATTCACAAATTATGTTTTGATTTTTAGAATTTTTTCTCAATCACAATATTTCCTACAAATATTTTTTGAAAAGAAAAGCTTAACAAAGATGAGAATGATGTTTTTATTTTACGTGTTTATGTTCATGTCAGGATGTTTTTATTTTGAAGCATGTCTTTTTTTCATTAGTTTGGTATCCAACACGGGGTTCAATTAATCAAAATATGTAACAAAATTCACTTTAGAATAAACGTTCCTCCAGTTTTGACCTCTCTAGTTAAGGATGATTGATACTTAGTGGAAGCATGTATATAAACTATATATAAGAAATGCGAATAGATTTGGTCCTTTGAATTTAATTGTTGAAATGACGAAGAACTTTTTCGTTTTACATGTTCATTTTCTTGTGATTGTATTAGATTTTCAGTTATTTATAGCAAAAAAGAAAAAAATATTGTTTTGAAAAATCAAATTGAACTTGAAAGTTGTATAGTACTTTTAACATGTATAAGATTGATTTCTCGTATGGATCAATCAACTTATAATCTTTACGTTCTATAATTGCTATTTTCTAAAATCACTTTCTTTGTTGTAGAAAATCATAATCAAGATGAAACGTAACTTTATGAGATAAAAGAAGTAGTGTTCCTAGAACATTTTTCATTGAAAACAAGTTAATTTACTTATTAAGAAGATTTGGCATCATACATTCTATAATGAACTTCGAGTTGTTCCAGAAGAACATCCTGTTTTTGACTGGCAATTCTTGTCTAAAACAAGATGAAAAGGAACAATTGAGAGAAGGTTGTGGCATCAAAAAGTCAGGATTATAACAAGAACAAACCAATTGACATTGTAATTATTGTCCTTTTCCATAGTATACCTTGTACTGTACATACTCCACAATATTCAAACTAAACTATAAAGACAAACTAACTAAGAAGAGAGCAATTTACTAGTAATGATATCCAACATTGACAAGAGTCGATAACACAAAGCCGAAAGGATGCACAGACTTCACATCACTATATATCTAAACCTCCCTTCACCTACATAAAAGCACACAAGAGAGTTAGTAACTTGTAAATGTTGAAACTTAAATCATTCTTTAAGCAATCAAGAAGTAGATCAGGTTTTCCAAAACAATTTCAGGTTCCCGTAATCAAAACCGAGTATCATATTTACATTTGTTCTCTCGCACAACACAATGGAAAAACAGCAACTAGAGGAAGAATGAAAAGTTATTTGATTTGACCACATGAAAGTTACATAATAATTAATAATCACAAAGCAAAAATGAGCATTCATAATGTGATAAATTAACAGAACCATTTTGGGACCGTGATTAGTAGAGCGGTTTTATTCTTTGAAAATCAAGAGGTTAACAACATAGTAGTACAAACTATTTGAGAACACAAAAACATTCATATCAATCCATAGAGATTTCAAGTGTTACCTAATAGGAAAGCGAGCTGTTCAATAAAGTTATAAGACATTTTTAAAAGCGGAGAGAGTGAGGAGATCACAAATACATGACATCAAATCAAATTAATGATCTTTTACTGAATTCCATGTCAAACAGTGTCACCAAGTTAGGCACAATGCTAAAAGAACTGAAGTTGTAATTCATTCTATGAGATATTCAAAGTTTAGAACAAAAAGGAAGGTCTCGTTACCCTTGGCCTAACAATTGGGAACTCCAAAGATTTATTCATATGTTCCACCACCTTAGCTTGAAAATATTCATTGTCGCCATTTTTGACCGAAAAGGTAATATAGAAAATGAAGCCTTGACATCCACCTTCATTAACCTTGACAATACGGTTGAACTCATATTTGGTGCCCTAAAATGAAGGAATATAGAGGAACTTTATTAGCTTTACAAAGAAAACAAGGAAAAAGAGAAACTACAAAGATAATGGAAAGTGTGAGTAGAGCTTACATTGTCCGTATTGTACTGCTCAAGTGCCTTTGCACAATAACCCTTCAACTTCTCAGCCTCAGCAGGATGATATTCTAAATATTTAGTAATGGGGCAAATGGTGGTAAGAGGACCCGAACCGGGATAATCTTTAATATCAAATCCCTATCAAAGTAAAAAAAAACTCAATCAATTAAAAATAAACATGTTCGTTCTAAAAGTAAGTTTTGAAAAAAATGGTATTTTTTCCCAAAGGTTCTTACCAAGTGGAGCAAGGAAACATATGGGAACATTTTTGATAAGGTTGCTACGTTGGAAGATGTGGTGAAGGTGAAAGAAATACAGTTTGAGATCAATAGCACAGAAATAAACAAGGTAGAACTGATGAAGGCAGAAGAAGATCTCCAAGATTTTTATCAGTTGGAATTGGAAGAGGAATACTGGAGAAACAAAAATCCGGGATGAGGTGGTTCACTGATGGTGATAGGAACACCAAGTTTTTTCACTGCTATGTCACAGGTAGAAGCTACAACTGAATGAAATAATTGATGATCAAGGGGTCTTATACAAAGAGTCGAAGGACGTTGAGGAAGCATCTTTGAAAGTGTATGAGCAACAATTCAAGGAAAGCACTTTAACTATGACTATACAACGATTGATTGCATTCCTAAACTAATCACAATAGAGCAGCAAGAAAATATGAACAGAACACCTATGGAGGAAGAGGTGAGAGAGACGGTCTTCTCTTTAAATAGTTACAGTGCTTGAGTGCTTGTGGGCCAGACGGTTACTCAGTATTTTTTTTTCCAATGTTGTTGGGAAATTATCGAGGAGGATATTCTGAAAATAGTAGTTGCTTTCTTTTGTGGTATGTATTTGCCAAGATCTGTAACACACACAAACCTGGACCTTATTCCTAAAACGGAACAGGTTCAGTGCTTCACACATTTAAGACCAATAAGTTTGAGTACTTACATTAACAAGATAATATCGAAAGTACTTCATGGAAGATTAGTGGAGGTGCTCCCAGGAAACATATCGCAAAATCAAACGGGATTTATGAAAGGAAGGAGCATAGTGGAGAATGTCCAATTGGCTCAAGAAATAGTTAGGGATATCAACAAGTGAAACAAGTTACATAATATAGTTGTAAAGTTGGATATGATGAAGGGGTATGATAGAGTTTCATGGATATTTATAACAAAGGTGATGAGATGATTTGGGTTTACGGAGAGAATGATTGATATGGTATGGAGATTGTTGTCTAACAACTGGTATTCATTATTAACCAATGGCAAATCCTATGGTTTTTTCTCATCCTCAAGAGGTTTAAAACAAGGGGATCCTCTATCACCCACTTTGTTCATAATTGCAGCTGAAGTCTTGACCAGAAGTTTAAATAGTTTGAATGAAGACGAGCAATTCATTGGGTACGGAATGCCAAAATGGAGTGAAAAATCAATCACCTGTCGTATGCAGATGATACAATTTTATTTTGCTCGGGCCATAGAGGATCAATCAGAAAAATTATGGAAGCATTTCACTGATTTTGCAGGTAGCCAGGTATAGCAGTTGAAGTAAAACGTTTACATCATGTTATGATGAGTTGGTGGTATACTCAGGCTGTGAAGGAAATATACAAGGTGATACCATCACTGATTGTATGGACCCTATGGAGAAGAAGGAACTTAAGAAAACATGGGGGAGATACTTCTATGCAAAGCATGATCTATCAAGTGCTCCAAAACATTCAATTCGTGCTTAAAAAGAAGTATTCATGGAGTAAAGTTACCGGGCAGAATTAGGAGGCGATAATTAGGAGTGCAAGCACTTACAAACCAAGGTTGTACCATTGTATAGACTATAGTCAGATGGGAAGCACCTCAGCAACACGGATGGGGCAAGTCGAGGAAATCCTGGAAGCAGTGCATATGGATTTTGTCTGAGGAACAGTCATGGGGATTTAATATATGCTGCAGTGGAGAACATAGGGATCACGACGAATGTGGAAGCAGAGTTAAGAGCTATTCTAGAGGCAATAAAATATTGTGTTGATAAGAAGATGGAGAAGCTACTAGTCGAATCAGATTCTTTGTTAATGGTGAAAATTATTAAGGAAGTTTGGAAAGTTCCATGGGAGTTAGCAGATTATTTTGATGAGCTAAAACGAGAACAAAGTTTGAGATAACAATACAACACATATACAGAGAAGGTAACAAGTTGGCTGACTATTTTGCTAACTTAGCTATTAATGCTTCTGAGAAGAAGACATTTAGATCATTTAAACAATTGCCTAGTATGGGGAGAAAGATCATAAACATGGAAAAAGCACAAATACCAGCTTTAAGAGTTCACACCAAGAAGATCGTTCAACGACATGCATAGGGATACTCACAGAGATGCTGCTAAATCAAATTGGAAAAGCATTGATAGATTAGCATCATCAAATACAAAGGGGAGAAGCATCAAAGCTGGCAGTCAGCGGGGAGCCACAAGCCACTGGCGGGAAGTACTGCGTGAAACCACGGAAGAATCAAGGGCAAGACATAGACACTATAGAGATATGCTTTAGGAGAGCTTAACCTTATCAACTTGGACATGAGCAGAATTTTTACTTGTGTATGATGATTTGAGAAGAAAAAAAAGTGTTTCATCTTAATAATAAGAATCAGCAATCACTATAAAGGCAACAAACTCCGAGCCGAACAATTAAAGAAGCAACAACAACAACAACAAGTAGAGATATGAATCTAAAATTTTCCATAAATTATGATATAGAACAAATAGATATGGATGGAGAGAAAATATACCTCACTTTCACGGATCTGCTGCAAGTAGCTATACCAAACAGATTCATCCACCTTTTCAGCATTGGGATCGATAGGGCGAAACAAATCTTCATTATCTTCTTCGGTATCCCAGTCGGTAAGGCTTATATCTGAAAGAGGGGATAAAGGTTGCTCACTTTCGCAATCGCTGGAAACTCCATCTTCCTCATCCACCTTTTGTTTCTTCAACGATGGCAGATAATCAGATTCGCTTGAGAATCCTCCGTCATGCCGCGACGGCGGCGGCGATTGTGGCGGTGACGGCGGCGGCGACGACATGAACTGCTCGGAAGTAAACGTAAATTTTAATTTTACCCCCAAAACTGTTTAAAAAATCAATTTCAGAATTAACAAACACCGTTGAAGTAGACGTAAATTTCAATTTATTTTTGGTTTCTCATAAATAATTATCGTATTTATAAAGTTTATAATTATTAAATTTTCCTTATTTGTAAATTGTAATAAATAAACTTACCAAATTTTACTGAAGGATTCTTTTAAGGCCAAATCCATAATCAACCCATATACGGTTTTTTAAAATTTAAAACTAAATCACATCTAATCCAAAATAAAAATTAATTTATTTGATTAATTTGGTCTAATTTTTATTTTTTGGTCGATCTTTATATAAATCGTGAACACCCCTATATAAGTGGCGGCTAAAGTTGCAAAAATAAGAGCTTGAACTTGTAAATAATCCAAGGAGCATGACAGTTATAGGGAACTATTTATTAGAAAATATAATGCATGTATTAGACGTGTGTATTAGCAATACTTTGTTTGATACACTTTTTCATACCATGTATAACTAATGCAAGCATTAGTTATACACTCTATTATGTATTAAGTTGTGTATTACTAATACCAAGGAATTCTAGGTATTAGTAATACATAACATTTTAACACTTGCATTAGATTTAATAATTACAAAACTACCCTTAAAGTCTTTTCACATTTTTTGTCATAAATTTTTATTTTTATTTTGATTTGTTTTTCAGTATCTTTTAATTTATTGGTGTCTTTATAGATTTTATGGCCTCTTAACAATTTTTTTTTAAAAAAAAAAAATTAATATAATTTAATGAAAAATTTATTGTTGTGACGCTAGAAAAATTTTAAGAAACCCACTGCCTCACCCCAACTTATTAACTCAAAAAAACAAAACTTATTCTTTTTTCACCTCCGTTATTTTCTTAATTAGTAGTACATAAATTCATCCTTAAAATATGAATAAAAAATTAAGGTAGAATTTTTTTTGTTTTAAAAGAATCTGATCTTAGTTGATTTATCTTAGTAGTCAAGTTATAATTAGATGTGAAAAAAGTAAATTACTCTCTTTTTCTTGAGTTGATTGCAACACTTTCCTGTATGTTATTAGTAGTTGATGACAACCTAAATGCTTTGTTTTCAATGTAGACAAAAGAAATTGTTTGCCAATTTTTCATAAAAATATTTTAACGCAATAGTATAATTAGTTAATATTATTTTTGAAAAAAAAAGAATGAAGAGTTAATGATGTTTTAGCAAAGAAATAGTTTCTGATGTTTAACAAATAACTTTGTTGCAAACGATGTGTACAAATAATAAAATGTGAAGGATATTTTTGTAAACATGTATGTTTTTAATAGAAATTATGCAAGCTTTGTTATTTTTAGTACATCAAACCAAACAATGTATAAGGAATAATGCTTGCATAACTAATGCAGGTATTACTAATGCAAGCACTACTAATACAAGCATTACTAATGCACCTTATTTTGCATTATTCTTGTACACTCTACCAAACGACGCCTTAAATGTACTAAAGAAACAAAAACAACAATTACTAATTCATCAGCTAAGATATTTTCGAAAAGTCGAAAACTAAGTGATAAAGGTTTTGTGAAAATCTTCTAAGATGTTAACGGGTAAAATTTTTGAGGTTGGTTGAATATATTTTCTGAAATAACTTAATCCTTTTTTTTAAGACCCGCATAGAAATATGTCACGGATGTGAGTAAAGCCAAAGCAACAGTAGTATTTATATCATTCGCGGGTGCGACTAAATCGAATTTTCAGACCTTAAAATGCGCAATTTCTTCTTTCCATAATGTAGTTATAAGTATAAAAAAGTCAAAAAAAAAAAAAGGCGAAAGGATCTCAGCATTAATACATTGTGCGTCTCTCTCGGTTCCCTCTTATATTTATCTCCAAATACTTACCAAATTATGTTTTGATTTTTAGAGAAAAAAATTCTCAATCACAATATTTTCTACATTTTTTTTTTGAAAAGAAAAGCTTAACAAAGGGGAGAATGATGTTTTTATTTACGTCTTTATGTTCTTGTCATGCAGGGCCGTCTTAACCCCTAAGCTATTAAAGTATCGCTTAGGGCCCCATACTTTGGGGGGGCTATTTTTTTTTTGGCAAAGGACATAAATCACATACTTTTAAGGCTAAATTATCATTTGTTCCTTATAAGTTTATAATTACATAAATCTCTCAAACTAATACAATAATATAAGCACTGATACATTAATCTGATGCGCGAGATACATTAATTGTTAAGTAAGATACAATATATTTTAGGGAAAAAGGACAAATTTACCCCCGAACTATCGTAAATGGTATTTAAATACCCTTCGTTATACTTTTAGGACGTTGATGTCCTTACCGTCCAAATTTTGGGGCGTATATACCCTTTCTACTAATGGCGGGACACGTATCACAATCTAAAACACTTATCCTATTTTTATTAAATTTTTACCCATATTTAAAAGATCCACCCATATTAATCAAAAACAGACCCAAATAACATAATATCCACCCCAAATTATAACCCAAAACACTTCTCGATCTTCTCCTTTATCATCCTCCAAATTTTGGTCAAGTTTGGCTGATTTCTGGCCAAGTTCTTTGATTTTCAAGCCATTGTTCACAGAACATTTTCCTGCAAATCCGAAACGAACTCAGTGGTTTGTTTATAATCTCATGATATGTTGTCTTGATATTCCTTAACCTAGCATGAAATTTGAAATCGCTAACAAAAAATCAGTGGGTTTGTTTATAATTGAATTAAGGATCAAATGGGTTGATCATTGATGAACGAGGATACACCAAAAATTCGAATGTGAGGTCGTAGATGAAGAGGAAAAAACAGAAGACGAAGTGTAGATACTATTAAGGGGCTGTTTGGTACAAAAAGGAGTAATGCAGGGATTAGTAACGCAGGGATTAGTAATGCATGAATTAGCAATGCAGGGATTAGCAATGCAGGGATTATTTTTTATCCAATGTTTGGTTTATTGCTTATTCAAATCTTGTATTTGGCTTAAAACTCTTAAAAAATAACTTTTTTTCAATTTTACCCTTGAATTATTATGTTATCTATTTCATGTAATTACCATATCTATTACGTTTACAACTTGAATATGAAGTGCTTAACAAATTTAATTCACTTGAGGAAACCTCAAGTCATAAATGAGAAGACGTTATTTTTAAGTATCCCGACTAAGGCGTACCTCCCTCCTCTCTTAAGAAAACAAGAAAATATAAAATAAACTAAAGTTCAAGTAGGGTGGACAACAGCAGAAGTTTCTAATGCTAAAAGAAATATAGTTTGATCACAACTTCATATAAAGTTAGCAAAATTAAGCAACCTGAGCAAGCCACCTGAAGCTTTCCTGCTACATTGTCTCTATCTCAAATATTGAACACTGTAAAACTTCATTTGTCATAAACCAAAGCAGCCTTTAGAATTTGATAGATAACAAATATGCAACTCTCCAATTCTTCTCCTAGTTCTTAAGCTGCATCGAAATAACATCTTGCAAGTGCTAGTAATAGCTAACTTTAAGCAAATTTGGACAACTTTGTAATGGGATTCAAGTTTATGCCTAGAATAGACCAGAAGCATCATACAATAGTAAGTAAGTCCGACTTGAATACGAACGCAATCGTATCACTTTGATGAAAGCAGGACAAATGGCCGGTAGTAAGAAGTTACAAGCCTGTATAAAACTTCAAATATTTTCTTTGCTAATCTATCATAGACAATGCTGCAAAAATAAAAAACGAACCCCTTTATGCAGGTTTGAGGTTTCTTTTAACAGTTTCAAGATGAATCCAAAGTCTATTTTTGACTGCACGTCAAAGTGTCAGTTTTGTCCGAAAGGACGAGCTTGAGCAAGAGTTCCTGTCTCATCATCACACATACTGATATCCTGATTTATGAGTGATGCATGTAGGACTTCCGCAACTTCAATATAGATATAGAGCGAAACAGAAATTAAGTAACCACTCAAAATAAGTGCAGTGAGCAAATGCAGAAGGCCAAACAACTCATGCTCACTTATATCAGCTTGACTTTGAAGTGAAGAACAAAAAAAGGAAAAGAACGAACAAAGTACAACACAAAAGAAGGAATATAAATATCCAACATCCATTCACAACACATTTCAGTATATACTGAGAAAAGGAGAAAAGGAGAAGCGAGAATCATGTACATCAATTGACAAAAGCAAGCCAAATAAACACATCTACATACATCATTTGAGTTTATCACAAGTGACATCACATTCAAGTGTTTCCATAGATTCTAGTTACACAAAAGCTACTGTCCTCGTGTCCGTCTTATGCCAATCATTTTCAATATAGGACATAATCCGAGGTATCAGAAAGTGACACTACACTCAAATATTTAAAGGTCTTCAATTAAGCAAAACTAGCAAAAATGAACTTTCCACTTATCTTGAAGTCTACCATACTTCAAAGTTTATCATTGATCATCATAAACATCATAGTTTGACGCTCAAGTTCACCCATGCGTATAAATAATTCCATCTTTTTGACGTCATCACAAAGAATCATTGTTGTTTTGATGCGTTGCTCTGTGGAGTACAACTCAAACATAGGGGATTCAATGATGGAATAAATTTGATCACGAAGATCAGATTGGTAACGATTTCCAATCTTGTCAATCAAGGCACCCATTCGTTTGTCTTGGCTGTCAGTAAAGTTTTTTAAGATCTCAACCATACCCTTAAGAAATATCTCAGAATCATTCTTCGGGATCTTTTTTATTTTCTTGCATTTCTCCTTTTCATTGACATTAGACGACCTTTTGGTATACTCACCTTGTTTATTGGTTTGTTGAGATCCAGCTTCTTCAGGTTCAAATGCTTCAGCACTTTCATTTTGAGATGCTTCAGGAAATGTATTAGCTCCAGTAGCATTTTCAGCTTCTCCCGTAGTCACATTAGGTTTATGACTAGAACCAGCTTCTTCATCGCCATCAAGATCAATAGGAAATCCCAAACTCATATCGTTAAACATTACTGAGGATTGACTCCTTTGCATTTCCTCAACAGCATCTAATGGGCCTTCTGCGAACTCCCCTGTTGCTCTATCCTTGCCAAAGATTTCCTCCCAATTCACAAACATCGGCCATTTTTTCGTATTCATGTTTTTGGCATTTGGATCAACCTAGAAAACAATCACAAAATAAAACAAAGCAACAATAATATAACTCAGTTAATATCTCTTTCAGAACACATATATAAATACATAACTATAATCATGAACAACTAAAAATCTCTCTAAGTTGTGCAATCGATATCTTTGAAATCTAAATTTATTGGACACAACTTTTTCATATTCAAGCTAAAAGACTTATTAATGTTCACTGTAGCAGTTATGTTTGGGTTGTAGCAGCTATGTTTGGGTTGACACTAATGCACAAATACTTATACTAATAATAACTTTGATAAAGTATTAATTACCTTTAGGAAGTCATCCCAAAATTTGGGATCATCAACTATTATAGCTCCATCACCGTATTGAAATCTCAATCCACTTCGGCTCTTTAGCATAGCTATACTTGCGTAACATTTCTTCCAATATCTTATTTTAGATAATACATGTGGTTCACCTTTCAATTTGCTGTTAGGATGATGTTCACATAAATAACATTCTAATTCCTTTAGATATCCAGGCTTGAAGGTTCCATTATCACCTCTCCAACCATTAACACATAACTCTTTTAATCCATCTATAAGAGTTCGTTCTTCTTCTGCAGTCCATGTCCTTCTAGTCGGAGGAGTTGAATTTCTTGATCTTTTTGATGTGTGGGAAGATGTTTGACTGCTCATTTTGCCTTTTTATTCTTGTGGAATAGATTATAAAAATAAATAGGAAGAAAATAATAATGATAATAACAATAATGCACACATAAAATAGTTGAACAAATCTATAACCTTGTCATGAATTCAAGAACTGTTTTTAGAAAACTTTATATAAAAAACAAAATGTAGGAGAAACTGATATATTCAGAAAACATTAGACTCTCCAGATTAGTAGCTTAAAAGATATTGCATTTAACAGGTGTTCATGCAAACATTCACAAGTGGAATTAGGTCGAGAAACTGACTAGCTTCAAGTGGATACATTGTCTACAATACATAGGTAAATTCCTTTCTCTATAGTCTTGCATGTAGACATTATCAATTTGTTCCTTTCTCTAATGACCATCTTCATGGTTGCTGCAAATCAAAGATAGGAACAACAATACTAATTCCTTTCTCTACATATGCATACTCATCATTTAATTTTCATTTCCTCTATCAACTTTCAAAAATTATAATCTGCACTAGTGTGGCAGGGTTCTTGTAACTTTAGAAGATTGGAGTTATAAAATAAAGTCAAATTTTACTATTAGAGGAAGTGATGAAGAGTAATAATTATAACATAAAACCACAAATTTCATAACAACATATTCCAAAAGTTACAAAAAGGATTCAAGATTCTCAATTAACTAGTATAAAATCTAAAACAGAAAAGAGATTCTAACTTCTGATAAACGGCTGACCTTAAAGCCCAAGCTAGCTAAATTCATCGCAAAAAAAAAAACTTAACGTGTCATCACTGATTAGATCTTGCATTCCACATTGATTGAGCCAACTCATCCCTCCAAGTGGTCCACTCTTCAGACGATTCAACAAGATCAATATGCTCAGGTTGATTCTCAACTTGTTCTTCCATATCCATGTCTAAAGGATCCATATCCATCTCTCTACGGATATAGTTGTGAATCAAACAACAAGCACTTATAATTCTGTTATGAACTTTAACAGAGTACCACGAAGAACTCCTAAGAATTCCCCAACGCCCTTTCAAGAGACCAAACGCCCTTTCGATAACATTACGAGCCCTAGCATGCTTCATATTAAAACGTTCTTCTCGACATCGAGGTGGGGGGTTGTCACCTTGCCAATCCCTTAACCAATATCTATACCCTCTGTAAGGTGAAAGAAAACCTTTTCCATTTGTATATCCTCCATCACATAAATAATAATTACCTATAATATAAACATAAAATTTAGTTACTTTTCTATTCTTTTCATGTACAGTTACCTTCTCAAAAAATTAAATACATCATTCTTTTTGTGTTCTTATATGCATATGTACATGGCATACCCTCGGGAATTTTTAAACCATTGCGCCGCACTACAGCGTCTCGTAATACACGACCATCAGCAGCTGATCCTTCCCAACCAGGTAACACATAAGTAAAATTGAGATTTCTATCACAAACTCCCAATACATTAGTAGCTATATGTCCCTTCATTGTCCTGTATCTTGGTTTGTACACAGATGGAACTCTAATGTGAATGTAAGTACCATCTAGTGCACCTAAACAGCCCTATAAAAAATATAGAGTTATCTCGTACTAGAACGAATTCTTAGTAAAATTACATTATTTAATCATATACAAATGCTAAAATTAATCTCACCTACCTTAAACCATTTCCATCGATCTTCAATCTCATTTTCAAGAATTGGTTTAGGATTGACAAGGAACAATGGAGTTAGTTTGAGTATAGCTCTCAAGCACTCATTAAAAGCTTGACTTACGCTCCATCCAGATCTAATATAATCGACTTTGATAGATCTGTTCTTCTCGTGATGAGCCAAGATGTTTAAGAACATTGCTAGCTTTTCACTTCTTGACATATACTTACCATCAGTCAAACCTCCGACATCCTTAGTTAATAGAACTAAATTATGAAAGGCATTTCTATCCATTCTTAACTTGTCAATACATACAATATCACTATCATTTATGATACAATTTAAGTGAGAAATAACTTTTGGTATTCGGACACTCATACGGTACCTAATCTCATGCACATTTCTGTATTGCCTTCTTAATGAATGACCATGAATAGCCATAAAAACGCAAATAAGGACTACAAGAAATTGTTGGCACATTATCTCCTCAAGAATAATATAATCAATACTGGAAAGACGTTGAAGATCCATAATAACACCTAAGTTTTTCATAAAAATTAGACAAAATCAATACACACAATATGAACAGAAACCTTTAAATTTTAAGCATAAATACTAATGGTGACGATGTTGTTCAGAAACTTTCAACCCACAAAATACTTATTAATTTGCAAGGACATTTCAATTCACCTATTTACAACCATTTGGGAACAAGAACAAAAGAAAAGAAGAAAAGAAAAAGTTCAAACCTGTATAAACCCTACACGGCTAATAGTGACGATGTTGTTCAGAAATTAACCCTACACGCTATGCCTTCTCCATAGCCAAAGACGAGAAAAGACCGCGAAAGAAAAAGGAAAGGCGCCAAAAAGTAGAGTAGCGTGAATTCTTTACCAATTCTAAAGGATGTATAGAGAAATTGAGGGGCAATTTGGTCATTTCGTTTCCTTGTCCAAGTATAAGTAAACCTTGGATTAGTAATTCCTAGGTATCCTTGGTATTAGATAAGATCACATATGATGTATTAAGTTATCCATTTATTAGGTATGTTTGAGTTGAATTGGGTAACCAAACATTGTATTAGGAGGGGTTAAATTTTAATCCAAGGACTATTTTAATTAATATATCCTACCAAACGGCTCCTAAGTGTTTTGAGGTTTTTGGGTTAAATTTAGGGTGGGTATTATGTTATTTGGGTCGATTTTAATTAATATGGGTAAAAATTGTAAGAAAAATCGGGTAAATATTTTAGATTGTGACACGTGTCCCACTGTTAATAAAAAGGGTATATATGCCCCAAAATTTAGACGGTAAGGACATAAGCGTCCTAAAAGTATAACGAAGGGTATTTAGTACCATTTACGATAGTTAGGGGATATATTTATCCTTTTTCCCTATATTTTATACATGATACACTAATCTAATGTACATTATATACATTATACACTAATCTGATGCGCGAGATGCATTAATCTAATCTGATGCGCTGATACATTAATCTATGTGCAAAAATGAGGGATTTTGGAGATTTGTAAAAGTAATAGGGGGTATTGGTAATAAGAAAACTTAAAGGTGGATCTCTGTCATTTTTCTTTTCTAATAAATATTATTTTTATTTAAAAAATTATATGTACTATGAGTGATATATATGATTTCTACAAATAAAATTGCATATGAGATGAATATAGAACATGAATTTCGTAAGAAACAATTTTAAATTAAACTTTGATAATGAAATCACAAAGTCTCTTGAAATTAGAGTTGATTACTTTATATATATATATACAAATTATTTTTGAATAAAATAGTAGATCAAATTAACTTTAAAATAGATTTGAACTAATTGAAGCATATGAAAATATTTTTGGTAAATTGAGATCACTAGATGATGAGAATTTCAAAAAAAATATTTTAATAGTGAACTAATGTATAATAGTTAGATTTAGATTATTATTTTTTTATTTAGAAGTGTTAAGAGAAATAATGCAAGTAGAAGATAATGATCTAATAAAAATATTCAATCAAATAAAAATACTTGATTCTTTTCCAAAATACACATATTGCTTATAGAAAACACTAACCATTGTCTCAGCCGAAGAAGTTTTTCGAAACTAAAATTGAATAAATTTTATTTAAGATCAATAATGTCTCAAGAGAGTTTATTGAATAGGTTAGCTATAGTATCAATTGAAAAGAAATTATTAAAACAAATCGATTATAAAACAATAACTAATGACTTCACATCTAAAATAAATTAGAAAAGTAGATTTTAAATAAAAGTATACATGATGAAATAAAATAAAATATTAGGATCGCTCTTTTACGTTTCGCTTTAGGCCCCCAATCTTGTTGAGTCGGCCCTGATGTCATGATGTTTTTATTTCGAAGCATGACTTTTTTTCATTAGTTTAATATCCACCTTGGGGTTCAATTAATCAAAATTTGTAACAAAATTTACTTTAGGATAATAGCTCTGGTTTCGACCTCTCTAATTAAGGATATACATACTTAGTGGAAGCATGTATATGAACTATATATATATAAGAAATGTAAATAAATTTGGTCCTTTGAATTAAATTGTTGAAATGGCTATGGATTTAATTTTCTTTTCGCAAGAACTTTTTCGTTTTACATGTTCATTTTCTTGTGATTGTATTAGATTTTAATTTATTTATAGCAAAAAAGAAAAAAATTATTGTTTTGGAGTTCAAATTGAACTTGTTAGTTGTATAGTCGTGTTAACATGTATAAGCTAAGGTTGATTTATCGTATAGTCAATCAACTTATAATCTATACATTTTTATAGTTGTTATTTTCTAAAATCACTCTCTTTAATTTGTTGTAGAAAATCATAATCAAGATGAAACGTAACTTTCTGAGATAACTGAATTAGTGTTGATAACTTTTCACTTGTTTGAAAGTTTTAGAAAATGACTGATGTTGAGGACATTCAACCTCTTGTTTGTGACAATGGAACTGGAGACAACCAAGACAAGCTCCGCGGTTGAGAAGAACTATGAACTACCCCGATGGACAAGTGATTACTATTGGTGTTGAGCATTTTCGATGTCCTGAAGTACTTTATCAACCTTCTTTGATCGAAATGGAAGCTGTTGGAATTCATGAGACGACGTATAATTCTATAATTAAGTGTGATGTTGATATTAGAAAGGATTTGTATGGGAACATTGTGCTTAGCGGTGGATCAACTATGTTTCCTGGCATTGCTGATAGAATGAGCAAAGAGATTTAAGCCTTAGCACCAAGTAGCATGAAGATCAAAGTGGTTGATCCCCCTGAAAGGAAGTATACTGTTTGCATTGGAGGTTCTATTTTGGCATCCCTTAGTACCTTTCAACAGGTGAGCATATTCCTTTCGCTATTTTTATTGGCTCGACTAATCTGGATTCATGACGTAAAAACCCCACCACTACGGAGGGTCTTACCTGACCTAGCATAGAGGGACATTTCCTTCATTTGTTTGGGTTTAATAAACTAGTTCCCGAAATCCAGTAGCTCGACTAATTTTGATTTGCGTCATCAAAATCTCAGTATAGGGGGGGGGGGTTTCCCACCCTATCAAAATGGAGCATTTTCCTTCCCAAAACCTACACTAGCTCAACTAATTTGGATTCACGCTGTAAAAGACTGACTATGGAAGGACTTACCCGCCCTACCGACTACCAAAGAGGGGCATTTTCCTGTTCTTTTTTTGGGCTTAATCATCAGGTTCCCAAAGCATACTGCTTCAACCAATCTAGATTCTCCGTAGAGCTATATTGCTCAGACTCTCCAAAAAGGAGGATGCATCCATGTCAAATTCTTAAAAAATTGCACTACTTTGGAAGGATCGAACTCACACTCGTCCACATTTTTGAAAGGTTCAAGCAACTTAGCGATACAAAGCCCAATATGGAGGGTTTTACCTGCTCGACCGAAAAGGGGCATTTTCCTCCCTATTTATGGTTTAACCACCAGTTCCTGAAACCTACTGACTCGACTAATTTGGGTTCGGGCCATAAAAAACCTACCATGGGCTTTTTGTGGCCTCCTACCAAAGATGAGCATTTTTCTTCATTGTTATTTATACATATTTATCTTTATGTTGATAATAATGATGATTAACATACTTATCATTGTTTGAATTTGTAGATGTGGATTGCTAAGGCAGAGTATGATGAGTCTTGCCCCTCCATTGTGCATAGAAAGTGTTTCTAATCCGAACAAAGGTTGAACCTGGTTCAACATTTGAGTTTCCGATCTTCTTTTTGTTTCCTTGGTGATTCGAATCAATAACTTTTAAATTCTAAACGAATGATACTTACCATTTGAACAAGCCTTCTTGTTACTTTAGAGAGTTAATTGGTCATTGGAGCTTTTTCTTTTTTTTTTGTTTAATTCGTTACTTACTAGGAGTACTACTCAATTGTAATTAGTCTAGAACAACATCAAATATTAATTTGTGATAAACCTTGTAGATACTTTATTAACGGAGAGTTGTCACATAAAAATAAGAATAAGGTTCGCATACATTTTTATTTTCAATGGTAAAGTCCAGTAGCACTTACGAAAAATTATATAGACATAAACAATTTCTTATATGGTTAGGAATAGTAAAATAGTTTGGTAGTTGAAAGTCGATTCACAGACCATCCTAAAAGATCATTAAGTAATAATATATTCAAAATAGTTTCTTAAATATTCCTTTCATTCATTTTTACTTGTCCAATTTACTCTTTATATACTCTTAAGAAATAACAATTATCATCAGTATTTTATCACAATACACATTAATTACTATTTAATCTTAGTTTTTCTATTAATATATATACTAAAAGTAAAAATATATATTTTTAATATAATAAACAACTAAAAGTATATTTATGAGTATTATTGATTTTTTAACCAAAAAATAATTATTAGTTTCCCTTAAACATCCTTTGTGATACAAGAAAGATTGAGATGAACTAAACGACGTCGTTATTTTGAGCTGCTGTAGAATTTGGGTATCCCAATTTCTGTATTAGGGAAGACCTAAAATTGCAGAAAGATCCGAACTTGAGAGGAAGGAAGAAGAGAGTATACAAGAATTTTGGGGGAAAATGGGTAAAATTGCAGTTGCAGTGATTGTAAGTTCATGGGTAGTAGCTGTATCCATACTTGTCAATCGTATTGTCACTGAACCTTACATGGTAATCAAGTTTTCTTGTTTAATATGAATGTAATTTATTGATTTGATAATCTTCTATGGATTTTGAGCTGAGGGTCTATCGGAAACAACCCCAATTGTGGGATTACACTGGGGATATGTTGTTGTTGTTGTTGGAGGTGTAATGTGGATATGGGTGATTATGAATCTTTTGAGACCCCACTTGTGGGATTACACTGGTTATGTAGTTTTTGTTGTAGGTGTAATGTGGATATTGGTGTTTTTGCAGGATGAGATATTCCACATACCTCAAGCACAACAGTATTGCAAAGGCAATTTCAGAAGTTGGGATCCCATGATCACCACTCCTCCGGGGCTGTACGTAGTATCTCGTTCCTATTCTATTTCGTGGTGTTGTCAAAATTGTTCCTGCTTTGTATTTTAACTTCAGAGAGCATGAAAATAGGGACTCCCTTACATGTGGCATTAGCCTCTTGGAATCGATATATGGTAAATGAAATGTTATAGTATTAGCTCATATGGTCAATTTTTTCTGATGAGTTGGGGATTCGTTGTATGGCTACAAGTCGAGAGCTTTTTGTCAATTCGTTTCTTGATCTTTTTGGTGTTAAATTATGGTTCAGGGCTACATTGACTAAATAGCAAGATACATGATCTAGTTAGGGTAGAAACTAAACATGTCTGCTAGGAAATAGGAATTGTACATGTTATGCTCTTCTTGCCAAGCTTACAAGATCTTGACCATTTTGTGTATCTGCAGATTTGAGTCCTTTCCCTTTCATTGGTTGCAAAATATCTAGTGTTTTTCTTTTTAAGTACAACTTCACTTTGTTGATGATCTTAGTTTATCAAGTGGTTTCTTCACAAACGAGTTGTTGATACAAGTGTTACATTCTTTTCGCCCCCAGTTATCATGAAAATTGGCTTACAAGAAGAGTCTATGCAAAGAGTAAATATGGAGGAGGACCTGTAGTGTACTAGTGTTAGAGAACCCCAAGTTATTGAATGTTGGGTCGAACAAGTCCAATAGAGTAAAGTAGAGGTTTCAAAATAACCTACCCCAATTTTAGTAGTAGTTGTAGTAGAATGTTAAATCTTGGTTAGGAGAGATTTTCTGTTCATTGTTTACATGGGCTTCTTGTTGCAAAAAATGAATATGTTATGTATGATTTGTAAGAGAACAACATCAGTCCAGTGCATGTAGACTCTGTATTGAAATTCCACTAATCCTCCTTAGTGACTAAGGTTAGAGACTTACTTGTAATGTGGTGTTTTTCTAGAAGCCTTTCTAGTCTTCTTAGAGACTTGTATGTCTGTGTAAGGATAGGTATGAGATTTGTAGACTCTTTAGCTTTAGAGAAATCATTATTTGCCTTAAAATACAGATTACGTAGTATTGGAATGAAAATGGGATCAACTAGAGTGAATTGGATTTAGATAATTCATATTGCAACTAATTCATTAAGGTGCACTTGACAGATGGAGTAAACCAAAAGGAAATAAACTAATACTCTCTATTTCATTTTACATGACACTCTTTCCTTCTAGACTGTTTCAAAAGAACAGAACTTTTTTATTATATTTGATTTATTTTTAGTTTAAACTACATACTACCCTTTATTAGATGCCCTTATAGCCATAGAAATGGAATGGCATGTAAGGACCACAAGTTCAATGGGTACTTTTGTTGTGTGCCAAAAGTTGGTCTTTTCTTTCTTTCTTCAACATTGTGCCCAGTCAAACTGTCAAATACAATAACATAAAATGAAATGGAGAGAGTGGTAGCAATATAATTTACTCTAACACCCATCTAACATAACTTAATATTGTAATAGATGGTGCAATCCCACATCCATTCCCTAATCGTGTCAGATCGACATGGGTGAGGCATGATTTGACAGGTCCGAGCAACATAGATGGTGCATTATCCATGCCATTCTTCCACCCATTCCTTCCAGTTTGTCATCTACTCCCACACTGTTCAAAATTCATTTAGGATAAGTACATATGTATAGTAGTGTTTGTCTACATATGCTAGCTTCATGAGTTGGTATTATGTTTTCCACATTCACGGTTTCGAGTTTTTTTGGGGTTTCCATTATATAGGGGCACCTAGTGTTGGCTTTGAAATATAAGATGCATTTTTGCAACTAAGTTATACTGTCTGGGGAATTCATTAAGTTACTTTGAACAATTTTCCACTGTCCGAAAAGATAGTGCTACTTTGCCTTTTGCAGTCCCTGAGTGATGCCTATTTTCTCTAATAGGAATATTTATACAATTGGACCCTCTTATCCACTTAACTCAATACAGCTTATTTTTCTTTTTTTAATTTTTTTTTTTTTTTGGGTAAGGTTAACCTTACTTTACAACAAAAGAAATGGCAGTAAGGAACCTCTTTCTAATTCTGAACTCCATAAACAGAAAGTTCAACAATGGATCCAATTATTCATGCAGTAAATATTCACTGATATGCTAGGTCAAATAAGATATAAATGAGATGGACTGATGGAGGGTCAAAAAAATCAATAGATCTTTTTTTTGATAATGTCAAAAAAAAATCAATTGATCTTTAGCAATGAGGTTCAATGTTAGTAAGTATATGTTAGCTAAATGTTATAGAACATCATCAAATGATAAAAGGAATTTTCTCAGATTTGTCTCTTTTGTTTTGCAAAGACAAAAAGGGATATAGATAACAGAGAAGGACACAGATAAAATAGTGGAGCTAGCTGATATCACATAAATTGTGCCATGACCTTGATCCATGTTAGATATGAAAGAAATGTTCTCGAAGATGATTCAGTTGAAAATAACACCATAGATTTAACTGATAAGGGAATTTGATGCAAATAATTTAAAACTTTTGCAGGTACATTGTTTCACTTGCCTATGTTGCTTCTTTGTTTCCAGGGATATTCTCTATGAAAGCCGATCTTTCGTTTTCAGATGCTTGTTCCTCTTCCATCCTACGCTCCAGCAATGGTGTATTGGCTGTATTTTGCAGCATGATGGTTTACAACATACTTACCCACCTCAGACCTTCTCTTACTGACAGAAAAGTAACTCTTCGGACGGTTGTCCTTGCATTGTATCCCCTTCACTGGTTCTTCACTTTCCTTTATTATACAGATGTAGCATCGCTAACTGCTGTACTGGCATCATATCTTATGAGTCTTAAGAAGAAATATTTCTTCAGTTCCCTGGTAAGAGGATCAACTCAATCCCATCTAGTTCTTTCTAGTTGATAATAATGGGGAGCAAAGTTATAAATTGGCTTTTATTCAAACTCTTTATAGCCCATTCCTTGTCATAGAATTGTTTTCTTCTTTATAACTTTTGCGATTAATATCAATCGAAAGCTTTAATGTTTTTCCAAGAACAGATTCTGCACTCTACTTATTCATGCACCAAACATATTCCAAGGATATATGTCATTTGACATTTGACAAATTGCTGATTACTGTTTACCACATGTAAGACCGCAGTGTGCTTTGAGTACTGTATTTTATTGTTGCCTCCACTTGAGCTGTATCAGAAGAATAACAATACTCAATAGTAAATATGGGGAGGGAGAGAGAATAAAAGAAACATTAACTGTAGTTCTAACTTCATAAAAATTTATCTTCATCTCAAGCCTGATTTACTTTAATGTTATTGTTTTGCATGCTATGGATAGTTCCATTTAATGATCAGATATTGAATTTGACCTTCTTGTTTTTCTGATTGAGAAGCTAACAGTGTATTCATACATATGAAGGTTGGGGCTTTGGCTGTGCTGATACGACAAACAAATATCATATGGATCCTTTTCATAGCATGCACTGGGGTTTTAGACTATATTCTAGATCAGACAAAGGATAGTGCCGATTTGACTGATTCTAGTCAATCACAAGGTAAAGATGCTTTCCCAGTCTCGAGTCAAGGTGTTGGAACACACTCTAACTTGAGAAAGCGCAGAATCCACAATCAGGCAGCTACATTTAGCTCTCCTATCCACCAAAAGATTGCTTCTTCAGTGCCTACCTCAGGTTCTGTCTTCTTATCTTGTTTTAAATTTTTTTTTTAAAAATCTGCATTTGTGTTGTGTTAGGACACATGATAGCATCTGTTGATTTTTGTTTCTATCTGTTGATTTATGTTGTGTAGGACACATGATAGCATCTTCTTTTTGATAAGTAGTTTCTGTTCAGTGATCTAAAGTAACATTGAATGAAAAAAATACAATCAAACACCATTTGGAGCACATCAAGTTAAAAAAAACAACATTTTTTTCAAAGAATAATACATCAAGTTCAATTTTGCCAGCTATAAAAAAGATTTACTTGCGGATCGGCATCATGAAGATTTAATTTATCTGTTGTAAAAAAACCTGGTAACCATGGATGACATAAAGGAATAAAATACTCCACTTGTTCTGGCATCCTACAGAGATACTTTTCGTTGTGCTTTTGTAAAAAAAAAAAAAAAAAACTGTTAGAACACCTCAATCCAGAGTATGGAAGTTGGTGGTTTGCGGGGGGGGGGGGGGGAAGGAGCTCTTGTTACTTGAAATAATTACTTGGATGTACAAGTAATTTCCCTAGTGATATATTTTTGTTCGATTGTTAGGTAATATTACGTACTACTTAACAAGAAAAACTTGCTATTTTGGTCTTTTGACAACCTGTGGTTCTAGTCTAAATACACTTAACCCTCACTAAATCAAATTTTAGGCTTTTTTTTTTTTTTGATGAAGTAATTAGTTCTATTGCAGGCATCAAGTAGATGCATAATAGTTACAAAAGCTTAGTAGCAAAAGGTCAGCTCTCCTTTACATTGTTAATTGAGAATCAGGGAGCGGACATGGTACAGAAATGAATCAGGGCAATCTAGAGGGGATAAATAAACCCAACTATACAAAAACATGAGGCAGTTAGCTTTTAAAGATTGGTAGGTAGTTGATATTCCATCAAAGCATCTTCTATTCCTTTCGTTCCAGATACTCCAAAAAATGGCTGCAGGTATCATCTTCCAAATACTCTTGATGGTGCTATCAACTTTCCAGCAACCCCAGCTTATTACAACATCCCTGATATTCTGAGGCATGACCCATTTGAGGCCAAAAAGATCTAAAAACATACTCCACAAGTTTGCTGCTATTCGACATTCTGGATTCTGCTCAACCCTTCCATAGCTAAGATGAATAGAAAAGGTGAAAGAGGATCACCTTGCCTTAGGCCTCTCTGTGCAGAGAAAAAGCCTACTGGGCTTCTGTTGATTAGAATTGAATACTTCACCGTGGAGATGTTGAACTTAATCCATTTAATCCACCTATCACCAAACCCCATCTGCCTGAGAATAGATATGAGATAAGACCAATTCAAATGATCCCACCATTAATAAATTCTTACAAATATAATGTATTTCTAATTAATATCAAATTCCCTTTGATTTGAGGGGATCTGTTAGGAGATCAAAAACAAAGTTAGATAAACTGAAGGAACACTCCTTGCTGCTAACATTCTTACGAGAAGTGCATCATGTGGAAAACTTGCTTCGCATGTTTGAAGCATCCATTAGATGTTAACCAGAGTGGCTATCATGTTCACAAACACATTTACAAGAAATTCTTCCATTGATTATGCTTGGTACAGACATGTAAGCTTTTCTTGTCAGATGACATTGTATAGACTAGTAAGCTATTCGGGCTCATGCATAGTTATCCTTTCTTGCATATTAGTAGTTGGCAATGCGATTTAGGTTCCTTTTGTATATGTCATCTTAGTGTATAAGAGATTACATTCCTTTCTCAGATTTCTCTCATGAGGTGCGTGAGATTATCTCAAGACTCTGGCAGTTTAAGTGGGAGATTATTGCATCGTTTTGGCCTTACCTCATAATTATGGCTGCTTTCATCACCTTTGTTTTCTGGAACGGGAGTATAGTGCTTGGTACCAAC
The DNA here is from genome assembly GCA_022817965.1 of Solanum lycopersicoides. NCBI lineage: Eukaryota > Viridiplantae > Streptophyta > Magnoliopsida > Solanales > Solanaceae > Solanum > Solanum lycopersicoides. Next base: position 4,826,785 of record CM040626.1, read on the forward strand.
TCTCACTTTTGTAGTTTTGTTTCTTTATGGTCTCTTCCATTTGTTAACAGTGTGTGCACACACTTTTTTCCCACCCTTGTGCTATCCAGGTGCAAAAGAGGCTCACACGGTTTCTCCACATTTTGCACAATTGATGTATTTTAGCTTGATTTCTGTGCTGTTTGTGACTCCCGTGCACTTCACAATTGGTCAGGCTGCAGCACTGGCCCGATCCTTCTGGAAGAAAAATAAGCTGGTCAGTTTCTTTCAGTTGTGCACGGCATTAGCTGTTGGGTTCCTTTCAGTGCATTTTTTCAGGTTAGATGAATGGCTTTGTAATTTTCTAAATTCAGTTGCACTATCCTTATACCCTCTCCCTCTCCCCCATCCCTTTTCCTCTCTTTCGTGCAATTCATCACTTTCTTGTCATGCTATACAATCTATAACGTCAGTTTTTTAGGGTGTTTGTTTATCCTTTCTTTGTTCTTTGTTGCATCAAAGATTTAGGGTGTGCTCGGTATGAAGGAAAATGTTTTCCTTCATACCGAATACATCCTTAATGGCGTTCATTTCTAATAGATTCTAGCTATATGCACATTATTTTCTTTTTTTCTGATTCAGATTTGATATCTAAAAATTTGTTCCTTGCAATAATGAAATGCAATATTTTGACATTCAAGTGACCTGGAAACAGTAGTATACATATATGTGACATGATATATTGATATTGCAGCATTGCCCACCCTTATCTCGTTGCTGACAATCGACACTATACCTTTTATCTATGGAGAAAAGTAATCAAATTTCATTGGTCAATGAAGTACCTCCTGGTTCCACTCTATGTATATTCATGGATATCCATCTTCAATATCTTGGGTCAGTAAAACTCTCGGTCCTATTCTAACTTGTGCATGTGTTTTCTTCTACACATCCTTATCTCTTACTCGGAATCAAAGAAGAGAGTATTTAACTCGTACTTCTATTTTCTTTTAAACATAATCTTGTTTCCCTCGATTTGCAGCTAAAAGTCAGAGGAAGACATGGGTACTGGTATATTTCTTGGCTACCGCTGCAACACTGATTCCAGCTCCACTTATAGAGTTCAGATACTATACAATCCCGTTCTTTTTCTTGATCCTCCACTCTGATGTTGATGATGACAGAGCTTGGCTTCTGATAGGAATCCTGTATGTTGCCATTAATATTTTCACTATATATATGTTCTTGTTCCGTCCGTTTTCTTGGGTACACGAGACTGGTGTACAGAGATTTATATGGTAGCAAGATACTCAGGAGAATTCAACAAGTGTTGATAAGCTGCACCAGTGTTCTGGCTGTACCTGCAGATCCCAATTTGCTCAACTTTTGAAAATGCAGTTTAGTATAATTTTTTTGTAGAATGAGTGGTAAAAGGAATTTGTTTCAATCAAAACTAGTGTCTTAACCATTGAGGTTGTTTTACTAGTTCATAATATTACATTTCCTTTTTTTTTTTTGGGATTACTAATTCGTTCAATAAATTTCTCTTTGTCGTTCTATATGATGGTGTTTGATTGTACCAGAGAGCAGAGGTGGACTCAAGATTCAAAGAAAATGTGCCACATCACTACAAGTGAATGCATGTTAGAGGAAGTGATATCCGCAACGCAGTCTCGTCTGATGTTGTAATGTATAAATATATAAATTAAAATGACATAGGTTTGGGCTTGGGACTTTCATGTTAGAGGTCTCAAGTTTGAAACCCTTTGCCAGCGAAAGTAAGGGGTTTGTCTTCTCGGTCGAGCCCGGTGCGGGTTACCTCGTGGTTTGCGAGCTATTGCATAGGAGCAGGGTTTTTACCCTGTGCGCACCCAAAAGATAGATAGCGGCTGAGGATTTCCCCGTCATTAAAAAAGTAAATGAAATGAAATAATCGAATGAAACTTGCTCTATGGACTAGTGTGTTGGGCAATTATGAAAAATTCCACAAGAATAAATAAATAAAAGCAAAGTGGAATAGAGAAAAAATTCTTATTGTTAATTCCAACTAATTTGGAATTACACAAATCAAAGTTAATTCATTAAGGGTGTGTTTGGTGATGGAGGAAAATAGTTTTTTAATATTTTGTTTGGATTAAAAAATTGGAAAATTGACATTTTAAGTTAATTGTTTCCACTCGTTCCTAATTTTAATTTTTTTTTTTAAAAAAAGAGATGATTAGTGGGAACAAAAGTGTATGTTACATTTTGTCAAAGAGTTTTACTAAAAAAAAAAAAAAAGTTTTCTCTTTGGAGGTTGAATATTAAGTATGAATTGAATTAATTGTGTAAGAAAAGTATTACTCACTATGTATTTTGTTTTAGTCAATGAGATGACATAACTTAACACGTTTTTATGCTTAACTGCAACACTAATTCATTGTATCTGGTTATAGAATGATATGTATTCATATCCTATATCGAATTTTTATTACAGAAGTTCAAAATATAAAAAATAAATATTTGAATAATTCAATGGGATTTTGCGTCTATAATAATTATCTAAAAACAATTTTAACTCTATATGAATGATATGATTCTCTACTGAATGAGATTCGAATAAATCTCTTTGACCGGTTGACCCTTGCTAGTTTCGTCCTTGATCCGATAAAAATAAGATGAAAGACAAAATTATACTGAACTTTCAATTGAATTATTGGAGAGGATTTGATGGTTGCTAACTTGTTATTGTATGAATGAACTCAATGATTTTTTTTAGTAAATACTCAAAATGTCATTTTTAAGTATGTGAAATTATTTAGTAAAGTCACTAAATTTATTTTTATATTAATAAATTCACTTTAACTTATATCTTACAAAACCAATTTAAAGAACTCTGACATGACCTGATATCGAAAGTCGAACCAATCCATAAATCTAATAAATCAAAATGTCAGATTATACTTCCTCTATCTATATTTACCTGTCAAATATTGTCTAATATGATTTTTATTTTTCCTTGTCATTTTTAACAAATCAAGAAAGGATAATTTTTTTCTATTATATCTTTAATTCATAAACATTGAGTTAATGTCTTTTAAAAATGTTGTGAGTAAATATGTTTGTAACCCTATTAATTAATAAAAATAAAATGATAAATTCACTATATCAATTATTATTTTTTTAATAGGTGTGTTAAGATAAAATCTGACGAGTAAATTAAAATAAAAAATACTTAATAAGTAAAAATATTTCTTAAAGATTATGTTAAAGAGAATATGAGTCAAATAATATGAAACGAACAAATAAGTCATTTAGACAAATTTTCAAGACTTAATTGCATGATGTAGAGTTGGTACAAATATAGAAAGTACAAAGTAAATGATGGGACCCTTTTTGCCCCAAAAAATCCTATTTGATTCAATTAACTAATTGTGTGTACAACCCTAAGCCATATATGGTTGGATCATAAATAAATCATTTTCAAGTTGGACTATTCTATTTTGTTTTTAAAAAAAAGAAAAATTATTACTCAATTTGTGATTTTTCTTAGTATTTTAGTTTGGTCAAAGATTGTTTCACATCTTGCATTACCTACACATTTTATAATTAATATTTGACAATGAAGTCTAACTCAAATGACATGATTAATTAAACCTTATAAGCCTTTAAAATGCTTTTTTTTTTACCAATAGAATATGATGGTTAAATATTTAAGAGTCTTAGAAGTTGAAGAATTGTCATATTTTTTTTAGTTAAATATAATTAAGGACATCTATGTATAGTTAATTTAGGGAATTTATTTTAAGTAGGTTGGGTTAAGAGTTGAGTTGAATTTAAGGTGGATTAGGTTCTAAATATTAATTTTAATTTCTTAAATATATTTTTCTTACAGTCATGTCATTAAATAGGTATCAGAAATTGTATTTTTAACTAAAATGATCATGGAAGCTAACTAAGCCAAATTTGATGATTATGGAAGTTAATTAAAAACTTGTGAAGGACAAAAAAAGATTGAGTGATTTTGATGACTAATTATTACAAAATTGAGTGTTCATTGTGATTTGTGGAACAAGTTATCTCTAAATTATTATGATGATATTATTATGTGATTAAATAATAATGTTTTATAGCTAGATAAGTAGATATACTTTTTTGATAAATGTTTGGTTCATTAGATTTAAAATGGGATAATAGAAATATCTATTTAACCTAAATTGGATAAATTTCATTTGCAATTTTAGCCTATAGTCTTCATAAAATGATTTGGAGAAATCCCAAAATTGTTATAATTGTGGTATAAACAATCTTAGAATTGTTAATCGAGAAATCAAATGTTGTACTACCAAATATATAGGATAAAAATTAAAATAATCCTAAAATTTATCCCAAATTACTATTAAAAAAAATACTATATTTTCATTAAAATTTTCTATTAAAAAATATTATGTGACTATTTTCACAAATATTTTGATAAAATTAATGAGAAAATAGAAAATAGAAAATAGAAAATAGAAGATAATAGTGTTCTCATACGAAAAAACTAACAAACATTGAAAATATATTTCCATTATGATCAGTTAATTAGTGAAAAATCATATTTTACCGTACAAATTTCTAGTCACTTTAATTTCAAGTAGATCCTCTCTCCCTTTCGCTCTTTGTTTCCCTCATTTTATTTTTCCTCCCACTAGCCAGAAAAATCATAAAAATAATTTTGTCGTTAGCGATCATCAAATTACTAATATCGCGATAGAAAAAATCTCTTGTTCAACCAACCATACAACCTTTATTAATGTTTACAACTACTACTATTTTTTAGGATTTAATTATCCTTTTTCTTTTCTCATAAGATATTTGCAACTAATTATCACCAAAAATCAATAGTGTATTTTTTAGTTGGTAAATAATTGATGTTGATAGTCCAAAAATCAAAACCAACTCCTCTTTGTCCTTTGAACATTTATTATTTTCATCTTTTTATAATTTCATTAATAAAATCACGAGATTTTAGAGATACCTAAACCACAAGCAATTGTCAAATAATAATATTTTTATTTTTAGCTTTTATTTCGAGAAGTTGACTTTCTACCTTCATGTTAATAATATCCTATTTTATTGTAAGTGCAACGTATACATATAATATTTATTGATCCAAACCTACCCAACCCCCCAACCCCCACCCCAACCCCAACCCCAACCCCCCTTTTTCTAATTTTTTTGTATTGGTCTTTAAATCATGTTTTATATAATAAATAATTTTTTCCATAGACATAAATTTATATTTTCGTATTATAATATTGTACAAGTTAAATATTCAAATATGACTTCAGTTTTCAAATTGTATTTCATAAGTTCTGTTCGGATATAACTTCGATTTTTAAATAATTATATTTAACTAAGTATAAATTTAATTGCTAGAGGGTAAAAATTTTAAACAAGGTCATTTGAAAGGATAAAAATATGCAAGGAGATGCAATCGATGAACGGTAATTACTTAGTATTGAACATTATTGATCATAAAAAAAAGTTGTATATCAAATCAGTAGCATCTTCTGATGAAGGTAGTTCAACTGACTAATGTGGTTATACTATTATCCACTGCCATTGACCTGACTAATAATCCACATTCATAGAGAAAATATCCGAGAAACGTAAAATGTATTTTATCAAAGAATACGAATACGAGACATCTGATTAATTACGAAGAGATGATGAGAACCATTCTAACACGATGGTCTATTTATTTATTTGTTAATTAATTAAACATCATCATCTAACAAAACCTCCAATCAACAAAGCTAAAAGAACAAGACAACCTTAATGCAATCTTTTTTTTGTCTTCTAGCTTTTAGTCAACTATTTCCCTTTTGTTTCTCTTTCTTTGTTTTTTTTTACACGTCATGCATTATTGTATACTATAATAGGCGTTTACTAACGTAAGTAAACCAAATATTTTTTCAAAATATTTCATAGGTCACAAGTATGACTTTTATAAACCGCCAGGTCGAGCTAATTGAGCAGATGATCTTTCAAATTAAATGCAGAGTCTTAGGTTCGCATATTTTCATGATCGAGTTCGTCATAGAGATTTGTCTAATGCAATATACCTCTCTCCTATATGATTTATATGATTTGCGGGCTATTATATTAGAGCGGGGTGTGTATACCTAAAGGGTAACGACCACGAGTTGCGTTGTCAATAAGAAAGAAAAAAAAGTATGACTTATTATGGTAATATAATTTGCCAATTTTTATTCTTTCTTTTTTTTCTAACTCAAGAATGGATATATTACAAAAGAAAACGCGTAAAGAGTTTATGTCAAATGATGAGTTTAATTGACTATCTCCATTTTCTAACCAACTAATTTCTATTAGGGAGTAATTGAATTTTTCAACTAAAATTTATAATGAATTCTTGGGGAAAAAAAAAAGAAAGAAAAAAGAGGAATTTTGAAGACTTTGAATTCTTTGGAGAAAAATGAGAAATATTGTTATATTCAAATTAATCCAATTGAAATACGATGAGTATTCACATGGACGTATCAAATAGTCCTAAGTTTATCTGAATTCATAACTTTTAGTCTAAACCTGAGTTTATACGTGTAATATCCACTCAAAATATTGAATTGTGATCTCTTTAAATTAAATAAGGTAATGGATTCAATTGTTGGAACTTGAGTCATGAACCACTTAGAATTAAAATTCAGAATATGCCTCAATGATTCGTATAATTGACCTCAACTTGTACCAAATTAACTAGATAAAGAAACTTGAACAGTTTTTTGTATAGTTATAATGACAACAACTTGGTCAACTTGAATCATTCATGATGAAAAAAATTTAATGAAAACAAGGGAAAGTTTGAAATGGTGAACAAAATTAGTATAGTCAACTTTCAATTTCCATTTTCCAACAACAATTTTACTGTTTTTTGTATGAGAAACCAAAACTTAAAATATGAAGAATAAAAAGAATTCCATCATATTCTAAACTTTTTTCTCTCTTTGGTCAATTCAATTATTTTCAACATTATGCCATTTATTTTGATTTCACATACATTGTTTACTATAATGGTCTATGTTTTCTTTAGAATCGATATATTATGTCATATCAGTATATGTTTTCTATAGTATTTTGTCATGACTGTTATTTTCTTTTCCAAATTACTTTGATATGTTTCTCATCGAGCCAAGGGTCTATCAGAGACAACCTCTGTTCCTCCCATCCGCAGACCCTGGGATTATGCCTAGGTAGTTGTATAACAATATTTCGCTACAACAGAATGTATCCAGACAAATCACGTTATTATAAAGAGGTTTAACTATAGTAAGTATGATATAAAATAAAGGAATTTTTGACCAAACAGGTCATGTTCTATTGAGGTAAAGTTTGTGAGATGGAACTCCCATCTGTTACAAAACTCACCATTGTAAGTTTATTGGTAACTTTACAGTCTCTGTGGATCAAGAAACCTTAGCCTCTCGCGCTATTTTTGTATCGAACAACCTAGACATGTATACTATAAACACTACTGCTAAATTCGGGGTAAACAAGGGGCTAACGAAGCAAAACTAGCTCGAAATTTTCTATGTACTGTTGTTTTGGTCTTGAGGGTAAACTTCCAAAATTCCTCGATCTAGCTGAGATTTTTACATCGATGATCTCCATATCCTTCCTTCGAAGGATAAAATGATGATTGAAACATCATCATGGTACTTCCTACGATCACCTTGAGGTATATCAAGCAACTCGTGAAAGTTCAAGCCTGCAAAATCCAAAATGAACGTTGTTTAGAACGATTTGATATGAGACATTAGTATACTTTGCAAATCTCTATGGCAATGATTCTGAGTGTTTTGTATTTACCAGCTTTCTTAGCAGCTCTGAATAAGACTTCTTCGACAAGATGCTGTGCAGGATCTCCCTCGGGGAATATAGACATAAAGGTCTCAACTTCGGAGATTGCTTCTTCGTTGGTGAAGTATTGGTAGAGCCCATCGGATGATAAGATCAAGAACTTGTCTCTTGAACCAAGTGTGTGGTGGTGAAGTGACGGTAAACAGTTGATGTAAGGTGAATTTCCAATGTAGTCAATTCTGAACATCTCTAGAAGTGCATTGTTCCATTTGGGCTGTAAAATCACAGAAGTCGAAATGATATCAATACAAGGCTAATGAAACAATCTTCAAACAAATCAGCAGCACGTTCTGGTGAAATACGAGAGCTAACTACAGTCAAACCTCTCTATAATATCATTGGTAGCTATAGCGAAATGTTCTTCTATACATAACATATAATATAACATAAAATGAAAGATGGATCCACGAAGAACGCTTGAAAGATCTCAATGTTCGAACAGTACTGGTGCGAGTCAATAAATAAAGATATGTGTTCTTTCATTTAACTTGTTTGTGGTAAGCATATGGTTCACAGTTTCGAAAAATATTGGATATGCCAGGCATCAATGTGATCAAATGATTATAAAGTCATTCTTAATACCTGTTTGAGATATCCTGCACCGAATGCTCGAGTAACCTTCAAGGAACCTTTCACTCTATCATTTTTAATCGCGAAAGCATCATCTGGATGTTCACTTCTAATCCTAACAACTTCCTGCAATCATATTCACAAGAAAAACACAATATAAGTAAACGAAAACAGGCAAAACACGAACGCTTACTTATGTAAACGAGATATGATTTGTTACCTCTTTGATAGATGTGCTATGATCCATAGTAAGTTGAGCTGGAACAAGATTATGTTTGCGATCGGATTCAGCTCTATAGAGTGCATCAATGCTGCTAACACTCTGCTCATTTATCCTTCTAAACTTGCTAACAGAAAGATCAGATTCAAAATTTTGAGCTAAAACAGCACGACTATCGCCAACGTTCAACAAATAAACATCTTGATCCTTAAGCAACATAACTAAAACACAAGATCCCATTAAAGCCAATTCAGGATTCTCATTAACCATCATATCAGCAATGTCCAAATACGACGCCTCGGTCTTCCTTAACCCTTCAGATAAAGCCTTCAATACATCAGAATGATCAACCCCATCAAATTCTTGATTTGAAACAAAATGTTCCACCTTCTCATTACTCATCGAATTCTTGGGAGTTTCCGACTTATCATTCCATAACAATCCTTTAAGTTCTTTATAAACATTTGAATAAAGATTACTCAACAGAAAATCAGTAGCATCAGGTCCATTAAATCCATCATAAATCCCAACAAAAACCCATCCATGTTCCTCAGAAATCACAACATGTACTCTGTCTTCCCCTGCTTTACCTTGTGCCCATTGAACATTTTGCCCTCTAAATGATTCATTTACTTCATCATCATCATCAACCAAACTATTGTCACTACTCAAAACATTTCCAACATTATTATTATTATTACACTCAACAAATTTAATTTCACTAACATTAATAATATTCTTTTCAGTAAATTTCACTTCTTTATGACCAAAAAAAGAAGTCGAAAACGCTTTCTTTAAACTTCTAATCAAACTCCATTTCTTAGATTTCAGTTTATACCTTTGTATTGGTATATGATCATACTGATTCTCCAACGGGCCCGAAGTGAAACTCCTTTCCATCGGGCCCGACATGAATCCCCTTTCTACAGGGCCCGAACCCAATCCAGAGCCCGTGTTTGATAAACGGGCCGGGATCGGGCCGGAATGAAAAACACCCCTCGGAATTGGCTGTAAAGGGATTGAAGAAAAAAACTGAGAGCTTTCAAAAGCTGAAGCTTTATCAACATGAGAAGAAAAGTCAACGAGTGCCGTTGACAAAGGTGTGAAAGTGTTCGCCGATATGGAAGCGCCGGAGATTGTACGGAACGCCGCCGTGGTGCTGGTGGTGGTACTGGAAATAGTGGTGGTGGTTGAAGAAGAAAATGAATCATCGGAAAACGGGTGGGGTTTTGAATACGGGTCGGGTCGGATATAGCAAAAAGAATGACCCAAACCTTCATCAAGTGGATCAGTAAGATTCAAATCGTTATATCTTTTTGATATTTCTCCAACATCTCCAGCAAAACAAAGATTCAATTTTCTAACTCCATTACCCATTTTTTTTTTTGAGAAAAAAAAAATCTACTAAAATCAATAAATCAACTAAAAAATAAGATTTTGATCATCAAAGATTCATAAAGATTGAATTTTTATGAAGAAATTGTGATTTTTTTTTTGGTTTTTTTGAAAGTTCAGAAGAAGTGGTATGGCATGAGGATTTAAATGGAGAAGAAAAGGATGTAAGAGGAAAGAGAAAGAGTTGACTTTTAATTACCAAAAAAAAAAGTGGAATATTATATTAATTGAATTTTGCTAAAAATAAAAAATGGAAAAAAAAATTGATACTGTGTTTTGGGTGGGCAGTTCACTAATTAATTTTTTTTTAAAAAAAATATATATATTATACTTTTTTTAAATTTATTTTGGGTGGGGCGTTGACATTTAATTATATAACGTTTTTGTTTGATTCTTTGTTTTTTTTCTTTTGGGCGGTGGGTGAGAAGTCAGGAGTTTTTTTTTCCTTTGGGGTGGGGGTAGGGGCTAGGGATTCACTTGATTCGATTATTGATTAAAATTAAAATTATTTTTTTTATTTTTAAAACCAATTAAATATGAAAATAATTATAATTTAATTATTATCGGTTTGATTTGATTTGCTTTTAATTATTTTCAGTTTGAAAGTAATGAATTTTTTAGGATATACGTATTTTGAGGTGGTGATAAGGGGGTGGGTGGTACTCCCTTAAATATTAATTTAATAAATTCTAATTTTGATTTTTATAATTTTAGTCAAATATATTCAATCTTCAGTTATAACTAATTGATACATATTTTTTATTTATCTAAATTTTCATGAAATTTAATCAATTTTTAAATATTAAATTATTCAATTTTTGAGTTGTTGATGTTAAATTTGTACAACTTTATCTTAATTCGAGGATAATATAATTCTAATAAGTGATTAAATATGACATATTTTTATTTAGCTAAAGTGAATTTTTTGTTGGGGGTGGGGTGGGGGTGGGGTGGAATTGTAGGAGTTAAGGCTAAGGTAAAAGCCAAAGCGTGTTTATTTTTAAATAATAATTAATATACGTACTACTTTGATTTCGAAAAGTCAAATGGAGCAACTTGTGGAATATTGAATGGGGTCAAAGTAAAATCAAAATTAATTTTTCTCTATCATGATTCATGATATTATTTAATTACACATAAATTTACAATTAATTATACATTAATGTGGATTTATAAGAAAATACACTTTTTTAATAAACTACCTTATTTATAGTAGAATGAGAATTAACATTAATTTTCTTTAAAATTTATTTTCTCCTTCCATTTTTAATTATTATGTTATATTTTTCAAAAGTCAAGTTGATTTAATTTTTAAAGTTAAGTTAAATTATATTAATTAAATATTTTAAACAAAAAAATTTAGATATTCAAAATTTATACGAAAAATATTTTCCATTTTTATCGTATATTATGATGAAAGAATACATCATAAAATGTTAGTCAAAGTTATTACTCCATCCATCCACTTTTATTTGTCATGTTGCACTTTTCGCAAGTCAATTTGACTAATCTTCAAAGTTAGATTACATTATATTAATTTGATATTTTTAAACAAAAAATTTAGATATCCAAAATCTACACGAAAAGTACTATAAATTGCAATTATTTGCATATCAACATCATGAAAAAATATATCGTAAAATATTAGTCAAATTTCTTACCATTTGACTCTAAAAAAGAAAATAGTGACAATTAAAAGTGCGCGGAGAGAGTATTGTTTCACTCTAAAAAAGAAAATTATGACAATTAAAAATAAACTGAGATAAAACGTCACATAAATTAAAATAATATATATATATATATATATATATAAAAAATAATGGCATGATAACTAAGATGATAATTGTGTCAAGAAAAAAAAAAAATTTGGTGCCATGTCTGCATGAGATATGAATCCAGCTGGCTAAATGCTAGGCATGACCAATCATAGCTTATACATTTCTTCCCCTAATTATATTTCATAAAATAATTTATTTTATATTATAAAATTAGATATCAAATTTTTTTAAAATAATTTGACTTATAAGTTAGTGGTGACAGAATTAACTATTTTTATCCTTTTTTATTTTTTGGTTTTGCTTTGACATCTCCAACACTCAACATCTTCTGACTTTAGCATTAATCACATTATTATTATCTATAAAAACAAAATTGGAATAAAGGTATTAATATTATTATGTGGATTCCAATTCCATCCTCTTTTTTATATATAAAAGTCAAGGAGATTTTAAAAAAAAAAATTGAATAGGGGAAACTTGAATGAATAATTGACTTGAAAATATGAATTTCAAATAACTTTTTTAAATACAATTTTACTTTAAAATTTATTTTTTCTTGTTATCTTAGCAAATGTTATGCTCATTAAGAAATTAATAAATACAATATATAATTTACTGAATTATTCATATTTAATAAATGTCTCTTAAACACGGAACAATATTCAAAAGATATAGTATAAGAGTATTATTAAAATTATATATTAACTTTCTCTTAAATTTAGATTAGAAGATAACACATATTTAGGAATAAAAAATATTATTGATAAATTAAATTACACTTATTTTGAAATATAAGATATACAACAAATTAGCCTTATAGTCAACACACACACAAAAAAAAAATAAAAAAAAATTGTAGTTGTCAATTGTCATCTTAATATCTAAGCATTCACTATATTGTTATCAACAATTCTCTTATTATCATCCTATAATAAATAAAAAGAAAAGTGGGAGAAAAAATATAATAACTCAAGCTTACCAAATTAAATTGTTATCAACCTTTGGAGTTGTTTGATCATAAGGTGGAAAATTATAAAATTATGTTTGGATTAAACTTATATTTTATTTAATTAAAAATATAAATTTATTTTAAAATAAATTTGTACCTTCAACCAAACAGGACCGAACTTATTCCATCAAATTTGGTGTCATTTATCCCACCTTCAAGGATGATTAAATAATAATACATAAATTAGCTTCATGAATTGGTTATATAATATCTAGTTATACGTAAGATGTAGTTTTTTTATATATTCTATGTAAAATAATATATAAATTTTTCCATAGCTTATACATACATTGATTTTGCGAAAAAAGCAAAAATATGAACCAAATATTGTGTTAGTAATGCTATGTTTTATGTTGAAAAATAGAGGATTTTTTTTTTATCCGAACATTGTTCTCCCTCCGGTCCCATTAGTTAAATTAAATTGATTTTGACTAATATTTTAAGATAAATTTATTTAGTTTTTTACTAATTAAATTGTAAATTTAATATATTAAAGTTAGTTTAGTTTAGCTCCAAAAATAAATTAAAATTAACTATTAAAAAATAAAATATGACAATTAATAGGGAAAAAATATAGTAGTAGATTCTATTAAAGAATGATAAAAGTCTCACATCGGTGATTAATGAGATGGGTGGAATGATAAAAGTCTCACATCGGTGATTAATGAGATGGGTGGACTCCTTAAAAGGCTTGGGCAATCCTCCTCTCTTTTGATCTAGCTTATGGAGTGTGAGTTAGGTTTAAGACCTAATTTCATAGATTTAATGTAAAGATTAATTTTTGGGAAATTTTTCAAAATGTCAATATTTTAATATTTAAGAGGGCTCATTAGTAACACTTTTAATATTTAGTAAAAATGTCAAAATTTTAATTTGTTATGTATCTTATTTATGTTTTTATTATTTGTTTTTATTTAAAGAATACAATTATATAATAACAAAAGGGAGAAAATCAAGGGAGAGAATATTTCAAAAAAAAGGTAAAGATCATTTAATTTTCTCATCAGTTACATTTTCAAATAAAACTCAAATTTTATTTTTTTTCTCCAGAATCTTAACCTTTTTTTATTAGTTTGTACTCATTTCTATAGGTATGCCAAATCAATCTATAGTTATTTAAGAAACATATTTGTATTCATATATTTTTTTCATGTGTATTTATTTGTTTCTTCGAAAATTTTGTATTTTGTACTCATTTCAATATGTATTTTATTTGTTTTTATTGTAGTTTTTATTTAGAATATTGTATAATAGTATATAAAATACAAAAAAAATATTATGATGAAAAAGTGAGATAATATTTTTTAGAAAAGAAACATATCACTTAAAATTCTCATCATTTACATTTTCAAAAAAAAAATCCTTTTTCATCCTATTAGATCAATTTTCCTTTATTATGTTTTCATTATAATTGTATACCAATATTTTTTACATTTTATGTGCTCACTTCACCATTCAAATTAAAATTGATTTTTTTTTCTTTCAAACTACAAATTGTATTTCGGTGATCAAAATTGTATTATTTGATTGCCAAATATATATACACGTATCTCAATATATGAATATGATTTATGAAAGGGTACAAGATTTTGGAGGAAAAATAGCATATTTGGTGGAAATAATAAATCTATTGAGGAAGGATATAATATTCTAAAAAAATAAATACAAATTGACTATGAAAGAAATAAGAATACAATATTCTGGAAAACAGATAGCATACATAGTAAAATAATATAATTAGGAAACAATATTCTAAAAAAAGTACAAATTAACTGTTGAAAAACAGGATACATATATGTTTAAGAAATACAAATTCATATGAGATATCATACATAGTGAAAATGATTTAATCAGAATACAATATTCTAAAAAAATACAAATTTACTGTTAAAAAATAGGATATATCTATACTTAAGAAATACAAATTCATATGAGATACGTATTTAAATGACTACAAATAAAAAAGAAATACAATGTTCTTAATAAAAATACAAATGATGAGTAAAAGAAAAATAATTGACAAACAAAAATTAATATGAATATTATTCTGATATGAATACAATTTCGCAACCTTCTTCTTTGGCTCTCTTTTTCTTCTTCGTCTGCTATGTTCCCTTTTTCCAATTCTTTTCACCAAATTTAAATATGAATCTGTGTTTATTTGTGAATTAATTACCCTATAAGTGAAATTCAAAATTATTAAATATGAATATACAAAAAAAAATCAAACAATATATTATGTATGAATGCTTATGTGGATTACTACAAATTACAATCTACCAAATCTCAAATATGAAAATAAAATCATAAAAAATAGTGTTTCAAATACTAAAATTCCGAAATGCATAAATATTTGATGAGTATGTTAACAAACTCATATAAAAATAAAAAAAAATGACGAAAAATCTGTAATACATACAATCCAAAAATCAACATAATTTTTTATTTCAAAAATAAAATCTCATGAAATCTCGCAAAATAAATGATGTTTCGAAAATACCTTTATGTATTGAGAGATTTCTTGAATTAATCGATAGATCTGAAAAAATTGGTATGAACTTGAATAGTTAATTCTTCTTCAACAATGAGAGAGAGAATAATGGTGAAATTGGTAAAAGAGAATTTTTTTTTGAAAATCTTAAAGATGGAAATAAATTTAATAATATTAAAGTCTAGAAGAAGTCTAAATGGGTAGCGAATATATTTAATATTGGACTGTTTTGAGAAATAAAAGGAAAGACAAATAATAGTATTTGGATACAAATTATTTTTAAAATATTGACATTTTGAATAAATATTTTAAAGTGTAAATGTTTTTACTAATTAAGTTAGAAATTGTGACAAATTTACTAATTTTTTTCCATTTTTTAACCAACAATGTAAAGTTAGGCTCATTTTAATACATACATAAAAAATTAAATGAGCATCCACCACCAAGAAAATGGAACATTAATAAAATCAGATTATTTTAATTATATTTTTAAATCTTTTATATTTTTTTATGTAAAATTATTTTTTAAGTTGAAATGAAGGTAAAGAGTATATAATAATATTTTAGTGGACACTTACCAAACAATTTTTTGTTTTAAAAAAATTGACTTCTAAGTCAGTGGTGAAGAAATTAATCACATTATTATCCCAAAAAAAATATGGAATAAAGGTGTTATTATTTGAATTCTTGTAATTAATCTCCAACATCTTATGTTAAACCAAGGATTTAAAATTGATTAGAGGAAACTTAATTAAATAAATGACTTGAAATCTGAATTCAACAAACTTTTAGGGTGTGTTTGGTATGGAGGAAAATATTTTCCATGAAAAATGTATTTCTAGAAAATATTTTTCTGGAAAATAAGTAGATTTTGGACTTATTATCTCATGTTTGGTTGGTGAGTAGAAAATATTTTTTGAAAATGATTTTAGTGTTTATTTATGAATGAAAAATGTTTTTAAGAGACATCTTTTATTTTTACTATATTAAGAAATAGTTTTTTAAAAATAAAATTATTATTATTTTGGGGTGGGGTGGGGTTTAGTGGGTGGGGGCAGGGGGAAGGGTAGGAGTGAAAAAATAAAAATTTGAAGTTGATAGTATTTTTTAAAAACAAAATTAATTTTTTTGGGGGGTTGTGGGTGGGTGGGGGATAGGAGTTTAAAAATAAAAATTTGAGGTTGAAAATATTTTTAAAAAGCAAAATTAATTTTTTAGGGAGGGGTTGGGGTTTGGGGAAGGGCTGGCCGGTGGGGGATGGAGGAGGGCGGAGGGGTCAGGGATCGGGTGAAAACATAAAATTTTGAAATTGAAAATATTTTTTTAAAATTGATGTTTTTCCCCAAAAAATATGTAATTTGAAATTGGATGAGATTTTTGAAAAATATTTTCCTTAATTTTTGAAGGGAAGTCATTTTCCTTAATTTTGAGAAAAATGAGCTGATTTGGAAAATATTTTCCAAAACTTTTATCCAAACCAAATATAGAAAAATTCGACCTTCATACCAAACAAACTCTTAATATACAATTTCACTTTGACAATAATTTTCCATTATGCATTTAAAAAGAAAAGAAAAAGAAAAGCAAAATAATTAATAATTAAGCTAGCCTTATGGCCAACTACATACTTCACAAAAAAAAAGAAGACATAATTGCATCTGTCAATTGTCATCTTAATCTCTAAGCATTCACAAATATTGTTATCAACAATTATTATCATCCTATCTATAAAAAGTAAAATGGGAAAAAAGGAAATATATAATTATAACTCAAGTTCAACAAATTAAATGAACATCCACCACCTAGAAAAATGAACATTAATAAAATCATTATTTCAATTTGATTCGTGTCAAAAAAAATTTTGTCTTGTTAATAAAGATTGTACTTTTTTTTTGAAAAATAAATAAATTGCATTTCTCTTATTATAATTTAGTTATTAATTAAAGTTATGCATATATTAATAATAATATAAAAATTAGTTATGTGTTATTTAGTTATGTAAAATTTAGTCCTAATTTATGCATTTTATCATTTATCTTATATAAGTTAATATTAAATAATTGACTTATATATGTATTGACAACGTGGAAATTAAAGCAAAATATGAGCCAAACATTGTACTCCCTTCGTCCCATGAGTAATATACTTTTTCACTATATTGATATCGAAGAATTATATAACTTATAAATAGTACTTTTCGTGTGATTTTTTATTATGTGAATTATAATTTTAATTAAACTACTAAATTAATTTAATTTAATTTCAATTAAAAGTTAAATTAAATTATACATCAAAAAGTAAAATATGATAATTAATATGTAACGGTAAAAATATAACTTATACTAAATTTTATGTGAAGATTATTTTTCCTCATTTTTGAAACTAATTAGTATAAAGGAAAATTAATTTTAATATAAGATTCCTCTATATTATACCGAAATTAATTTTTTTCCTCACACTAATAAGACACAACTCCTTCACATAATTACTTTATCTTCTCTCCTCCCCATAAAAAAATACAAATAGTTACTTTTCAGCGTTTATAATTAAAACTTTCGAATAATGTTATTTGTAAAACTTTTGAATAATGTTTTAAGCTTATTTGTAAAATTTGAAACTATAGGGTAATAACTATTTTTCAAAGATAGCTAAAATGTGGCAACCATGCATTCATTCTCAGTTTCCTTCTTCAGTGGTGAAGTTAAAATTTTCACTAAGTCAACTTAAATATAAAGATAAATAAGAAATATATCAATTCTAATAGAAAATTATCTTTGATAAATAATCTAAGAATGTGTAAGAAAAATAAGTAACGGATATGAGAAAAATATAATAATCAAACTAATATAACTATATATATGGTTCAATATTTGTATTATCCCTGAACTTTGATAATGCATTACACACCTAATATCCTTATCATTCTATAAGAATAACCAACGGTACATTTCAGTGTAATTTTATATGTGAAGTCTCGAAAGACTAGTATATACACCGACTTTATTCCTATTTTGTAAAGATATAGATGTTGTTTTCGAAAATCCTCCACTCAAGTAAAACATATGAAATCAGCAAATAGGCGATTTCGAAACAAAATCCTTCCTCTTAGCATTATATGTTTGAACAATTATTGCATTTTGGGCTAGATGTGCATGTATACTACAAGGGATTACAAGGTTTTGGGCCTGCATTTTCAGCCCAACGGGCCCATCAAAGATTCGTGGATCAAACTAGCATGCGATCGACAAGCCCATGTACATGTTCACAATTCTTGGTGAATCATCGTACGTTTTAGGAAAAATTATCTAAATATATAATTTATTTTATCATATTCTCTAAATTCCTTATCATTTGAAAATTTTACAAAAAATCTTAATCTCTCCTATTTTCGGATACATCTCTTTACGCGATGTATCAGTCAAATACATCGCGTAAAATCACTTTACGCGATGTATCACGACGTAGGCGATGTATCGCGGCGTTGAGTGATGTATCCTAAACCGAGATGTGGTTTATCAGGATGCTAAGGGTTGTATACAAAATTGGGGCGTGATGTTTTTGAGAGCGTTTTATAATGTATCTGAATTCCACCAAATTTAAGAAATTTTTATAATTTAGAAAAAAGTAGAGATACTAATTAACTCTTAAAATTTGAAATTTCATCTAACAGTTTTGCTTCAAAATTGATTCAAATTAACTCCAACTTGAATTTGTTACATTCAAATGTCAATCCCAATAATTGCTAATCGTTAGATTCCACGTAAACCTTCAAATACCAATACACTCACTTTATAAAATATGGCTAGTCGATATTATATTGGAAAATTACGCAACAAAGCAAATTTATATTATTTAATTACTCATTATAGTTATAGTTTGCTATAATTATCACTCGCGATTAATATTATACATTAATTGTGTGGGCTGATCACTTCGAGTTTGTATAATTAGTCACGTTTATATATGTGTAATTCTCCAGAATATACAAATATATATGTATAATATACAATTATTTAACCTATATACATATACAATTCACTTCTCTCCCCCTCTCTGCCCTCTCTCGCTCGCCTCTCTCCTCCCTCTCCCAATCTCGCTTGCCCTATATACAAATGTATATGTATAATATACAATTATATTACATATACAATTCACCTCTCTTCCCTCTCGCTCGCCTCTCTCCTCCCTCTCCCACTCTTGCATGTCATATATACAAATACATATGTATAATATACATTTATCTAACTGATATACATATACAATTCACCTTGCTCCCACTCTTTTCCCCCTCTCTCTCTCCTCTCTCCTCTATCTCCCAATCTCACTCGTCTCTCTCCTCCATATAACATGTAGCTACGAATTGTAATTATCAAACTATAGCTATGGAGAGTAATTAGATTATTTTTAAGTGGTTGTATATGAAAGTTTCCCTTATATATACTGTAATATATCTTGTCCTCGGATTGAATTTATCAAGCATAAATCACTACTAAAAAAATTATTATTTTCCCACTAAATTTTGTGATTATTTCACCACGGATATTTTAATTGAAACAGGGAAAAGAAAAAAAGTAATATTTTCTTAGAAAAATATTAGAAAGTTTTTCACTATTTAATTGAGAATCTGTTTCTACCATGTATTATTCCAATGAGTTACTTCAGCCAAGGTCTTTTGAGAAAAATCATGATCTATAACACATATTTTTCACCGATTCGCGATTGAAAAAACTCATATTTATTAGTGAATGAACCGCCTAGTTAAATTCTTTATTACAAAATATATCCCGTATAATCCACAAAATTAATATTAAAAACCTAAAGTTTATCCATTTTAATTTTAGAGAAAGAAACGGAAAGCGGTTGGCGGATAAATGGCGCCAAAATTAAATAAACAAAATTATAGTATTATTTTTTTCTCTCTCCCAATTCTCTTCCATCCATTTCCTTCTTCTTCCTTCACTTTCTCTGCAAAATTCAACCATGTTTATGAAGCTTCAATTTATATACTAAGGTATTATAATGACGAAGATAGCGATGACGACGATGATGAAATTTTAATTATAATACTCTTTTATATATGTCAGAGACGGATTCAGAATTTAAAAACCAGTAAGTGCACCATTTAATATATTATATTGCACATATATTGGATACATGTATGATTATTTTATACCTCTTATTTGTCTTTAATCTTATGATTTGGATGTGAAAATTTCTTTGTCAAAAAAAATAAAATAAAAATTTGAAGGTTTTGGTTTAATCATGTATCTTATACTTGTTGGATTCGAAAGTGATTAGGATATTATGCGAAAGCTTACAATTACAAAAATACTATTTAGATTCTTTTTTTTTTTTGTCTAGACAAACTTTTCCACATTGGTGATAAAAGCAATCCCTAACAAAGGTTACTATGTATCCGGGGAAATTCTAATCCGAGACTTTCGGTTAAGGATAAATAACTACTCTGTCTAGACAAACTTACTCATATATAACCGTGTTGTCTGAGTCAACTTACATGCACCTCGACATATATCATAGGGTACTATTACCTCTTAGCAGCACAGATACCAAGTAAAGTAACTTTGAGATGCCCATATTATGAGATTTGAAAGTGAAACACACTATATAGATCTTACTAGATGTAATTGAAATGGGGAAAGTTTGAATAAGTGAATATGTTGTTATTTTGTTTGATAATCTATTGGTTCTTAGCTAATTGTCTTCCTACATATGGTTCAGGTGTAGGAAGATTGAGGAAAAAAAAAAGGAACTCGCTAGGCCTTCAGAATAAAGGCGATTCGATTGTACCATAACATAATGGGAAAGGGATTGCAGCACCAAGATCCTAGTATTAGTCCGGAAAGTCCTCCGGGATGCATGTGGATACTTCACAGGAAACGCCTTCCGCGCAAAAGGAAGGGTGGTGGAAAGCGAGTTGCTGGTGAGGAAAGAACAGAGAAAAAAGATAAACAGAATTTCCCATTGCTGCATTATGTTTATTAGACTCTTAAGCATGTCATGTCTAAGCATTTTCGATAAAAAGGATAGGTGGTTCGTCTACGACTATTAGAGGCTTAATGTAGGATTGGATTACTATTTTGTTTTCATTTTTTAAGTTTTAAGCCTATGAATGGTGAAGTTGTATGTTGCATACTGTTTAACTATTTTCACTTTTTCAGTGGTTGAAGATCTAAGGGAGAATGCAAATGCTACTGAGAGTACCCCGGTAAGTTTGCCAGATAGTATACGAGAGGTTTTTAAGTTTCTGTTTTTGTGCTGTCCGTTGACAGCTTCTTGCTGCATTATGTACATATGTGCGCGCTAACTGACTATGTCATCGACTGTATCATTTCAGATTGTGTCGAAAATCAAAGAACCTAATCAAGTGTCCAAAAGTTCAATGTTATCTCGGATAAGGTCTTTGATTACTCAAGAAGAGACGTCTAAAAGAAAGGGCAGGCACCGGAGAAGTTCATCCTGTCCTATACAGCTCGAACGAACTAATTCTATTCAACATCTAGACCTTGCTGATCTACAATCTTCTCATGAAAATCCTATAAATGACAAGACTTTAGAGCATACTAATTACAAGGAGAAATATTCTGTTGCTAGTGATCTATTAGACCCTCCCACAAAAAATATACGCGAGCGTGCAGTAGAAGAGCCTATGGAACTAGAAAACATGAGAAATGACTCATCCAAGTTAATGCTCGGGTTTATAAAGTCGATTTCATTTCCTTCGCGTAGATCACGAGGAAGAAAAGCTGTCAGGTCAAGGAAATGTGGGCATCATGCTAAAGGGGAAGATGATCAGTCACAAGTTGGTAGTGAGGTGTCTGGTTCTACTGGATTTAATAGCCACTCAGTGACATCAACGGATTTGAGTAGCGATAATGATGATGTTGGAAAACACGTGTTGATCAGAAGAGCTGAATCATTCGATAATGCCTCTGCTTGTTCACCTCGAGCAGAAAAGAAAGAGCGTGAGAGTAGTAAACTCATCCTCAATCGTTTTAAGAATCTAAAGCAAAAAATAAGATATGCACTCGAGGAGAGTAGAAAGGAGAGGCATCGAATTTTCATGGATGCTGTCCTTCATAAGGTTCCACATGGTCATCGATCATCAAAGGATATCGAAAAGGGAAGTACTTTTGCTCATTGCAATTCTTCATTTACGAAGAGTGAAAAAAAGACATCCTTTAGGAGAACATCATCTGTTAATGAGTCGTTGCACAAATATAATCGATTACTGGACTCATCTTTCTATAGGGAAGAAAAACATCACATTTCTGATCGTTTGAGCTTTAGAACATCTAGATCACCTTCACCGGGTAGAAGTAGAGGTCTCGATAGGATTCTCTCTATGCCTGATCTCACATATTACAATTCTTTCAAATGTGAGGACTCTCCTGAACGTGGATCCTCGTATACACTAGACAGAGCTACATCGAGCAGCAACTTATACGTAGGAATTTGCAAATCCAATGAACAGAAGTCCCTAGACACCCCTTTAGGTTCCGAAAACCATACTGAGAAGGGTTATAATTCAGACTCCAAGAGTACAATTTTTCTTGATGTTAGCGAGAGTTCTGATGACTTTGGTGGCTTAAGGACTCGCGAGAAATCTTCCTCCGTTGAAAACATTATCGAGGGAACATCATCTGTTGTTTCAAACATAGATAAACCAATTCCTGTTCCTCTGCCTGATATGATTTTTCAGAATATTACTTCTGGTGCAAATGAGCTCTCGGCAGCTAAAGGTATCTTATTCGAGGCAATCAATATATTCTTCTCTATGTTATACATATTTCCAATCAGACTGATCTATCTGTTGTTTCTTGTACTTCGATTATCGTACTATTTTGTTATAGTTACTGCTCACCATGCTTTTTTATACTTTCACATCCGTTACTTCTTTTTTTGGATTGCTTTGATTTGTTTTTCCTTGAACTAAGGGTCTATCGGAAGCTACCTCTCAGGTATGGTAAGGTCTGCGTACACTCTACCCTCCTCATAACCCAATGTGTGCGACTACACTGAGTTCGTTGTTGTTTCTAAGCAAACTATTAATTTGGACACATTCGAAACATGTAGGTCTTGATGTAAAAAATGAAATGATGCCAAACATACCAAAGTTTGATACTTTATACGTAACACATGTAAATTATGTACGTGTCTTCATGTATTATACGTGCTATGTAAGTCATATATCTCTATAAAATACGTACGTATCTGCAGGTTCTTTAGCAAACTAAAACGATGACTTTTACTGATATTCGACAGGTGCAGAAGAGGATGCAGTTAATACCGATAAAAAAGGATTGTCATCGAGTGATCTGAACAGAATTTTGAAAATTCAGGTTGATAAAAGATATGAATCTGAATTCAATTATGTAAAAGATGTACTAGAACTATCTGGATTCAGTGGAGATACGTTAATAGGGAAATGGCATTCTGCTGATAAACCAGTGAATCCTTCATTATTCGATGAAGTGGAAGGATATTGTTTACTTGATCAAGAGGGTGTTACTTGTGATCAACTACTCTTGTTTGATTTGATCAATGAGGTATTGTTACAAATTTATGAGAGATCATGTTCCTACTGGCCAAAGTCGTTAACGTGTCATACTCATATCCATACGATGCCTATTGGCTACCATGTCCTTGGTGAGGTATGGAAAGATGTAACCTCGTGTTTCGAGTCTGAAATGAAGAATGATCAACCAATTGACGATGTTGTGAGTCGTGATCTAGCAAAAGATGAAACTTGGATGAACCTTCAATTTGATGTTGTGTGTGGTGGACTGGAGTTGGAGGATCTTATATTGAATGATCTTTTAGAAGAGCTTGTTTTCACTTGATGTTCATGTTGCTCGACACATTTGGTCCAACACATATACCTACAGAGGCGGATCTAGGTAGGGTTCAGTAATTCAATTGAACTCTTTTTGCTTTTGACTCGAGCTATGTATACATACGCGGTATACATAGATTTTGCTTGACACATTTGGTCCAAACATATAAACTTACAGAGGCGGATCTAGGATGGGTTCAGTGGTTCAATTGAACTCGAGCTATGTATACATAAGGTACAAATAGCTTTTGCTTGACACATACAATACAACACATACACGTAGAAAGGCGAATCATAGGCGGATCTAATGGTTCAATCAACTCCTTGTTTTTGTACTAGAGCTATGTATACATATGATATACTAGTTTTGGCTTGATACATTTGGTCCAAACACATATATGTACAGAGATGGTTATTGGGCCGGTTAAGTGGTTCAATTGAACTCATTGCTTTTGACTTGAGCTACGTACACATATACAAAAAAGAATTTGAAATATATACATATAATAATAGATCACAGTCGTACTGAACCGCTCACTCTAGATCCTAGATTAGCCTTTGTATATACATGGCATTTTATTTTATAAGCAAATTGTTTGTTCAATGGCTCTAAGAAAGTATAAAAGACTTGAGCACATATATTTGTTCACAAAATTTTGAGACTAAATATTTGGACCAATGTTTCTACATGTTTTTGAGTATATTAACTTTCTTAACTTTTTAAATATAATTTATGTAAAGATTTTAGTTTTCAAAAGCTAAGATTTTTCTGTTATAGTATACCACAAACTTTTCTATAAAAGCATGTCATTAAGTGTGAAATGGGAAGTTTAAAGTTACATTTATTTCAAATAGAACAAAGTATCATTTTAAAAATAAACTAATAATAAGAAAATAATGTCGCATAAATCGAAAGGAGGGATTTTTCTTTTTAAGTCGGGAAGGGAAATATTATGTAAAATATTATTAGTAATGAAATTTAACAACAAAGCCCGTCTAGCTCAGTTGGTAGAGCGCAAGGCTCTTAACCTTGTGGTCGTGGGTTCGAGCCCCACGGTGGGCGTTTCTTTTTTCTTTTTACCCCACATATTCATTCTCAAGGCTCGATCGCTACATATTCATTCTCAAGGCTCAAACCTTCGAGCCCGACGTTGGACGTTTCTTTTTCTTTTTATGCTTCATAGATCACTACATATTCATTCTCAAGGCTCGATCATAGATTCATTCTCAAGGCTCAAACCTTCGAGCCCGATGTTGTACGTTTCTTTTTCTTTTTATGCATCATAGATCACTACATATTCATTTTCAAGGCTCAAATCTAAAGTATTTGAGGTGTTGAATTACTTACTCAATTCAAGATGATATAATTTACTTACTCAACTCAAGATGTTATAAGTATTTGAAGTGTTGAATTACTTACCTGTAGAGTTATAAGATTTGAATTGAGATAAACGAAGTGTAATTTTTTTTAAATACTTGTTTTTACATAAGATCAACACTGAAAATGCAATTCACTAATATAACTAAAATTTTGAATTAAGATAAATTACCCTAAAAAAAAAAAAAAACTTTATCATGTGAGACTTGTCTTCTTCTCAATCCTTTAAGCACATGATTTTTCCTCTCTTTAATCCATTAGGAACATGATTCCTATCCAATAAGTTTTTAATTTAAATTTCATTTCACATTCATAGAAATACTAATTTTCATTATATAATAGGTTCCCTCTTATCTTCTTGCTTCACTTTTCAAAGAAAAATGACCCTTCATTTTTTGTCTTTCACATTTCCAATCATTGAACCAACATTGCTTACTTATCTTTCTTTTGGTCATGTGCTATGGCATCAACCAAACTATAAATGACAAAGAAAAAGGCATATTAAATTTATTTTTTATTTTTGGAGCTCCAATTAAATCTGAATCGCGCTCTGTAAGGCTCATTCGGGGTGGCGCTTCCAACAGGATTTTTTCCATGCCCAGAGCTTGAACCCGAGACCTCTGGTTAAGGGTGAAAACTCCCACCAGTACACCACAATCCATATTGGTAAAAAGCATATTATAATTGCTACATGATTTCTTTTTCTTTTTTCCTCATATATAATTTAGCTCAAATCCTAACCCCCTTTCCAAAAGAAAAAAAAACCCATCTATATCTAACTTTATTCTATGTCCTTTTCAATCTAAAATACACAACCCCATGTCTATATTCTCCATCCAAAGGCCAAGGTAGCAACTAGCAATATTATCTCCTCTTTTTGGTTGTGATTTTATGTATTACACTATGATTTTGGACATTATTATAAGTTTGTGACGTGAGTTTTACGTGCTTATAAGTAATAATTTATATAATTATTAATGAAGTACACTAATATATAGTGGTACTAAACTAAACTTTAGTACTACCTTGAAACATGTGTACTAAGATAAATTACAACTAACAAACAATTAGTCATATAGGGTTAAAATAATAAAGGGGAAAGGAGATTCACTTATATGTAGGCCATCTTTAAATTATTCGACATCCATAGAGACGTAGGAAGTTCATTCCTACCCCCACCATGAATGGTCGATAAAAAAACAAATTAAATTAAGGGTATATTTGGTTCGAAGGAAAATATTTTCACGGAAAATAATTTTCTAGAAAATGTTTTCTTAAATTTAAGTGAGTTTTTATATATTTTTCTGTGTTTAGTAAGTAAACAAGAAAATATTATCTCAAGAGTCAAGAGTATTTATATGTTATCTAACAAAACATTATGAAGGAGATGTGGTGGAAAGTAGGGGTTCGGGGGTGGGGAGGAGGCGATAAATTTTTAATGTTATTTGTGTAACTTGTTTTTTTTTTTTTTGTTAGCGAAATCATTTTCCTCATCATTTCCCTCTCCAACATGTACACCTTTATCTTTACCCTTACGTTTTGTAGTCCAACACCCCACTTTTAACCTTCACCTTTGTAAACTCTGTCTACATAATATATAAAGTTTTTAGATTATTTTTTTTTTTACTTATATCAATCTTTTGTATCGAATGCGTCCTAAAATTTACATTTGATTTGTATTCAGGAATAAAAGAATAATACATAATATAATTTTTTAACGATAAAAAGCTAAGTAAAAAAGTAGTCCATAAATTATCCCACACCTAGTGGCTAGTAGCTATAACTTCAAGAGATGAATTCACTCCAAAACTGGATTTGATGAAATTTGTTATTAATATATATCATTAAATAGCTCATAGTTAGTATTAATTTTTTTCAATTTTTAATGATAAAAGTCATTATTATATGTTTGGATGAAAAATAAAAATAAAAAATCCTCTTATGTTTGATTTGGTGTTACATGAAGGAAATGTCACCCAAAGCCAAAGTGTAAAAGATAGAGAGGACCCTTTGCACAATTATCAGCCCATGTGCTAACAAATAAACATATTTTTTCTCTTCTCTCCTTTTATCGAAAATTGTGATGAAATGATAAATAAATTTTTTAAAGTATTAATAGATTCGAGTTTCATTTATTTTACATCATAATATTAGAGTTATATTTATCCAATTTATTATTTCATGATACTGAGTCTTCATCTTGTATTGTTTATGATTTAGATATTCAATTACGATGTTTAATTAAAGGAGGGCATATTAATAGATTAAGGGGTATTTAATGATGGTTTGATTGGACAATAAGTTATTCCAAAGTTTATAATGACGGAATTGTAATATCGAGATTAGTATTGACAAAATTATTTAGTGAATATACTTTTTTATCTCTTGGGCGATTCTTATCTCTTGAATTAGTTATTGAGATTGAGTTATGTCAATGTCCATTTCTTATTAGCTATCGAGTTCGAACAGTAGAATGTACTCATTAACTCATCATTAATAAGGCCTGAAGATAAATATCAAATATCGAGTATACACAAAATAAAATATATAATAGGATGGATACACATATCCCTCTATGAAAAGTTGTGGATGGTTGAAACTCTTCTACCTTAATCAAAACAATTAAATTTAAACTCTGAAAATAGAAAAAAATTCATATAGAGAATAATTTATCTTCATAATATACTTGTCTTCCACGTATCTAACTTAATTAGATCACTAAATATCGAATATTAAATAGTTAAAATAAACATCATGAACAAGGATATATAACCATTCTTTTTTTCTTTTTGATATGCTTTAATTTGTTAATCACTTCCATTCAATTTTTTTAGGGTGAGTTTGTTTTTCTTGTAAAGAGACAAGTCTTTTTTTTTTGTGGACCAAAAGAATAGTCACCTAATATTTTATTCTTTTGTGATGAATAATAGATATTTGCTTCTGTACAGAAAAAAAAAAGAATAAAATGATATTTGCTTTTTATATATAAAAAAAAGAATATAAAAATGATATTTGCTTCTTATGAGCTAGTTACATTTTGGAATAATATTGAATTGAACACCTTTTTGGCCACTAAAATTATTCTTTGTTTTAGGATAAAATTATTAACTCCACAAAATAAAATAAAATAAAATAAAATAAAGTGATAGAACTTTAAAGTTGACTTTATGTCTCTATTCGTATCATTTTTGTAGATAATCAGCTTATTATTATTTCTCAATTTCCATTTATTTATTCTATTTTACTTTAGACAAATTATACAATTATGTCCATTAGATTATATTTCTTTCTTACCTAAAAATAATCCACTTAAAATATTAATCCATTCATTACCAATTTACCATAAATATTCATTCGACATTTTTATTTTTATAAATCAACGTACAATAAATGTGAATTATTTCGAGTGAATTATATATCATAAGTCTTGAAACATCGAGAGAATTTTATATAATTGGGACTATTTAGAGGTAATTTCGAGTTAATCGAGATTGAATAATTAATGTATACTTTATGTATAATTAATGTATCTTCATGTATAGTTAAATTGTATTTAGTCTTTTGAGTGTATCATAATTTGTCGTCATTGTATAGCTCGTGTATAAGTACGTTATATTGTATAGTGAATATACTTTTTTGATATATCATAATGTTAGTTAATGTATAGTTCATGTATAGGTACGCTCTATTGTATAGTTATTGTATACTTTCCGTGACTTTTAATAAGCTATAGTGTATAGTACTCAATGTATACTTCCTAGTCTTTTTCTTTCAGTCAGTTTCAAAATAATTTTCCTCCTTTTTTGATTACTCTTTATTTTTAACTTTACCAAAATTACACTTTGATACATTCTACGTATTTTTGATTTAAGATTACAAAATTTAAAAGCATTTTAACATTTTTAAACTTTACAGTAAGTTAAAACATGTTAATCAAATTGAACGGAAGAATTATGAGAAGTTGATCGAATGTGTAAGCCAAACCCAAAATAATAGCACTAATTCTAAATGTATGAATCAGATAAATGATTTAATATTAAAACTAATTAAATATACATAAAAAAAAGAGTAACTTTCACATATAACAAACATAAAATTATATTTGTATGTTATAGCTATAATTTGTATAATTGCGTCCTATATTTTATGTTTGCTATGAAGCTTTTGATTGATATAATTCGCTAGTTATATCCACTTATATACAAATAGTTTAGTTTTGTATAAATTCATTTATACATTGAAATTTATATAATAAAATTTGTATTTGTATAGTTATAAGTGTGTAGGACAAAAATATATGTATTTATATATACACCTTTCTCTCGTTTATACAAACACAAACGCATTTTATACATTTTATATCGAAATATATAAAATGGCTCATTGTATACCGAATCAGATGAAAAAAATAAAATATTTAATGTGAATTACAAATAAAATAAACTATGACTATAACATTTAATTTAAATTAATAATTTACTATTTTATACCATTTTTCTTTTTAAAAAAAAAAGACAAAAAGGAAAGGTCCAATCCATACTATAGGTTAAAAAATTATTTAAGCAAGAATAGAATATGAAGTGTAGTTGTATATATTTTGATTCAGTGCTCAACTTGTTTTTTTGTTGTTTTTTTTTTTTAAAAAAAACAAGTTGAAGCCTAAGATTCTTATTTCTTTGCAATTGCGACTTTAGTTTCTATACATATATTATCAAATTATCTTTATTTATTATAATAAAAAATTTAATTTATTTTAAAAATTGTGAATTTCACGTTTTAAATATAAGGGCCATCGGTAGAATTCTTTATATAATTATTCAGGTATATAAGTTAAATTATATTTTGTGATGTATGCTATCTGTAAATTCAATTTTGTGAAGTAAAAAATAAATGACGAGAGGGAAGATGTTTCACTCTTGTTTTGGATTTAGTAAATAAAATTTGATCTTTTTGACTTTTTTTTTTGGTATTTTATTAATAAAAGTCTACTCATGAGTGGTATTAGTTTTTTTCTAAAAAAATAAAAAAGGAAATAGAAGGCAAGAACTAAAAATATCTTAAAAGGACAATATTTTATTAATAAACATATATATGGAATTTGTTATAGGTTGTATTATATTATTTTATGTCACTAAGTTTAAGGCTAGAAACTAAAAAGGTATAAATGTTTTCGAAAAAAATTGATTAAAATGGTGATTAAATATTATATGATATATTGTAATTTAATAGAAAAATATGGAGGTGAATGTTAGAGCTAGTAGACAATTAATAAATCAAGTGTATTAATATTATTATTTCTCTTTTATTATCTTACTCTTCGATTTTATTAATATTTAAATAAATTTCACATTCATCAAGTAACTATTACTTGTTTTTCATACCAAAGTTATATAACTAGTTTCTCTAACCCAAAGTCACTAAATTTTGAGATAGTCACAAAGTTAAAACATATCATATCTACGAAGTGTTATTATTTTTAACAAAAAAATACATTTATTTTTAACATACTACTTTATACACATAAAAAATAAAATAATATAACCATGTCATTAATTGAATTGCGTCAAAGTACAAATTCATCTAAATTATTTAAAATAAGACTAGAGTACTCTATAAGTGCATATAGAATAAATTATAGGTACAATACTTTTATCTTGAATAATCATTTTATCGTACATAATTAAACACAATTATTAACAAAATAATCATTTAATTCTTCATTTTCTATTAAAATTAGAAATTATTTAATTATCTTACAAATTTTTATAAATAATCTTTAATGATCATATTATTCATTAAACAAAACTAAATTAATCATATGAGACATAAACTTGTGTAGTCAATTATGAACATGCTTGTGTAGATTTTGGGTCACAAATCATTGGTATTTAGCAAGTTCTCGAGAAAAAATAATACGTAAAAAAAATAATCTTAAATCGGAAACATTTAGCTATTATTATGCTAAAAGAATCCTATATTCAATTATTGTTTTTGTTTTCTAAGTAACATAAATATTTAAATTTTATCATCAATTTAAAAAAAAATAATTTTTACTTATCAAATTAATTAAATAATATCATATAATTTGAGATAAATAAAAAAATATATACATAACAACTTAAACCTAGGTACGTGCATGCCCATGATTTGTTCCAACAGAAGAATGTCGTTTCCTTGGGTAGATAAGAAGTCACTATCAATATGGGGTATTAATTTCTTCGAGAAATTCATAGTCGTTACTCTTTTATAGCATATTAAATAATTTATTTTTATATAATAATTTACAAATCACATTAATAATGTATATTGTATAAAATAAATTCAACTTGATGAATTCAATTAAAATAATGTTAACAGATTAAATTGAACCATAATCTTTCTTAATATCATCTCATATGCAATACCAACTCAATCACTCTAACAAATACTATACTTCATTTGTTTCGATTTATCTGACACTTTTCATTTTTTGAGAGTCAAATAATTAAAGTTTGACAAAAAATTATATATGAAATTTTTTATTTTTTAGAATGAAATTTATAAAACTATGTAAAAAGTATTATAAGTCACAATAACTGTTAATTCAGAATAAGTAAAAGATATATGAAAAATTTACTATAAAAATTAAAATAGTTTAAATCTTGAAAAATATTAAAATATTAAGTCATGTAATTTGATATAAATATTCGATACAGATAAATATAATCGGGTCGATAGAGGACGTAAATCTGTCTAGAACATACGAGCGTTACGAATGGTAATTGTGATTATAGAAAACGACAGATACGTGGATGAAACTAAGATCATGTATGGACCGACTTACAAGGATAACATATTCCCATGCGATCATGACACGTGTACGGTTAATATCACCCTTTCCTCTTCCTCCATTTCACTATAAATAGAGCCTCATTCTTCTATCCTCAATCACTCATTTTTACATCAATCAAAAAAACACATTTGATTTCTCAATTCTTCTTTCAGATCAATCATGTCTTGCTGTGGAGGAAACTGTGGCTGTGGATCTAGCTGCAAGTGCGGCAACGGCTGTGGAGGGTAAGTCCCTTTTTCTTCTTCTTTTTTTGTTATTGTACTAATTTTGAATGCTTTTGCGCTGTGTAAAGGTCTGTTTTACGGGGGGAAACGACTTTAGAAGATCTTTTTTTTTTTGTTTTATATCTTAGCTTGAACTCGAGAATTATGATTAATGACTTTTTTTTCTGTTTTTTGTTGTGATCCCATTGCATGGATGCTATTTGTCCGAAAGATTAAATTTTTTTTTAGTGGAGATTTGTTAGCTGATTCCTTGATTTTTTTTCTTTTATGTATTTTTTATCAAAATTTACAAAATTTTGATCCTATTTATATCCATGCATGGATTGATGGGAAATTGTGGGATGACAAAAATAGTTTTGTGTTGGGCAATTTTTATGCTAATTTTGAGGGATTGGGGACAAGCAAGGGTGGATCTAGTAGCTCTGAAAATGTCGGAGTTAAAAATATAAAAAAAACACGCATCAAATGTGAGCCTTAAGCACCAACTCGAAAGCCAATTAACCCGATCATTTGTTCATTGAGTGCTCTGTGTTAATTTTATATAAATAGCTTCTAATTTTTAATTTGATACAAATATCTTTTAATTTTTATATATATATATATATATGTTTCGAGACGAGGTTAAAGTATCCCCAGCATCCAGAGGATTCTATGTGGGGCTGCCTCGGTAGGCATTTTATGTGTGTTGCCCAACAAAGTCTTTTTGAGTTTTGGCTCTCCTTTACTTCGAGTCGAGGCGGAACCAGTATTAGGAGTTTGATGTGTCTAATTTCCTTCCCCTTGCTTATCATTGAGTTGTCAATCCGTTTTGTTAGCTTCACAAGTTATTACTTAATAATATTACGGTCTGAACCCACGAACTCCCTCCCAGCTCAGCTCTTGATTGAGCTTTCTCTTGTTTGATGTTTGAGGGTATCAATAAGTTTCTTATTATTTTTTTTTTGTATTTGTGGTGTTGTAGATGCAAGATGTACCCAGACATGAGCTACACCGAAAGCAGCACGACCACCGAGACTTTGGTGCTTGGGGTGGGACCTGAGAAGACAAGCTTCGGCGCCATGGAGATGGGTGAATCCCCTGTTGCTGAGAATGGCTGCAAATGTGGATCTGACTGCAAGTGCAACCCTTGCACTTGCTCCAAGTGAACAAAACTATAGTTAAAAACAGAGCAGAGATTATGGTGTTAAGCCTTCTATGGCTGAAGAAATATAGTTGAAAAATTGTGTGTCTAGTGTTTTAGTGTCTTTGTCTGTTGAAACAGGGAAAAAAATATGTGTTACTTTTTTTCCCTGTAATAAGAAATATAGTAATGGAGTGTATGTGTAAGTAACCAGTAAAATGGTTTGTGTAAACATGAAGCATCTCTGCATCTGTTAATTTAAACATATAAGTTTGGAATTGTGTTGTTATGGTTTCAACTAATTCAAGTTAATGTTTCCCTTCTTTTTTGTGTGTTTCTATCTGTTTATGATATGATACACTCTAGGCTGCAAAATTGCATCTAGGAGAGGATAAAGTGTATGCAAATGTGTAAATTTCATTGGGTGGGATCGGAGTATATTGTTTGCAAATGTGTAAATTCCATTAGGTAGGTTAGGAGTATAGAGTGTTTGCAAATGTGTAAATTTTATTAGGTGGGTGCAGAGAACACCTAGAGAAGGTAGAGTGTTCGTAAATTTAAGTAGAGCAATTGAAAAATAGAAAATATGGATATGATAAATCAACGAATTATCAAGGACAAACGAATTATTGACTATGACAACTTGTCGAATATTTTATGTTTTAGCTTATTTTTGGGGAAAAGCAAGGAAGAGCTGCTTGTCCCGCTAGTTTTCATTCATCAGCGCAGACTAAAAGTATTTTCTGAATTGTGTTGAGTCTTCATATTTATGTTTTGACTTATTTTTGGGGAAAAGCAAAGAAGTGCCCCTTCCTTCCGCTTGATAGAGGAGTTTTCATTCATCAGCGCAGACTAAAAGTGTTCTGTGAATTGTGTTTGAGTCTCCAATTTTCTTTTGGGACTTCACGTACCATATTCATTTTGGACCCATTGCATGTAAAAGAAACGCAAATATAGTTACAATCAGGGTTGTTCATGGTTATTAACAATCAAATTAAACCGTAATCTGAACTAAATTGATTAAAAAAAATCGATATTTGATTTAGTTTGGTTAGGTTAGGTTTTTAAATTTTGAAAATCGATGCTATTTGGTGTGGTTTTAGTTTTACTAAAAGAAATAACCGCAAAAATAATCAAACCGAACCGATAAATTAGGTATATAAATTTTATAATTATTTTTATATTATTCATAAATAAATTAAAAATATTTGTTAAATTTTAATTAACTTAAATCTTTAACTTTATCATTTTATCAAACCCAACACTTTATCCCAAGTATAACAATCTCAAATTCAAGTCCATCAAAATTCATTTTAGTCTTTACCACATGGACCTTCACATAAAATAGTCATACTTACTCTTAAATGAATCACTTTGTTCGTGTAACGATAACTCTAATATTGCTTAATTGCTTGACTGAACCGACATTAGTTTTTCTGAAAATTGTTCATGTACTTGGGATTTGTGTTTATTGAGATATATAGGTCTTCACAAAAATTATTACTTTTAAATTGAATAAATCAGAAAAACTAAACCAAATCGAACCAAACCGACACTAACCAAACCGATGGTTATTTTTTTCGTTTGGTTTGGTTTGGTTTTAGAAATTTAAAAACCCGACTAGATTGATTTGGTTTTGATTTTAATCAATAACCGATTCAAACCGAACTACGAACAGCCCTAGTCACAATTGTATAGAGGCAGTACAATGAAAAAGCTATCCAACAAAAATAATATCCATGAGATATAACTATGATAATGCTGAAATATTTATGGTTGGAATTGGTACAATAGGGACAGATACAAGCTATTTGAGTAGAATATAAGGTAAACCTCGTCTGAGCCAAGTATTATGAGGTGATTAACACAAGCCCTCAAATACAACTACTCATAAATAATAATACAAGATAAATTAAAATTCTAGCCAGAAACACAATCTTTCTTCTACATGATCCTACATACAACAAGATGTTGCAGAGAAGTTTTTCATCCCAATACTCCTCTTGCAGCCCACCTGAATAAGTTATGTACCTAGAGACATATACTCTATAAGAATACTGCATATACCACAGACAGGAGAAAAAGGAGTAGAATGGAAATGCAGATCATCGCGTAGAATTACCTGCTTTGATGTCAATCCAATCTTCTCCAAGTCATCTAGCTGCACGAACCAGACAAGTAGGCTTAGTTCTTTACTAGGTCACAAATCAAAAATCTTTAACATCATATATGTTAAAAAGAGTTTCTTACTGATTTCACGGGGCTTGTTTCCCTTAGATCAGTAATGTATTCAGCCATCTTTTGTCCAATTCCCTAAATGATATGAAAGATACAATAAAAAATCACAGCTAGTTTAAGTGACGAGATGTTAATATCATGCAAAAATGGTGAAAACTTATTGTTTGTACAGCGATTGAGAATGTTAGAATTGTGTGAAGAGATTAATAACATACCTTTATGGCCATGAGTTCCTCCCTTGACACAATGTAGCACAAAATAATGTCAAAGTCTCGATGCAGAAAGAAGAAATAGAAAAAATAAAAGGGAAATGAAGACAAAAAACACTCACTTGCTAGCTGTGTTCAGTAACTCAATGTATTCTTGGACAAGAGAGTTCTGTATACTCAACAAAGAATTATTATAAGCAGAAATGCTAAACAATCAGAATATAATGACAAAAGGATTCCGTGCTCACCTTTAAGTTGGAACTTCGTGCACCAAATTTATCTAGTGGAGTTCCTAACGCTGCTATATTGTCATCAAAACTGCTTAAAGCAAAGGATGACATAGGAGTCTGTTGATTGCATACAAGGTGTATTTGGTCCTTTGTGGACAAGTTCTCATTGTTTACGTTGGAGTTGATGGGAGAAAGGACCTTCCTAGGGGTAACCTCACATGCTTTAAGGGAGTTCAAACAATCAACCATGATCACTTTCTCCTCTGCATTAATTTCTTCATCTACACAAGACCAAACAGACAAAAATCATCAAAGTTTATTTGACTGCCTGTAAGCAAGATGTTTTATATTTATATATTGAAAAAGTTCTAATTACGAATTTTTACACCTATCTGTAAAAAGGGCTAATTAGACAAATAAACTCCAACTAAGTTACATATGTAAATGACAAGATTTAGACATTAGTCAAAATGGGTTATGGGAGTAGGCAGGCATGCTTCAATAACATGATGTAATAGTAGTACGAATGCCTCTCTAGTGTATGTGAAAGAACACAAAGATGAGTGCTATTCTCAGGATTTTATAGTGGAGCGGAGGAAATAATTGTGTAGTGGGGGCAAGCACAGCAGGAGCTCAGTGGATTCGACTAATTAAAATCTCGTGAAATGAGCCGCCTAAGATTGTGCCATCCATGAACAGATGCTGGTTATTACAGGACTGACAAGTTCAAGAAAAATGAGAATTTGATTGTTGCAGGTCATACAAAGGAATGTGCAGTCTTATATATGAAAAACAAGAAACTCATAGGGCACCTATATCGTGAAAATAACTCATGGTCAAATAGATCAAATGTTTAGGTATAATCGGTGAAAGTTTGCAAATAAACCGATGTGAAGTAGCTACTCAACCACTCTCTATGAGAACATTGATTGAAAAGTACGAAACTAGTTTGGCACATCATTGAAAAATTGTCTTGTCACTGTAGTTTCATATGAATTGAGGTACAATAGCCCTTACTATACACTCTCTGGGAGGAATAGATGGAGGACAACACTAGAACTAGCTTTGGCACATATATAATAGGAAGGACTGTCACATGCTTGTTGCTTAATATGAGTCAGTTATATAGAATTAGGGTGAAGAATACACGTAGCAGACTGTAAATACTGAAATGTGGTTATTATAATGGTCATTTACCATGCACCGCTGTATTAGAATCAGGCACAACCCTCTCAGCGAAAACATCAAATTTCTTCTCTTCTCTTTGTCCACCAGTATCAGCAAGGTCCCGAACCTGCATTTGCACATTAATGCAGAAATCCAACTTAAAAAGATTTAACATCCAATTCTGCTATAATGGAAAGTGTGATCAAGTTCTGTTGTCCTTTCAAAAAGTTCACATCAAAATTCCTTTTAGCTATTAATTATCAGTTCTCGCATACCAACTGAGTGATTCTCTTTGTGATAAAGATGACAAAAGATTTAAGAATTGTTGTTTTCTTTGAGAGCTTATCAAGCTATCAGACGTTACATCAACTCAAAGTGGAGTTGAGATAGTTAAGTTTAATGGTTACCAGTTCATCTTCATTCAAAGAAATGGAATCACATCACATATACAGTAGCTAAGAAATTTAACAAAAGACCTACCATGAACCAAGTCTGTCAATGGATTTATTCAATTTAAGACAGAGTGGGCATCATAAATTCAAAACAAGCTAGGGAGAAATTATAGTTCTCATTTAGTTTTTTACCTCTGCTACTGTGTTTGCTCGATGTCCATTTTTAAATAATTTTTTACAAGCTCCATCTGGATTCCTGTTCAACATAGTTAAGCAATCATCAAAATTAAAGGCAGGTAAATACAGCAAGATTATAGAGTAATCTCTTACCTCTTTTTTATGCTTGAAGCTCCTTGATTACTGATAGATTTTTGCTTACAAGAGCTCCCAAACAAACCTAGCTTTCTGGTAGAGCATATGGAATTTGGAGTTTTGCTGGTTAATGGGGAATCAAATGCCCCAATTCTCTGAGTACTTTTTGTCTTGCCTTTAGATTCTAGCCATAATCGGAGCTTTGCCTCCATGTCGATTTTGACCTTTGGAGTATCTCCTTTTTGTGCTGAGGCAACAAAATTGGATATATGTCTTGACCTGGCTGCTAAACTAACTGTATGAAGTGATTCTTGGTACTCTCCAGGGTTCTATGAACAAATGAAACAGTTCACAATGTTAAGAACAGTGTTGCATTCATGGAACTCAAAGGCAAGAGATGATATATACAACATCCTACCAAGCAAGCAACCATCAAAGCACGGCTTGTTCCTCCAAGAGAATCTTGCAATACCCTTGTCAATTTGCTTTCTCTATAGGGAATTCGTGGTTGATTGTTGTTCAATGCATAAATCACATTTGACAGTGCAAATAAGGACTGGTTGATCTTAGCACTCTCTTGTAGACGAATTCCAGTGTTGCAAGTTCTTCTATTGTCTTCGTTACCTAATTCAGTGACATTTGAGTTACAATATGTGAGTAACTTTTCAGTTCAATATTCTTAAAATAATTCATGGTTAAATTTAATAAATTTTTAAGACCTGCTAAGTCAATAAGGTTCAACTTCCCAGTAATGGCATTTCCAGTATCATCACAACTTGGAGTAGAAACATAAACCGTGAGCACAGCATGGCTCCTGCTGGAGACATCATTAACGCCCGTATGTGCAACTTTTCTCCTCTGAACCGCACAAGAAAATGTTTCTAGAAACTCTGACGTTGAACTGACAGCAACTTGTGCAAGTCCTTTGAGATGAATCTGCCCATCTTTGTCGTCCAATATGAAAATTTCTTTCTCCTTAAGTTCAAGTAGATCATAGCACCTATCCATGTAAATTTCATAGTATGATATTGTTACGGTACTTTTCCCCTCACTCTTTGAGAGAATAGAGGACATTGCAAGTGGCATTAGACCAGGGAGGTTTTCAGTTCCCTGCATCAGCAACAAAGTTTTTCAAAACAATTCACAGGTACATCCAAGAATTAGGATTTAGGAAGGCCTGAAGGGAACTATATTAGAGGTCAAATGGATAAGTTCCAGATTAGGACCAACGGCTGCGTATATGGGATAAGCATATGCATGGTTTCAATCTGAAAAGTCTGATATGTCCTTTGCTCAAGCATGGATCCATGCTATCGAAGTTATAGAGCAGCAAAAGACTTGAAAAGAAACATTGAGTAGGTTTGTTATAACTTATAACTCAATATATATCTCCTACTCCACGAGTATATTTTAGCATCTAGTCCACTTGCAGGAGTGATGGAGCAAGTTGTGTTATGTAGACAAATAAAACATACCTGCATGGTGTATGTTTTGCCACTCCCTGTAGCACCATAAGCAAATATTGTTACATTGTAACCTTCTAATATCCCGGGGATCAAAGGACTGACTTCTTTGCCAAATATTTGTCTTATATTGTTATCTTCTTGACCGAAAAATGCATCCAACTTGTAGCATTCATTACGACTAAAGTCAAAAACAAAAAGTTCCAAGGATAAGGTTGTAGTAAGACAGATTTAATCTTCACAAATGCCAATAAGTGAGAAAAAACTTACCTAGTTTCATGATCTTTGAGATGAACTGTGACATCATCAGAACGCTCACATTCTGAGTTGAGAACAGAGACACAAGAGATTGGGTTTCCACCTATCGAGTTAATTTCTCGTGAAAGAAAAGGGCGAACTCTAACAATAACTCTAACTTTTGTGACCACAGAGGATTCTAACTGCTGTACTCTTCCAGGAGTTGGCAAGTTTTCTGTTTGACATGCTTTAAGACCATTCATTTGCATATTTATGTCAGGGACAACCCAACCTGTTTATATAACAGCAATACAATAAATAACATTAGCATTTACAAATGCAGTCTTGTTGAACAAAGTACTGTCTTTTTAAATAAACAGCATGCCAGATTAATCTTTTGAACAAATGTTTCTTCTTTTTATGGAACAACTCATCTACTTCTGGAAGGATCACAAAAGAGTTTCAACAGAGAGCATAAATCAATTTAAAGTTTGACTTGTTTTATGAATACTTAAGCATAATGTGATATTTCCTTTTTCTTTTAGTCTTTATTCGTCTTGTTTATCTGAAACTAGTTAAACACCTTTCTAAGAATAACAACAACAACAATGTATCAGGTGCAGTCTCATAAAGTGAGTTCTGCGGGTAGAGTATACGTAGACTTTACCCTTGCCTCAATAGTAGAGACATCATTCTCGATAGACCCCTAGCTCAAGGAAAAACAAACCAAAGCAATCCAGAAAAAGAAATAGCGGAGGTGAACTCATAACAAACCAATAATACAATAAACGAAGTACAAGAAACCAACATATAGTAACAAAACTACAAGGACAAGAAACTATAAGAGTAATACTATGAGTACTAATATGAAGGGATTAGCTAGACAACTCTACTACCTGCTAACCTACTACCCTAATCCCCCTGTCGCACAAATTACCCTAGAATGTGAAATAATTTTAAAATCAGTTTAAAAACCTCATAAAGTTTGGATTTTTAATTATTCTACAAAGAATTGAGCTAAAAAATGTTCCCTTTAATCAACATTGTACCAGATTCCTGTCTTAGCCATCCATTTACATCAAGGTTCAAGTTCAATTCACTAATATTTTACTTTTAAACTAATCAAGTATGTAATAATACAACTTAAATAAACAAATCACTCTCTGAACAGACAGTAAATCCATTCCTTCTCCCATAAGAATAATCAAATTTAGAGTTTTCACAAATTAAAACGAAAAAATAGACTAAGAAACATCAAAATCACGAGAATATTAGTAGTTTAGTTAATTAACAACCTGATTCCCAGATTTTGATTCCCCACCTTGTAATCCCCTTCGAAGTCCCCGAAAAAACCCAAAAAAACACCAAAAAATCAATGAATTATGTTTGAAGATTTACGAACCTTAAGCTTGTAGATCACACTCCGAAATTCACAATTATTTTTCCCTTTTGTAACAATTTGTGTGTATGTGAGAGAAATAAATTACAAAGAGTTCGTTTTGAGATTAGTACAGTTTCAAATTCTCAAATGGCGGTCTCGGGTTTTGAACTTTTTTTTTTTTGAATTAAAGTGTTTGGGCCTTTTGCCTTTGGGTACGGGTTTGCATGGCCCAATCCCAACCCATCTAGTCTTTCATCTTTAGCAATTGCACTCCATAGCCAATTTTATGGACTCGTTTAGTTTCGACCTTTTAAGGTTTTTAACGCTGAAATTATTGTACTTTTTAAATTATGGGTTCGTACGTAGAGTTTGCTGAAATTGTAGTGAGGTTTCACATGTATATTTATGCTCTGCATTGCAAATACTGGGTTTACTACCTCCACTAGGTAGAGTTATAAGGTCAATGTACGCACTTTACCTATGGAAATTTCACTAGTATGTTATTGTTGTTGAAATTACTTAGCTTCGATGAATGTGGTACCTATGTGCTGCATCAACATCGAGTTTTGCCTGCTTTGGTACCACGTCAAAGCTATATGTACATTTAAAGAAGTGTGAGTTAGGGCAAGTCTAGGTTCACGTAGGACACTATGTGTAGGAGCCTAGCACTTGGTAAAATATTCTAAAGCTACGATAGGTTCATCTTGTGAAGACTCTAAATCATTGTTGCTAGAACGACTCCCCGAAAAAGGTCATGGAAGAATCTAGACTTGTAGAGAAATCTAGAGAATTGGGGACTTCTACATCATTATTTCATCCGTCTCAATTTATGTGACAATTTTCGAAGTTTCGAAATCTAAACAAATCTTAAAATTTGAGCACAATTTTAATTAAAGTACTTGAAATAATATAGAACACAATTTTACTTGTTTAGTCTTGTTACTATATTGAAGGTCACTTGCCATTAAAAATGCATTTCTTATTGTGGCTATGTTTGAGAAAATGATGTGGTAAAACCAATAATGAATTTGCTTAAACAAGCTGCAATTTCATTTTAAAGATTATTTCCATTGATATATACATGTTTGGGGCTCTCCGGAGTGACCTAGTTAGTAGTCAATAAAGTAGGATAGCAGTTCGAATTCCAACAAAGGGAAGATTAAGTAGGCGTTTGGCCATGTGATATTATATCACGGTATGGTATTGTGAGATGAAATTAGCGTTTGGATATGCCATTTTACGCTGATTCCATATCATGAGATGTGATATCATATTCTCCAAAAACCATGATATGGAATCATATGGGAATACCATATCATGATTTGAATTATTTTAATACAAAAACTAATCCACATGTTTATATTTTGTTAAAATAACCCCACATTTACATCTATTGACCATTTATTTCACATGTAAATAAAATTTATGATCACATCATTACTTTTTAAAATTTATTATTCTCATCGAAATAAAATTTATTATTGTCACTAACATATAGTCACTTTAACTCACAATTCACGATTGTTGAGTAATAAAATCTTGAAGAGCCCGTGAAAGGTGTTTCATTTTTACTCAAATATTTTGATGAAACAATTACTTAAGTGGAGAACAAATAACTTTGTAATAATTTATTATACGATTTTATAATTTTTATTTATTTGATAATATATAATAAACAATTGGGGCTATTTTAATAATTTTAGAACTTATGGGATTTTTATGTTTATGAGAAAGTATACAACACCAAAATTCTATATCGCATGTCCAAACAAAACTTTAATTTCATCCCATGATTCCATATCATGATACCATATCATGATTCTGCATGATCAAAATAACAACTCAGTGTAACTCAGAATTCATCAACCTACACTTGTGGGCGATAGCGAGTACTCAAGAAAATTATCAAAATGGTCCTTAGTGTATGGGGTTAGGAATGTTTTACTCCTTCGTATAACCATATAGTTAAAATAGTCATTGATGTATGAAAAGTGATTAGTTTAGTCTTTCATATATATCACATGACTAAAATAACGCATAATGTATGAACAATGTGATTATTTTAGTCCTAAATCTTAAAGGTTACGGTGCAAGTGAAAATGTCATAGTTTAAGATCAAGATATTGTGTCATTTATTGGCAACAAATCTCCATACAGTTACAATATAAACACTTGATGAAATTTTATTTTATCTTTGTAATAAACTTGTCGGTTGGGAGGGTGGCAAAATTAAATCCAACCCACCCAATTCGATTCAACCTATTTAGGTTTGGGCTGGTTATTATCCGTCCATTTGTTAGCTCAATCAATTTTAATCAAAATCATTGACATGTAACCCAAATAATTTTTGAGAAATCATGTGTGTGAGCGTGCGTGCGTGTAACAATTTGTTTGTATTTGGTAGTAAAAGCTTACACTAACAAATAAAGCTATTAAAATTTAGTAAAAATTGAATGGGTTGAATTATGACCCGTTACCTAACCTGTTTTGATCCAAATAAATTTGAGTTAGGTTGATTCTTAACCTGTTTATTGTCTTGACCCATTTGACTCGTCCAAATTTAACTCAACCCACCTAATTGTCATCAATCACCATAGTTGGAACTGCTTAGATGATCTTATTAGCTCGAGTATTATATGACGCAATATATATATATATATATATATATATATATATATATATATATATATATATATATATATATATATATATATAATTTATTTTTTTGCCACGTGAATTTATTACTCCTTTAGCAAAAGAAAAAAAATACGAACCTATCATGCATTGACAAATGCTATTAAATTTTTTCCCTTGAGAGACTGATAAACATTATCAGTCAAAAGACTTTTTCATCACAAGCAAATTAAATTAGATTTATTGAATATTTTGTAATTTC
Organism: Solanum lycopersicoides; assembly: GCA_022817965.1. NCBI lineage: Eukaryota > Viridiplantae > Streptophyta > Magnoliopsida > Solanales > Solanaceae > Solanum > Solanum lycopersicoides. The sequence continues at coordinate 4,871,038 of CM040626.1, forward strand.
ACAGCTAAGGTGGCCAGATATTTTGAAAAGCCAAGCCAAGTATGGACAATCAATGGCATAATGGTAATTTCATAGCTAACATTGTGTTCACATATTTTGATTTTTCTCATTTCCATTACAATTCTAGCTAGGTCTAGAAACATCCATTTCTTCATCATTGTATCAATTTTCATTTTATATAAGTAAGTATGAGTCTCGCCATAAGAAGGAGGAAATTTTCGGTAAGTGATTGCTGCTTATTTATCTCCTTGTACTGTTTTCAGGAAGCAACAACATTTGTTGTTCTTCAACGAAAAAAATTCATATTGTGATCTCTTCATCCCAAAAAAGAGAATTTTGAGATTTACTAATTGGAATGATTTTGCAGACATTCTTAAAATGATTTGGTGTGTTCCTTATTTATTATATTCTTTAATTTAATTCTGATATCTCTGTAACCTAAAATGTACTTCGCCTTGTTGAATCTCAATGCCTATGGTATCTACTATTCTTGCTTTATCAGGTGGAATATAATAGTTGCACAATTTGAATTTTACGGACTTTGAAAGTTGAATTTGTTTGAGGTGGAGAAAGTGGGACAATGCTACGAATTTAAGAGGTAAATTCTGGACAGTTGTATTCTATACACTTAGTTATAACGGAAAATGGTATTTGTAAATCTTAGGTAAATATATTGTTCTTCAGTTGATGCATACCTCAAAACCTGAGTATTTACCACACTTTGAGGTCAGTATAGTAGCATGTGATTGTTTATAGAGTTTATTTTCAGTATACTTGTGGGTTGTGACACTAGATAGTTAAGAAGAATACGCAACAATACATGACTGCCAGTTTGATTAGTAAACACTTAAAAATGCCTTTTATACTCAAATAAATAGGAGTTTTATACAGAGAAATTTTATTTTGTTTGGTAGGAGGTATTAATTAATATAATTAATGGATTAAAATTTAATCTAACAAATACATTGTTTGGTTATTTTATTTAATCTAATGCATGAATTAGTTATATCTCATACAAGATCTTATCTAATCCCTAAAAAGGGAGGGATAACTAATCTAAGGTTTAATAATTCTTGGATAAGACCCCTAAATGACTAAACTATCCCCAAATCTCTTTTTTTTTTTTTTGTAATTTAATGCTCTTTTAATTTATCTGAGATTATTTATAAATATTCTTTAAAATTCTCCAAATTCGTTTCATGTAATTTGATGATTTCACAATTTTTTTTCTCCATGTTTGATTTGTAATTTTGGGTTATTTTTTTCATTTTTTTAAATGTAGTTCGTCGATTTACCGCTTGAACTATATTTTTTTTAAAATAAAATTTGTGTATTTGAACAATTTAAGTAGCCTTAAATCTATGTTAAGTTAAGGTATATTTGACCAACAAAAAAAAAATAGAAATATATTGTGTTATCAAGGATCTCTATGGTGACATATCACACCTCAAAATTAATAATAATTTTCAAAAATATATTTTAGTATTTAACTTGACAAATTAAACGAAATATAAAATCTCATAATAACTCAAGGTATAATAGGATAGAAACTTTTTCTAGAATTTTAAATCAAACATAAGATTAAATGAAAAACAACGAACCAAACACTTGATAATTCGTGTACGCATCTTTGTACCAAACGATCCCTTAATGATTTATTCATCTCAGAGATGTAACAAATAGCAGCTTTTCAGTTTCGTGTTGTACTCCTGTTTGCACCTTACTTTGACCTTTCTTTTAATTTTTTATTTATATGAACCCTTAGTTCCTTTATGTAGTGTATTATTTTTTACCAAGATTAGCCAAAACATCTTGCCCAATGTAAACATGATGATGTAGTGACACGTAGATATGTAAATATGCGGGATTTGTGGACTTTGATCTCAATCAATCCAGTGATTTATTAGGGTAAAGATAAATTGAAATTTGATGAAAGTGGATCGATTAAATATCGAACTTTTGATATCGAGCAATTAATGGGTGCGTATGCTTGAGTATTATAGTTTCAACAAACATTGTGTATATAGGGCTCTTGTTTGTATATGCCCATCTATCTTTTGTTGTTCATTTGTGTGCTGCAGGAGTTGATTTTTCTAAACGCTTTTAGTATTTGGTCTACCTCAATGCCAACAAATGATGTGCAACAGTTTATCAAGGTAGGTTCCATTAAGTTATTTGAATATTTTGGTTAGAATGTTATGGCATGCTTAAATATCAACCAATTTATTTGTAAGATAACCTATATCATGTTTGAAATTGATGCTTATGTCGGGGATGTGAATGATCTTGACATTGGTTACCTAAAATAACAATTATGTGTAGTTATGTTGAGATGTAAAATAGATGATGCTAACATTTATACTCTTCTTGCGGGAATCTATAATCTCCAGTTGTGAATTCTTCTAGGAGTAATAATTTGAATTACGTTCGATAGTTGTGAATTCTTCTAAGAGTAAAAAATTGAATTACATTCGATATAATAGAAATTAGAGGGGAACAAAGCTGTTTAATTTTGAATGATATGAGGCTCTTGTGCATTTAATATGTCCGTATTAGACACATAGATCTCAGGTATATCTTAAGAAATAAAGATAGAGACTCGTTTGGACTATGTGTTGTGTTATTAGTCACAATTGATAGTTTCTAACCTTGTTAGTAGTTTTTTTTAATTTCAGAAGACATAGAATAATACATAGATCTGACCTAAGTGTTTTTCCGTTGTCTTCCACTGCAGGTGTCTTTCTAATCCAGAGCAAAGATAGTTGCACCAAGTTGAACAAGCGCACAATGGTAAACAAAGAAGAATCTGTAGAATTATGACTGAAGTGTTGTAGGAATATACCCGACAATAACATTCTACGGACTACTTCGTTGGATAAATCTCGGGCTACATTTATCCAAGATTCCAGATAGAAATAGTTTTATATAATCTCGGGCTCTAGATAGAAATAGTTTCATATCATGACGGATATGCATTCAGTTTTTAGCTTTTTAGTTTTTGTATAAACAAGTTTGTAATTAAGATCCAACTACGAGTAAATGAAGATAATGTTTGCATATGCTACTAAGATAACTTGGAATACATCATCAATTATGTTGGGCCCGTGCAAAGCACGGCCGGACTTGGTCATCTAGTATATATATATATATATTTATATATATATAATTTTTTATATTTTTTGCACTGAATTTATTACTCCTTTAGCAAAAGAAAAAAAATACGAACCTATCATGCTTGACAAATGCTATTAAAATTTTTTCCCTTGAGAGACTGATAAACATTATATCAAAAACTT
>CM040626.1:4875154-4895272 GCA_022817965.1 Solanum lycopersicoides
TCTCTTCATCCCAAAAAAGAGAATTTTGAGATTTACTAATTGGAATGATTTTGCGTATGATATCTACTATTCTTGCTTTATCAGGTGGAATATAGTAGTTGCACAATTTGAATTTTACAGACTTTGAAAGTTGAATTTGTTTGAGGTGGAGAAAGTGGGACAATGCTATGAATTTAAGAGGTAAATTCTGGACAATTGTATTCAATACACTTAGTTATAACGGAAAATGGTATTTGTAAATCTTAGGTAAATATATTGTTCTTCAGTTGATGCATACCTCAAAACCTGAGTATTTACCACACTTTGAGGTCAGTATAGTAGCATGTGATTGTTTATAGAGTTTATTTTCAGTATACTTGTGGGTTGTGACACTAGATAGTTAAGAAGAATACGCAACAATACACGACTGTCAGTTTGATTAGTAAACACTTAAAAATGCCTTTTATACTCAAATAAATAGGAGTTTTATACAGAGAAATTTTATTTTGTTTGGTAGGAGGTATTAATTAATATAATTAATGGATTAAAATTTAATCTAACAAATACATTGTTTGGTTATCTTATTTAATCTAATGCATGAATTAGTTATATCTCATTCAAGATCTTATCTAATCCCTAAAAGGGAGGGATAACTAATCTAAGGTTTGATAATTCTTGGATAAGATCCCTAAATGACTAAACTATCCCCAAATCTCTTTTCGTATTTTTTTTTTGTAATTTAATGCTCTTTTAATTTATCTGAGATTATTTATAAATATTCTTTAAAAATTTTCAAATTCGTTTCATGTAATTTGATGATTTCACAATTTTTTTCCCCCATGTTTGATTTGTAATTTTGGGTTGTTTTTTTCATTTTTTTAAATGTAGTTCGTCGATTTACCGCTTGAACTATATTTTTTTAAAAATAAAATTTGTGTATTTGAACAATTTAAGTAGCCTTAAATCTATGTTAAGTTAAGGTATATTTGACCAAAAAAAAAAAATAGAAATATATTGTTTTATCAAGGATCTCTATGGTGACATATCACACCTCAAATTAATAATAATTTTCAAAAATATATTTTAGTATTTAACTTGACAAATTAAACGAAATATAAAATCTCATAATAACTCAAGGTATAATAGGATATAAACTTTTTCTAGAATTCTAAACCAAACATAAGATTAAATGAAAAACAACGAACCAAACACTTGATAATTCGTGTACGCATCTTTGTACCAAACGATCCCTTAATGATTTATTCATCTCAGAGATGTAACAAATAGCAGCTTTTCAGTTTCGTGTTGTACTCCTGTTTGCACCTTACTTTGACCTTTCTTTTAATTTTTGTATTTATATGAACCCTTAGTTCCTTTATGTAGTGTATTATTTTTTACCAAGATTAGCCAAAACATCTTGCCCAATGTAAACATGATGATGTAGTGTCACGTAGATATGTAAATATGCGGGATTTGTGGACTTTGATCTCAATCAATTCAGTGATTTATTAGGGTAAAGATAAATTAAAATTTGATGAAAGTGGATCGATTAAATATCGAACTTTTGATATCGAGCAATTAATGGGTGCGTATGCTTGAGTATTATAGTTTCAAACAAACATTGTGTATATAGGGCTCTTGTTTGTATATGCCCATCTATCTTTTGTTGTTCATTTGTGTGCTGCAGGAGTTGATTTTTCTAAACGCTTTTAGTATTTGGTCTACCTCAATGCCAACAATGATGTGCAACAGTTTATCAGGTAGGTTTCATTAAGTTATTTGAATTTTTGGTTAGAATGTTATGGCATGCTTAAATATCAACCAATTTATTTGTAAGATAACCTATATCATGTTTGAAAATTGATGCTTATGTCGGGGATGTGAATGATCTTGACATTGGTTACCTAAAATAACAATTATGTGTAGTTATGTTGAGATGTAAAATAGATGATGCTAACATTTATACTCTTCTTGCGGGAATCTATAATCTCCAGTTGTGAATTCTTCTAGGAGTAATAATTTGAATTACGTTCGATAGTTGTGAATTCTTCTAAGAGTAAAAAATTGAATTACATTCGATATAATAGAAATTAGAGGAGAACAAAGCTGTTTAATTTTGAATGATATGAGGCTCTTGTGCACTTAATATGTCCGTATTAGACACATAAATCTCAGGTATATTTTAAGAAATAAAGATAGAGACTCGTTTGGACTATGTGTTGTGTTATTAGTCACAATTGATAGTTTCTAACCTTGTTAGTAGTTTTTTTTAATTTCAGAAGACATAGAATAATACATAGATCTGACCTAAGTGTTTTCTCGTTGTCTTCCACTGTCTTTCTAATCCAGAGTAAAGATGGTTGCACCAAATTGAACAAGCGCACCATGGTAAACAAGAAGAATCTGTAGAATTATGATTGAAGTGTTGTAGTAATATACCCGACAATAACATTGTACGGACTACTTCTTGGATAAATCTCGGGCTACATTTATCCAAGATTCCAGATAGAAATAGTTTTATATAATCTCGGGCTCTAGTTAGAAATAGTTTCATATCATGACGGATATGCATTCAGTTTTTACCTTTTTAGTTTTTGTATAACCAAGTTTGTAATTAAGATCCAACTACGAGTAAATGAAGATAATGTTTGCATATGCTACTAAGATAACTTGAATACATCATCAATTATGTTGGGCCCGTGCTTTGGTCATCTAGTATATATATATATAATATATATTATATATATATATAATATATATATATATATATATATATATATAATTTTTTATTTTGCCACGTGAATTTATTACTCCTTTAGCAAAAGAAAAAATAAATACGAACCTATCATGCATTGACAAATGCTATTAAATTTTTTCCCTTGAGAGACTGATAAACATTATTAGTCAAAAGACTTTTTCATCATAAGCAAATTAAATTAGATTTATTGAAAATAGATTTTAAATAATAATTCTTTTTGTTTATTGAATTTTTAGTAAAATATTTATTAAGTACTTTTTTCTTAATAAAAGGTTTTTTTGGATTATAACTAATACTCTGTAGTAAATAAATTGTAAGCCCTTATATAAATAAATAATTGCGTTTTATAGGAAAAATTTCGCTACAGATAGGAAATATGATTTATATATACACATTACACTTTCTTAATACTCACTTATAAAATTACATTGAGTATATATAATTATAACAACAGTGCTTCGATATAAGTGTTAAAACTCCTAATAAATAATTGATGTGTTTGATAAAAAAAGAAGTTGATAATTATATTTTTATCAGAATGATTAAACTATACTTCAAATTTTATTTAAAAATATATAAATTTAGAAGTATCGATATAAAGAAAAAGATGAAGGGCAAAATAAAATGAATGGGAAGATAGGCATTTTGTTATGAGAATTTATTTATGCATTAAAAGAGGAAAAGTAGCACAATATTTGGTCAATTAAAGGTACATAAGCTAATATTCACAAATTGTGATGATCTACTTATGATTTTTGAGTAATATATATAGAAGAATTATTAAAAACACTTTTAAATTTGGCATGAATAATTTATTTTATTTTTGAACTATTGATGATAATGTTAAAAATATCTATTTACTTGACTAACTAAATTTATATATACCCCTGAATCCTTCAATATCAATGAAATACCCCCTTAGATTCTCATCAAGTTTAGGGTGTTTTGAACACTTCTATCATTTTTTTATTAAAAAGTCTCATACTGCTACAAGAGTTTAAGACCACTTACCATGTCACATGCTAGATCAGGGGTATTGAAAGTGTATCTACTTTTTGTTAATCAAGTAGATGAGTGCTTTTAAAATGGGAAAAATGACAAATATACCCCCAAAATATCGTAAATGATATGTAGATTCCCTCCGTCATACTTTTGGGACATTGATACCCCTGCCGTCCAAAAACTAGAACATATATACCATTTATACTAACAAACATACAGTTGTCATAATCTTATCCACCGATCCAACACTGATTAAATATCGGATCGATGGATAAGATTCTGCCACGTTTCCCTTTTCAATTTTCCGTTAGAGTGAATGACATATATGCTCTAGTTTTTGGACGACAATGTCACCAATGTTCCAAAAGTATGACGGAGAGTATCTGCATGCCATTTACAATAGTTCGACGATATATTATTCTTTTTCCCTTTTAAAATTTGTCAATAGTTCAAACACGAAACTAACAATTTACGTCTAGTTCAAAGGTTCTCTCATTTATATCGTATGTTGATCACAATATTTGAGTCAAATTTATTGAGTTATATCGAACGTGAAGCTATAAAGCCATATTCCGCTAAATCTCCGCCACTCATTTCTAATCTAACGGTCAAGAATTGCCCGGGAAGGGTAAACACCACATTTATTAATCCCTCAAAGTGTGCCGTTTGATGTTCAAACTTTTGTCTCCTAACGTACCCTCAATAAAACCATTAACGTCGTTAATCATTTTCACAGCCTTTTCCATCCCCAACAGCACAAAAACTTAACGATTATATAACGGCGCCGTCAATTACCCTTTCTCCATATATTCGTTATGTACAAAAAAAAACAATTTTTTTTAATAATATTTACTTTTTTGTGTCATTCAACGGGCAAAGGTTTTTCTCAATTTCTCTCACTAGCAACTCTTTAAGATTTTTTTTTCTTTTGGGGTTCGATCTTCGATGAATTTTAGTTGATTTTTTGTCATTTTTCTGTTAATTTGAGGTTTGTTTACTGTTGAATTGTTGAAATTTCGTGAAAAGATTGGTTTTTTATGAATCTATGACTGGTTTGTGATCAATTTTAGCTTTGATTTCATCTAATTCAACTTGATTTTGGTTAATTTGAATTGGGTTTTGGTTATTTTTTTGATGGGTGTTGAGTTTTGGGATTGGGTTGTTTTTAATTTGATATGAAGATGGGGTTGTGGGATCTGGGATTGTTTGATTCCAAGTAATTGTATTGCGAAGTTACTTATTGGGATTATAAGGAGTTTTACTGAGTTGGGTATTTGTTTTCTTTGAATTTGTTGAAGGTTTTTTTCTATTGGTTTGCTGATTATTGGATTCAATTGGTTATTGTAAAGGTTATGGTAAGAGGAAAATGGATGAAATGAAAGTAGAGGAGTGCTGTACTGAGAATAAGCAATCAGCTGCTGCTTCGAGTTCGTCGGTTTCTGAAAATAGTGGTAGTGTTACTTTAAGGTCACCAGGAGTATCTAGCCCAACCCCTGCATCACCAACTCACAGGTAAAATTTTTTTTCTTACTTAGCTAAATTTGTTTAGCTAGGTAGGGTGGTGTGTGCTGTATGCAATCGTAACCCTACCTTGTGATGAAGGTTCAGCTCAAGTTAAGTATGATTAAATAGTATGTAAGGAAAATATAGTAGTGAATCAGTTATACTGAACATAATGGAGATAAATTTGTTTAGGTGGGTAACAACTAGAATTGAACCTTGTAAAGTTGGGCTCATATTTGGTTTTCAATAATAACAAAATTCATGATTATTTCTTTAAGTATTTCGGCTGAAAGTTTGGGATCTTCCAAAATTGTATCTCTCTGCATGTTGTTTTCACGGTTTAATTTAGATCAGTTATGGATAAGATTAGAGCTAACTATGTGTGAGCGAGCAAAGCATAGCTGCTCGCACACTGGATAAAGGAAGATGATTGCGCTAGGTTGTCAATCAACGTATAATAACTAGTTTAAGTGTTTAACTATGATGAATCCTCTGAATAATGAACTTGAATAGAGCTGGTGCATGTAGAGAGTTCATTAGCCCCAACACTGATGAATTTGTAATGGAGGCATAGTTGAATGTTGTGAACAAGAGCAAACTGAGTGGAATCCACTTTTGAGATATAAGTGATTGAATTTTGCCTAACTATCAAGCTTATTAGTAGAAATATTACTGAAATTGTCCTGGTCAACGATATCCAAAAGTAGCTAAGTGGTTTTGCGCCTTCTACTATCTCTTGTAACCCAGTCAAAGCAGACAGACAATCACTTGAAGCAAATTACTCAATGATAGGGATTCTGTGATATCATGTGTTTTGTGCTAATTCTCAAGTCCTGGATGGAAATTTAAAATTTACACTTTCTGCTTTGTTTGTGTGGATTTTGCAGGAGAACCACTGGTCCAATAAGGCGAGCAAAGGGTGGTTGGACTCCTGAGGAGGTGAAAAGAATTCTTTATATTTCTAATCAATAATCTCTTCTGCGAGATATCTCAATAGCTTAAAATCCTTTGCTAGGTTATCACAATTTAAACTTTTTTAAAATTTCGACTGTGAATACTACTTGCTGCTACTAGTAAAAGGAGAACACTGGAACAGTTTGGTTTTGGCATAATGAGTTGTGAATATACGATTCTTGATGCTTGTACATTCCTCACTCCCTCAATATCATTATTATTCTATACCAGTTGGAATTATTTTATAATTGCTTCTTTTGTTTAAATAGAAAGTTCAGCTTTTGGTTTTGCTCCTTGGAACTACGTATTGATTAGATAAAATTTCCTTTGCCGCAGGATGATACTTTGAAACGGGCTGTTTCAGTTTACAGAGGGAAATGTTGGAAGAAAATAGGTATTATCTCTTAGCTAGCTCTTTTCTAACGATAACAAATAGGACAATATCATGCTGCAAGTGTTTGCTTAGGCAACTTCGTTCACGTTGACATGTCGAGATGCTTTGAATTGAATAGGTGTCTGATGTGGAAATATTGCTATATGACTTATTTGATGATGACATTCAATGCACTTGATCAGTGCTTGGTCTTAGTCATGAATATATTGCCATATGAAGTTTGCTGGATGTATGTCTGGGTGCCATAATGTTCTTACTGCATCTTTGATGACATGCCAAGTCAATATATTCATGCATATCATTACTTATATGTTTTGGTTGCTTGGATCTAGGCGTTTGTTTATGCAATTTGGATAGGGAAAAGGGGTCAAATTCACCCATGTACTATTTGAAATTCAGAAACTTTGCCCTCCATTAGACTTTTGGTTTAGTATTACCATGCCATTTAGGAAAAAGTCTCATCATTTCCGTTGGTCCTTAATAAAGCTCTAGTCAAAAGTTTAGGGGTATATTTGGACCTTTTCTTTTGGAAAGTTTGGATATGCGGTGTGCACCCATTTTATGATGGAGCTCTGTTAATGGCGAGGAAAAATACAAGAGGACTAAGTAACTGCTACCAAGCACCCATTTTCCGAAAATTTATGTTCCTTCAACTTAGATTACTAGTTGTTGGCTGGAATTTTATAAAAATATATTCCATAGTGGTAGTTTTCAGGTCGGCTTATACACACCTAGAGTCCTAGATTTATCTGGCTACTGCTACCTTCCATCAACATAGGTATCGGGTTACTCTCTTCACCAAGACATAGTTAGATGAGAAGTAATCATCTGGTTTTTTTGTTTGTCTGTTAGGATTTGAATCCTAGTTTCTTGGGTGCTTGGTAGCAGGAAATTATAGCCTTGTATCAAAGATAGATTTTAACTTTGTTGATCTCTGAAGTCTTTTAACTTTTTTGACCGATTTGTAAGTCGGTCCAAGTGGCTATCGTCTTGTATGTGATAGATTCTTATCGAATTCATGGGGTAACATACTTTACCCACTCATATGAAAATGTAAATTTAGCCAAATATTGATTCACTTGTAGCTGAGTTCTTCCCGGATAGATCGGAAGTGCAATGTCTGCATCGCTGGCAGAAGGTCATCAATCCAGAACTTGTTAAAGGACCCTGGACTCGGGAGGTTTGTTTGCTTCCTACTTTTTAGTTTCTCTCTGTGTTAATCTAATAATCTGAATCATGCCTGGGCTCTCTGGATAATTCCTGATGCTTTTTGACTTTTTGTTAACAGGAGGATGATAAGATCATTGAACTGGTCGCTAAGTATGGGCCTATAAAATGGTCTGTCATAGCTAAATCATTGACTGGTCGAATCGGGAAGCAGTGTCGTGAGAGGTATGATCAGAAATAGTTTAAATATATATATATATATATATATATATATATATATACACACATGTAATGTCACTGTCTTTGCTATGATTCCACTGAATAAGCTCTTGTATTAATGATTCTTTTACGACCAGCTTTGCCTTCTGTTGATTTATTGCCCAACTTAGTAAGAGTTAATCTGCTGACAAAACTTCCCTTCTGTTGTTAGCTGTAAGTTCTATAGCTTCAGTAGTGCGTGTCTATCCATCTTACTCCCGATACAAGTGCTTTGTGTTCACGAGGCTCTGATTCATAGTGATTTCCTTGTTCTCAAGTTCATTTTTAGCCACTTGTCTTTGTTTGTCAAACAGTTTGTCGGATAATAAAGCCTACTATTTGGTTGGTTATTATGGGTTAATGGTTATTGATTTTAATTTGATCAGATGGCACAATCATTTGAATCCCAATATCAAAAAAGATGCTTGGACTCTGGAGGAGGAACGGGCGCTTATAGATGCTCATCGGATCCATGGTAACAAGTGGGCTGAAATTGCTAAAGTTTTGCCAGGAAGGTAATAAATTCAGCATAAAGATAATGTAAAGAGATGAATTAATAGTTTTTTCATTCAGTTGAATAAAGAGAAGAGCTCTGAATGGCTTCCATATTGAAGCCTTCTTATTAAAACTTACCTGATCCCGTGATATGTTAGTAGATTCTTTGACTATGGTTTAGTCCAACATTTCCTAAATATTTTTAACTTCTAAAAGTGTGTTTATAGTACACTTCTATATAGCTTGTAATATGTAAAAATTTTGTTTCAAAGATCAATCACTTGATGTGAGAAATCACCCTAAAAGATTACAAGGGTTGACCCTTAAACTCTTGAACCAGTAGTCCTTTTGGGATAGAGGGAGTACAAAAGGTTCCTGAAGATCCTTTTGGGATAGAGGGAGTACAAAAGGTTCCTGAAGATCCTTTTTGGGATAGAGGGAGTACAAAAGGTTCCTGAAGATTGTATCGGAAGCTTCTGGTCAATTATTCTTCTTTTCGGCTGAAAACAATGCCACTATCAAAGAGCTAATGAAATAAGCTTATTAAGACAGTGGCTGATGCTTCTAATTGTCCAGTGTGTCTTGTGGCCAACATACTCCAAAGACCTCATCTATAAGTTTATAAAAGCACATGGCTTCATGTAACTATGTCATATCATCAGTTTTGTGCTAAATGATTGTAGAGGGTAGTTTTAGTTGTTAAGGCTGAGGACCAAGGGCTAAGAACGTAATGTCTTGTTAACTTTACTGCTATATGGGGAATTACTTTTATCTAAGATATGTCTGCCCCAATGATTATACGGGTTGTCTATGTTCAAACGAGAGTAGAGGAAATATCATTGGCCTTGAGTTTGGCTCTTAAGATGGCTAGCTACTGAAGTTAAAGCAAGACTTTTCCGCCATTTAAAAAGGTTATCAGTAGGGATGGCAATGGGGCCGGGTGGATGTAGGGTGGTGTAGGTGTAAGGCTATGTGGGGTGGAGCGGGTTTAAGGTTGTGTGGGCGGGGGCGGGCGGGTTGCGGGTATATGTGATTTTATGTGGGTTCAAACTTAATTTTAACTTTCTACATGTTACAAGTGTGATAGAACATTATTTATTGAGATAATATCTTTAAAGCTACTAAAATATTCAAGATAGTAGAGGAAAATGGTTCAATAAGAAATAATACAACTTCTTACATGTTTCCCAGTTAACCTCTTTCTTAAGTCATTATCCTATTAAATTAATATAACTTAATGAAAAAATGAATTAATTTTTATGAATTTTATTTTTAGTATCGTCTTGACTTTGGCTGGCTACTGAAGTTAACTCAAAACTTTGTGCCACTGCAATTATAGCCTATAAAGGAATTCACTAGTGTTGAATCAATTCATAGTAACCCTATGTCTCTTCACTTCAAATCTTGCTCATTCCCGGGCCTAATTTATACAGGACTGATAATGGTATCAAGAATCATTGGAACAGCTCCTTGAAGAAGAAGTTAGATTTTTATGTAGCTACTGGAAATCTTCCACCTGCTACTGGAACAGCTAAAGCTGAAGAGTTGCTAGTTTGGTCAAATAAAACATCAGAAGGAGCTGAAGGAGCTTCATCAGGAACTACAGACACATGTAAAATAGAAAATGGATGGCAGGTGGCAGAAATCAGTGCTTCCAATGGTGGTCCTCACACTGAGTCCACTGATTCTGAAGTCATCAGGTTGGAATCTCAATCACCAGAAGAAGATGCTATTCAACACATCAAACCAAGTACTCAATCAGAAAACAGGTATGAAGGATGGAACATAGATAGTGCAGTAGGCCGATTACAAGTTTTTGAAGCACCATTTCCTTGTGAAATCCCTACATGTGGTATGTTATGCTATGAACCACCAAGGTCAGAAAGTTGTATTCCGCTGGATTCAGATCTTCTAAATATCTGCCGGGCACAATGTGAATCTGATGCAAGTCCAAGCCCATCACCGAATGGTTTCTTCACTCCACCTAGTACAAAGGGTCATAGCGTATGTGCACAAACTCCTGAATCTGTACTGAGAATTGCTGCTAGAAGCTTCCCAAATACGCCTTCCATATTAAGGAAAAGAAAGACTCAAGGTGAAGTTTCAACGCCAACTAATAAAATGGGGAAGTCAGATGGAGATCTCAGGAAGAAAAAGCCTATTGATGTGCGCGACGAGATCCAGTATGACAGCTCACACAAATCTAGCATGCATAATGGAGTTTCTTCAAGAAATTCTTTCAATGGTGGTCTGTACAACAGTCAAGCATTTAATGCCTCTCCTCCATATCGATTAAGGTCCAAACGGACATCTATCTTTAAGTCTGTGGAGAAGCAGCTTCAGTTTGCACTCAACAAAGAGAAGCATGATACAAGTAATGGGTTCAGTGATTCAACCAAAGATTGTTCACAGGATACAGTAAGTCACATCTTTTCCTTTTTCTTCTCTTTTCCTTTTTTGTCCCTTTTTTTTTTTGGATGAGTTGGGAGCTGGGTGGCTGAGGGTGGAGAAAATTAATTGCCATGGTGGCTGTCCCTCTTTCTCTTTACACTGTGGTGTGTAAATATCATGCATTTCCAAATAAGAATTTCTCCCTCAAACATTTTAGTGCCCCTAATTGTCTTTGAGTAAAGAATCTGTCTTCCGGTCAGTTGATTAGGTAAAACTTTTGATATCAATATGCATTTCAAGTGTTTGAGAAGAATAAGGAGGATGTTAATCACTACATGCATGGCATGTTGCATGTTGCCTTTTGCCTTTATAAGCTTGTTGGTCTTAGGTTGTATTGATGCCAGTTTTTCGTTGTCTAATGTGATTTCTTCTGTAGCTTGCATGGTTTAGTGTTCACTAGATAGAATGCGAGTTAACAGTGTGGTGAACTAATAAAAAGGTAGCTATTCACTCTAAAGGATGATTTAATCATTCTTTCTGGGTCGGTAACTTAGAAAGGGATGGTGTTGGAACAATTTATGGACGGGATTGCCTAAAATGCAGGTAAAAAAAGGAGTTGAAATCAAAGCTTTGTAGGAAAAGCAAAGCGTTCCAAATAACTAAGGAATGGACAACTAGAAATAATTGAAATGCATCTTTTTAACACAACCTTTTTTTATATATATCTGAACACATTTCCATTCCAATATGATAGTTCACTTGACAACTAGTTTGGTAAATTATCACATAGTATCATTATCTTGAGATGTTATACGAAACAAGAAGTCGTGAAAACAATCAAGCTTAGAGTGTATTATTTACCTGACTTCAATCTAGTAAGTGAATGAGTTATTACTTTTAGTAAATCTTTCTTTACATGCACTGGACATTCTCATAGTTTTATTTTGACGTCTGAGGACGTCACATCCAGATCCTCTATTGCTGCTTCGGCTACTGGCAGCAGTAACAGAGTTTTCCGACTTGTGGTTTCCATGTTTCCTCACACTCTTTGTAGACTTGAGCATCTCCGACAAGAAATTCTAAAGTTATCTGTGTAATGCAAAAATATTATTTACTCTTGGATGTGACCTTTTCAACAATTGGATCTTTTGGTTGATTAGGATAAGAAGGTGGAGTAAATGCTGAATGCTTGCAATATCTGATAGTGGCTGCTAAGTCCCATGGAATGGAGGTTCAGAAGCAATCTGTAATGGTCAGAAGAATTTTAGACCCCTCTTGAAACGTCGAAGGACTCGATCTTCCATATACAGTTTTGTTGATTGTTAGGTGTACAAAGATCTCATAGCTTGCATCGCTTATGTTCAGGTTATCGGCTATTGGTTGTTCGTAGATGTTAAAGGCGATTTTTCATTAACGTTGAGACATTGTTAAAGCTGCAATTGATTTGTACAGAACAGCTTGAAAGAAGTCTGCAATAGTTCTACATTGAAAATAGTTGCTTAATAAGATTAGTTGTCTGGTATATTTTAGTTCAATACCATTTATAAAGTAAGTATTTGGCAAAATAGCTTACAAGTATTTGTTACACTTATTTACATATTATACAAGTAATTTTTAACTTATTTACATGTTAAGTAAAACATCTAAATTGCTTATAAGCCAAAATCAGTCAAAAACGCGCAACTTGGAAAGTCTATGGGAGGTCAAAATTGTTTTTTTTTTTAAAAGTACTTTTCCAAAACACTTTTGAAAAAGTACATTTTGGGCTCGTTTGATCATGCAATATGAGATATGAACTTTAAGATTTGTTTGGTATATCATTTGAATTTCTTAGTTGTATATCTTATATACATATAAACATCACAAAATGTGAAAATTATAGAAGTTCTCTCTCTCAATTCTTATACAATATTATCAAAACGAGCAAACGTCATATGTACTACTCCCATAATTCATTACAGAGGGTTCATAAAAAAAATTCAAAAAATTCACCTATAAGCCGTATTCTAAATTTATTCATGGGCTAACACATGAAAAATTGAGTAAATTGGTTAATTCTTGTTAAATGACTAATAAATGCCCAAAGTATGTGTAAAAAATGGGGAGGCTTCATGTAATAAATGCCCAAATTCCCTATGGAGGGTTTCATATAAGTTTTGCAGAAAAAAGAAGTTTGGAAATCATATCACCTAAATATTCATGAGCTAACATATATGAAAAACTGAGAAAAATCGCTTAATTCTTGTAAAATGGATCATCCTAAATGTCCAAAATATGTACCAAAAATGGTGAGACTTCATGTACGTCGTACTGCACCCCCAAGTCCCTATGGAGTTCTATAAAGGTTATGCAAAAAAATCGTCTGAAAGTCATATCACTATAACATTCATGAGCTAACACATATAAAAAAGTTGAGACAATTGCCTATTTCCTATTAAATGAGTGCAAAAAATGTCGGCTTCACGTACTGCTTTCACAGCTCCCTACGGACTACGATGGGTTTTGTAAAGGTTTAGCATAAAATAGTCAAAAAGCCATATCATCAAATTTTTCATGGGCTAACACACACAAAAAATAGAGAAAATCGTTTGATGCCTAAAATATGTGCAAAAAAATGGCGAGGCTTCACATAGTGCTTCCTTTACCTATTGAGGGTTCCGTAAAGTTTTAGTAAGAAAATCATTTGAAAGTCATATCACTCAAATATTTATGAGTTAAGACACACGAAAAGCTAAGAAAATTAAATTGTCTAATTTTTATAAATTATTCATACCCAAATATGTGCAAAAAAGTGAAGTTTCACGTAGCGCTCCCCAACTCCATACAGAGGGTTACCTAAAGGTTTTACTCAAATGGCCTCATAAAAAAATTTCAGAAAAAAACTTTGGGTTCTCCGGAAGTCAGGTACACACGAAAATTGAGAAATTTGGTTGATTCCTAAAAAAGGGCATGTAAATGTAGAATTATGCTTTAAAACAATGGTGCAAGTACACAAGATGGTTTCCCAACTCATTACAGAGGTCGTCATAAAGTTTTTTTAGGAACATTTTTTTAGTGCTCTAGAGACCCAGATCCATGTGCTAATACACACGAGGAATTTGGGTAAAACTTTCTAAAAAGAATGGCCGATAAATACAAAAATATGCGTTAAAAATGGTGTAAGTATACGTGATGGTTCCCCAACTCATTAAGGAGGTCCTCACTAAGTTTTTAAGAAAAGAAGTTGGGTGCTCCGTGGAGCCAGATCCATGGACTACACACGAAAAATCGATAAATTTGGATAGTTCCTAAAAATTGGCTAGTAAATGCAAAAATATTCATTAAAAAAATGGTGTGAGTATACATAATAGTTCTCCAACTCATTTTAGAGGTCCTCACAAAAAAAAAATTAAAAAAATTTGGGTGCTCCAGTGAGCCAGATCCATGACATACGAAAAACCAAGAAATTTGGGTAATTCCTAAAAAATGACATGTAAATACAAAATATGTGTTTAAAAATGGTGTGAGTACATGTGATAGTTCTAAGTAGGTCCTTATAAAGTTTTTTTAGAAAAAAAATTGGGTGCTCCTACGAGCCAAATTAATGGGCTAATATACACGAAAAATCAAAGAATTGGGTAATTTCTTAAAAGTGACATGTAAATACAAAAATATGCATTAAAATGATGTGAATATATGTGATGGTTCTCCAAATCATTACGAAGATCCTCATAAAGTTTTTTCAATTTTTTTTTGGTACTCCAAGGAGACATGTATAGGCTAATACACACGAAAAGTAAGAAATTTGGATAATTTCTAAAAAGACATGTAAATATAAAAATGTGCGTTAAAAATAATTTAAGTGTACGTGATGGTTCCAACTCATTATGGAGATTCTCATAAAGTTTTTCAGAATTTTTTTGGGTGCTACAGAGAGCCAAATTCATGGGCTAATACGCACAAAAATCATGAATTTTAAGTGATTCAGGATTGCGACAAAATTTGCCCAATTTTTTCGTGGACGTTCATTAAGACGTTAACAATGGAGCCAGTTGGCCCTGACAACCAAAACAACTCATTTCAAGCTCAAACAAGCCCCGAAATAGGTATACCCCATTTTATTGATTTTTATGTACTACAGTCCATGATTTTTGGTTATCCGAAATTCCAATGTCTTTTTTGCCCAAATTTTTCATGGACGTTCGTTAAGACGTTATATATGGAGCCAGTTGGCCCTGACGGCCAAAACATACCATTTTGAATGTCAAGCGTGCCCCAGAGCAGGCAAACTCCTCATTTTATCGATTTTCGTGTGCTATGGTCCATGATCTTATTTGGTGATCCAGACGTTTTTTTTGCCCATTTCTTTTGTGGACATCCGTTAACATGTTGGCTATGGAGTCAATTGGCTCTAATGGCCAAAATGACTTGTTTTAAAGGTCAAACGAGCCTCGAAGAAGGTAAACCTCTCATTTAACCGATAATTGTGTGCTATAGTCCATGCATTTTTGGTGATCCAAAATTATGACGTCTGTTTTGCACAGATTTTTCGTGGACGTACGTTAAAACGTTAGCTATGGATATAGTTTTCCCATACGACCAAAATGACCCATTTTCAAGGTCAAACGAGTCCTAAAGCAGGTATCCCATTTTACCGATTTTCGTGTACTATAGTCCATGTATTTTTGTTGATCTGAAATTTCGACATATTTTGGCCCAAATAATCATGGACGTCCATTAAGACATTATCTATGGAGCTAGTTGACCCTGACAGCTAAAACAGACCATTTTGAAGGTCAAACAAGCCCAGAGCAGGTAAACCGCTAATTTTAACGATTTTCATATGTTATAGTCCACGATTTTTTTGTGATCCAGAATTCCGACGTATTATTTGCCCAATTTTTTGTGGACATTCGTTAAGACGTTAGCTATTGATCTAGTTGGCCCTGACGGCCAAAACGACCCAATTTGAAGGTTAAACGAGCTTCGAAGAGGGTAAATCCCCCATTTACCGATTTTCATGTTCTATAGTCCATGGTTATTTAGTGATCCAGAATTTTGACGTCTTTTTTGCCTAAATTTTTTGTGAACGTCTGTTCAGACGTTAGCTATGGAGACAGTTGGCCCTGACGGCCAAAATGACTCATTTTCAAGGCCAAAAAATCCACGACGTAGGTATATCCCATTTGGTTGATTTTCGTGTACTATTAATCCATGGATTATTTGCCCCAAAGCAGGTAATATTCCAATTTTATCGGTTTTTGTGTGCTATAGAAACTTTTAGATATTCTAAGGAGCCAGATCAATAGGCTAATATACCCGAAAAAGTGAGAAAACAGTGTAATTCCCAAAAAATGATATATAAATATAAAAATATATGTTATAAAATGATGTGGGTATACGTGATGGTTCTTAGACTAATTACGGAGGTCCTCATAAAGGTATTGCTCCGGAAAGCAATATCCATGAGCTAATACAAACGAACAACAAGAAAATTGGATAATTTCTACAAAAATGGCATTTAAATGCAAAAATATGTTTTTAAATGATATGAGCATACGTGATGATTTCTCAACTTATTACGAAGGTCCTAATAAAGCTTTTTTTAGAAAAAAAGTTTGGGTGCTCTTGGAGCTAGGTCTATGGGCTATTACATATGAAAAATAATTTTTTTTCGATAATTCCTAAAAAATGACGTGTAAATGTGAAAATATGCATTACAAATGGTGTGAGTATACGTGATGATTTCACAATTCATTACAGAGAGTTCTTTGGGGAGTCAGATCCATGGGTTAAAACATACAAAAAATTTAATTTTAAAAAAAAACATACAAAAAATTTGAGAAATTTGAATAATTTCTAAAAAAAATCCATGTGAATACAAAAAATAAGTATTAAAATGGTGTTAGTATACATGATGGTTCCCCAACTCATTACGGAGATCCTCACAAAAAAAATTCAAATTTTTTTTTGGTGTCCAGGGAGCTAGATCCATAAGCTAATACACACGAAAAGTCGTGGAGTTTGGGTAATGTAAATGCAAAAATATGTGTTAAAAATTGTGTTAGTATATGTGATGGTTTCCCAACTCATCACGGAGATCCTCATAAAGTTTTTTCAGAAAAAAAATTGAGTGCTCTTGGGAGCCAGATCTATGGGCTAATGCACGAAAATCGAAAAATTTGGTTAATTCCTAGAAAATCACCTGTAAATGTGAAAATATGTGTTAAAATAGTATGAGCATACGTGATGGTTCCTCAACTCACTATAGAAGTCCACATAAAGTTTTTTTAAAAAAGAATTGGGCAATTCAGCGAGCCAGATCTATTAACACGAAAAATCAAGGAATTTAAGTAATTCCTAAAAAATGGTCTATATATGCAAAAAGAATTGTGTTAAAAATAGTGTGAGTATACGTGATGGTTCCCGAACTCATTACAGAGGTCCTCATAAAGCTTGTAAGAAAAGAAAATTAGGTGGTCAAGGGAACTAGATCCATAGGCTAATACACACACAAAATCGAGGAATTAATTAGAAATTTTTAAAAATGGTCTGTAAATGAATAGTATGTGTTAAAAGTGATAAGTATATATGATGGTTCCCGAACTTCTTATGGATATCCTCATAAAGTGTTTTCAGAAAAAACGTTTGGTTGCTCTGGGAGGCCAGATCCATAGGCTAATATACATGTAAAATAGAAAAATTTGGATAATTCCAAAAAAAAATGACCTTTAAATGCAAACATATGTGTTAGAAAATAGTGTGAGTGTAAGTGATATTCCCCAAATCCTTATGGAGGTGCTCATAGAAAAAAATCGGAAAAAAAATGTCAAGCTCCAAGGAGCCAGACCCATGGGCTAATACACACGAAAAGTTGAAGCATTGGGGTAATTCTTAAAAAATGGCTTGTAAATGAGAAATATGCGTTAAAAATGATGTGAGTATACGTGATGGTTTCCCAACTCATTACGGAGGTACTCAGACAAAAAATTCAGAAATCATTTTCGGGTGCCCAAAGACGTCAGATCCATGGGCTAATACACACGAAAAACTAATAAATTCGCGTAATTTCTAAAAATTAGCTCGTAATGTGAAAATGCACCTTAAAATGGTAGGACTACACCTAATGCTCCCCCAACTTACTACAAAAGTGTTTAGAAAGTTTTTTCAGAAAAAAAATTCGAGTGCCCCAAGGCATCAAATCCGTGGGCTAATCTATGATTTTTCACAAACTTTCAAATACAATTTATAAGAATCTACTAGTCAACAATAATATTAACTAGTTAATCTTTATTATAATTCTTTCACATGGTACGAACAATCTCTTCATGGAAAATATGGATATTTTATTTTATTTTGCAAAATTGAAATGATTGATCTTTTTTTTTTTTACAACATACAAATTTAGGGTTCATGTTCATATTATATTTTTTAAATGTCATCATGATTTGAAATCACGAAAATATCTCAGTGCTCAAGCATCCAATCAATTCAAATGAGGGTCAACAAAAAAAGAATGAATTTTTTTTATTTCTTTATAAGAGAGGACAAATCTCTTTTTTTCGATGCGAATTTGACACGACATAGGAGAAGCCGCCCTTTATCGAACGCTGCTATCTCATGCTTTAAGTTCACAAAGATATTGTGTTCTTTAACATATTTAGCCGCTGCTCCGTCTACAACATCATCCACCGAATATTGAAACCGGCACTTCTGGTCCTCGTGTGGATGATTCCCCATATGAGAAGTGAAAGGTTGGTTTATCAGTTTGAAGATCGCTGCTGTGGGATCTAGCGGCTCCAGCCGCATTGACGATAGTCCTTCATTGCGACTTAGATTGCACGATCAAGATCAAAGTGTCCGTCCGTTCGGTAAGTCAGCCAGTCGTCATCTTATCTTGAACGAGCATCGTCGTCCCCAGTCCATAAAGAGCTTTGTGAAGTCGGCAGACATATCCTGGATGAGCGGTATCCAGAAAACCAGGAGGTTGAGACATATAGACTTCCTCCTCAGGTGCTGCATGGCTGTCGTCAGCTCGTGTCGTGAGATGTTTGGTCAAGTCCTATAACGAGCGAAACCCTCGTTTTGTGTTGCTGAGACCTGGAAACCGCTTTCTTAAGTATGCTGTACTAGGGGACAATGTAGGAGGACGCTCGTGTATATGAAATTTTTTTTTGTAATTGGGCTTTTTCTTTCCTATCAGAAATCTATGATTTCCCATCAAGGTTCAGCTGTGAATTCGCAAAGAGGTTCAGGGTTCGGAATAGCACCTTTTGATGAGAGATATGAACAAGAGCCTTCCTCGTCATTAATATCTTTGCTCGCGGCCTTGCGGTAATGATTCCTCTGGCATTACGACCTTTACCACAACGACGCTGTCCATAGATCACAAATGGTTAAATTCTTTTTGAAGTAATTGAAATTTGAAGTCTTGATTTCAAATCATGATTCCAAAATCACATGTCAAAACATGGATTTGAAATCATGACTTCATACTACATGTCCAAACACAAACTTAGAAGCATTTCTTACAAAATTAATCAAACAATAGTTGATGTTCAAAAGTATGTTTTGATTTGATTACTCAACTACAAATTGTCTTGCCATTTCCCTAAAATGTACTTTTCGAAATAAATTAATTTTAGAAACTTGACCAATCATTGTTGGTCTTTACAACTTATAATTTTTCGATTCATGAACACTTGCTCAAGTATTTTATAAATTTTTCCTTAATTGTTTTTTTATTCTAAATCCCAAAACTACTCTTTCTATATTGGGGACTCCCAACTCCCTCTCCATCTCCATCTCATTTTCTTAGTATGCCCTAGTATTTATACTTCTAATTTATAATTTTTGAAAACAACTTTAAGAAAATATTCACCATTTTAGAACAAAAACTGCCTGTCAACACTTTCTAACTAAGCACACAACTATTCATTCCTAAATTTTCAACGCTAAATATTTACGAGTGACTTATTATCGGCTAATCCAAACAGGCTCAAGGCCACCAAATAATTTTTTTTTTAAGGAGTATATAGTTATTTAGGACTGTACATACACAATTCATCCGTTGCTCGACGATATATCAATCATCATTGATATCAAGAACAGGAGAAGCCAAAGGGGGGAGGACCATATTGTTGAGTAAAATGACAATCCATACACTTGAAGGAGACCTTTGCAATTATCATCACACATGAAGCGCCATATTTATTCACATTTTCAGTACAAAGAGGTG
>CM040626.1:4896168-4932816 GCA_022817965.1 Solanum lycopersicoides
ATATGATAAAACAAATTATGTATTTAGCTAATTTTCGTAAAACCGACTATGATTCACCAAGAATTGTGAACATGTACATGGCTTGTCGATCGCATGCTAGTTTAAGTTTTTCTTATCATTTGAAAATCTTACAAAAATCTTAATCTCTGCTATTTTCGGATACATCAATTTGCGTGATGTATCGCGATGTTGAGTGATGTATCGTAAGCCGAGACACGGTTTATCGGGACGCTGATGGTTGAATCTAAAACCAAGACGTAATGTTTCAAAACGTTTTGAAATTTATCCTAATTTCACCAAATTTAAGGAATTTTCATAATTTTTTTAAAAATAAGAATATGACGTAATTAACTCTTAATATGAAAATTTAATCTAACACGTTTTGCTTCAAAATTGATTCAAATTAACTTCAAATTTAATTTGTTACATTCAAATATCAATCCCAATAGTTGCTAATTCGTTAGATTCCACATAAACCTTCAAATACCAATACACTCTGTAAAATATGGCAAATCGATATTATATAATATATATTGTCCTCAGATTGAATATAATCAAGGATAAATCACTGCTAAAAAATTATTATTTTCCCGCTAAATTTTGTGATTATATGGATATTTTAATTGAAATAATGAAAAAAGAAAAAATAGCAAAATTACCTATGGAAAAATTTTAAAAAATTGACTTTTTCACTGAGAATATGTCGTGTTTCTCCACTGCATTTGGTTTGGCCGGGAAATTGCTAAAAATCATGACCTATATAGCATAAATTACTCACTGATTCACGATGAGAAATATCTTACGACGAGTAGCAAATGAATTGCCTAGTTACATTTTTTTTTTTTACAATAATATGTAAGGTGTAATTGACAAGTAGAGTATGTACCTAATTAAAAATTCTTTTTATTAAAAAAAATGAAATTAAAATTAAAGTCCTTATAAAAACCTAAAGTTTATCCATTTTAATTTTTGAGAAAGAAACGGAAAACGGTTGGCGGATAAATGGCGCCAAAATTAAATAAACAAAATTATAGTATTATTTTTTTCTCTCTCCCAATTCTCTTCCATCCATTTCCTTCTTCTTCCTTCACTTTCTCTGCAAAATTCAACCATGTTTATGAAGCTTCAATTTATATACTAAGGTATTATAATGACGAAGATAACTATGACGACGATGATGAAATTTTAATTATAATACTCTTTTATATATGTCAGAGACAGATTCAGAATTTAAAAACCAGTAAGTGCACCATTTAATTTATTACATTGCATGTATATTGGATTCATCTATGATTATTTTATACCTATTATTTGTCTTTAATCTTATGATATAATTGTGAAAATTGCATTGTCAAAAATAAAAATAAAAATTTGAAGGTTTCGGTTTAATCATGTATCTTGTACTTGTTGTATTCGAAAGTGATTAGGATGTCATGCGAAAGCTTACAATAGCAAAATACTATTTAGATTCATTTATTTTTTTTGTCTAGACAAACTTTTCCACATTGGTGGTAAAAGCAATCCCTAACAAAAGGCTACTATGTATCCGGGGAGATTCTAATCCGAGACCTCTGGTTAAAGATAAATAACTACTCTGTCTAGATAAACTTACTCATATATAACCGTGTTGTCTGAGTCAACTTACATGCATCTCGACATATATCATAGGATACTATTACCTCTCACCAGCACAGATACCAAGTAAAGTAACTTTGAGATGCCCATATTATGAGATTTGAAAGTGAAACACACTATATAGATCTTACTAGATGTAATTGAAATGGGGAAAGTTTGAATAAGTGAATATGTTGTTATTTTGTTTGATAATCTATTGGTTTTTAGCTAATTGTCTTCCTACATATGGTTCAGGTGTAGGAAGATTGAGGAAAAAAAAAAGCAACTCGCTAGGCCTTCAGAATAAAGGCGATTCGATTGTACCATAACATAATGGGAAAGGGATTGCAGCACCAAGATCCTAGTATTAGTCCGGAAAGTCCTCCAGGATGCATGTGGATACTTCACAGGAAACGCCTTCCGCGCAAAAGGAAGGGTGGTGGAAAGCGAGTTGCTGGTGAGGAAAGAACAGAGAAAAAAGATAAACAGAATTTCCCATTGCTGCATTATGTTTATTAGACTCTTAAGCATGTCATGTCTAAGCATTTTCGATAAAAAGGATAGGTGGTTCGTCTACGACTATTAGAGGCTTAATGTAGGATTGGATTACTATTTTGTTTTCATTTTTTAAGTTTTAAGCCTATGAATGGTGAAGTTGTATGTTGCATACTGTTTAACTATTTTCACTTTTTCAGTGGTTGAAGATCTAAGGGAGAATGCAAATGCTACTGAGAGTACCCCGGTAAGTTTGCCAGATAGTATACGAGAGGTTTTTAAGTTTCTGTTTTTGTGCTGTCCGTTGACAGCTTCTTGCTGCATTATGTACATATGTGCGCGCTAACTGACTATGTCATCGACTGTATCATTTCAGATTGTGTCGAAAATCAAAGAACCTAATCAAGTGTCCAAAAGTTCAATGTTATCTCGGATAAGGTCTTTGATTACTCAAGAAGAGACGTCTAAAAGAAAGGGCAGGCACCGGAGAAGTTCATCCTGTCCTATACAGCTCGAACGAACTAATTCTATTCAACATCTAGACCTTGCTGATCTACAATCTTCTCATGAAAATCCTATAAATGACAAGACTTTAGAGCATACTAATTACAAGGAGAAATATTCTGTTGCTAGTGATCTATTAGACCCTCCCACAAAAAATATACGCGAGCGTGCAGTAGAAGAGCCTATGGAACTAGAAAACATGAGAAATGACTCATCCAAGTTAATGCTCGGGTTTATAAAGTCGATTTCATTTCCTTCGCGTAGATCACGAGGAAGAAAAGCTGTCAGGTCAAGGAAATGTGGGCATCATGCTAAAGGGGAAGCTGATCAGTCACAAGTTGGTAGTGAGGTGTCTGGTTCTACTGGATTTAATAGCCACTCAGTGACATCAACGGATTTGAGTAGCGATGATGATGATGTTGGAAAACACGTGTTGATCAGAAGAGCTGAATCATTCGATAATGCCTCTGCTTGTTCACCTCGAGCAGAAAAGAAAGAGCGTGAGAGTAGTAAACTCATCCTCAATCGTTTTAAGAATCTAAAGCAAAAAATAAGATATGCACTCGAGGAGAGTAGAAAGGAGAGGCATCGAGTTTTCATGGATGCTGTCCTTCATAAGGTTCCACATGGTCATCGATCATCAAAGGATATCGAAAAGGGAAGTACTTTTGCTCATTGCAATTCTTCATTTATGAAGAGTGAAAAAAAGACATCCTTTAGGAGAACATCATCTGTTAATGAGTCGTTGCACAAATATAATCGATTACTGGACTCATCTTTCTATAGGGAAGAAAAACATCACATTTCTGATCGTTCGAGCTTTAGAACATCTAGATCACCTTCACCGGGTAGAAGTAGTCCTATAGGTCTCGATAGGATTCTCTCTATGCCTGATCTCACATATTACAATTCTTTCAAATGTGAGGACTCTCCTGAACGTGGATCCTCGTATACACTAGACAGAGCTACATCGAGCAGCAACTTATACGTAGGAATTTGCAAATCCAATGAACAGAAGTCCCTAGACACCCCTTTAGGTTCCGAAAACCATACTGAGAAGGGTTATAATTCAGACTCCAAGAGTACAATTTTTCTTGATGTTAGCGAGAGTTCTGATGACTTTGGTGGCTTAAGGACTCGCGAGAAATCTTCCTCCGTTGAAAACATTATCGAGGGAACCTCATCTGTTGTTTCAAACATAGATAAACCAATTCCTGTTCCTCTGCCTGATATGATTTTTCAGAATAATACTTCTGGTGCAAATGAGCTCTCGGCAGCTAAAGGTATCTTATTCGAGGCAATCAATATATTCTTCTCTATGTTATACATATTTCCAATCAGACTGATCTATCTGTTGTTTCTTGTACTTCGATTATCGTACTATTTTGTTATAGTTACTGCTCAGCATGGTTTTTTATACTTTCACATCCGTTACTTCTTTTTTTGGATTGCTTTGATTTGTTTTTCCTTGAACTAAGGGTCTATCGGAAGCTACCTCTCAGGTATGGTAAGGTCTGCGTACACTCTACCCTCCTCATAACCCAATGTGTGCGACTACACTGAGTTCGTTGTTGTTTCTAAGCAAACTATTAATTTGGACACATTCGAAACATGTCTTGGTCTTGATGTAAAAAATGAAATGATGCCAAACATACCAAAGTTTGATACTTTCTACGTAAAACATGTAAATTATGTACGTGTCTTCATGTATTATACGTGCTATGTAAGTCATATATCTCTATAAAATACGTACGTATCTGCAGGTTCTTTAGCAAACTAAAACGATGACTTTTACTGATATTCGACAGGTGCAGAAGAGGATGCAGTTAATACCGATAAAAAAGGATTGTCATCGAGTGATCTGAACAGAATTTTGAAAATTCAGGTTGATAAAAGATATGAATCTGAATTCAATTATGTAAAAGATGTACTAGAACTATCTGGATTCAGTGGAGATAAGTTAATAGGGAAATGGCATTCTGCTGATAAACCAGTGAATCCTTCATTATTCGATGAAGTGGAAGGATATTGTTTACTTGATCAAGAGGGTGTTACTTGTGATCAACTACTCTTGTTTGATTTGATCAATGAGGTATTGTTACAAATTTATGAGAGATCATGTTCCTACTGGCCAAAGTCGTTAACGTGTCATACTCATATCCATACGATGCCTATTGGCTACCATGTCCTTGGTGAGGTATGGAAATATGTAACCTCGTGTTTCGAGTCTGAAATGAAGAATGATCAACCAATTGACGATGTTGTGAGTCGTGATCTAGCAAAAGATGAAACTTGGATGAACCTTCAATTTGATGTTGTGTGTGGTGGACTGGAGTTGGAGGATCTTATATTGAATGATCTTTTAGAAGAGCTTGTTTTAACTTGATGTTCATGTTGCTCGACACATTTGGTCCAACACATATACCTACAGAGGCGGATCTAGGTAGGGTTCAGTAATTCAATTGAACTCTTTGGTTTTGACTCGAGCTATGTATACATACGCGGTATACATAGATTTTGCTTGACACATTTGGTCCAAACATATAAACTTACAGAGGCGGATCTAGGATGGGTTCAGTGGTTCAATTGAACTCGAGCTATGTATACATAAGGTACAAATAGCTTTTGCTTGACACAATCAATACAACACATACACGTAGAAAGGCGAATCATAGGCGGATCTAATGGTTCAATCAACTCCTTGTTTTTTTTACTAGAGCTATGTATACATATGATATACTAGTTTTGGCTTGATACATTTGGTCCAAACACATATATGTACAGAGATGGATCTTGGGCCGGTTAAGTGGTTCAATTGAACTCATTGCTTTTGACTTGAGCTACGTACACATATACAAAAAAGAATTTGAAATATATACATATAATAATAGATCACAGTCGTACTGAACCGCTCACTCTAGATCCTAGATTAGCCTTCGTATATATTATACATATACATGGCATTTTATTTTATAAGCAAATTGTTTGTTCAATGGCTCTAAAAAAGTATAAAAGAAGAATCTAGAGCACATATAATGTTCTCAAAAATTTGAGACTACATATTTGGAACAATGTTTCTACATGTTTTTGAGTATATAACTTTCTTACTTTTCAACTACTATGTAAAGATTTTAGTTTTCAAAAGCTAAGATTTTTCTATCATAATATACCGTAAACTTTCCTATAAACGCATGTTATTAAGTGTAAAATGGAAAGTTTAAAGTTACATATATTTCAAATAGAAAAAAGTATCATTTTAAAAATAAACTAATAATAAGAAAATAGTGTCGCATAAATGAAAAAGAGGGAATTTGTCTTTTTGGGTCTGGAAGGGAAATATTGATAAAAATATCAAAAGTAATAAAATTTAACAAGAAAGCCCGTCTAGCTCAGTTGGTAGAGCGCAAGGCTCTTAACCTTGTGGTCGTGGGTTCGAGCCCCACGGTGGGCGTTTCTTTTTTCTTTTTACGCCACATCATATTCATTCTCAACGCTCGATCACTACATATTCATTCTCAACGCTCAAACCTTCGAGCCATTTTTTCTTTTTATGCTTCATAGATCACTACATATTCATTCTCAACGCTCAAACCTTCGAGCCATTTTTTCTTTTTATGCTTCATAGATCACTACATATTCATTCTCAAGGCTCAAACCTGAAGTATTTGAGGTGTTGAATTACTTACTCAATTCAAGATGTTACAAGTCAGGGGCGGAGCCAGCCCTCTGGTAGGGGTTTCATCCGAACCCCTTTCGACGGAAAATATTACTATATATATTTGGTTAATTTTTTTTTTTTATGTATATATAGTAATTGTCGAACCCCCTGCGATTAGTACGTATGTCTAGTTCTTCAAATTTTGAGCCCCCTCATTATAAATCTTAAATCCGCCACTGGTTACAAGTATTTGAGGTGTTTAATTTACTTACTCAATTCAAGATGTTATAAGTATTTGAAGTGTTGAATTACTTACATGCAGAGTTATAAGATTTGAGTTTGAGATAAATGAAGTCTAAGAATTTTATTTATACTTGTTTTACCTTGTATCGAAAATGTGACGCTCCAAAACCTTATCTTGTATTATAACGTAATATTATAGAATAAGCAACCAAGCCATGTGAGACTTGAGTTCTTCTCAATCCTTTAAAAACATAGCTTTTCCTCTCTTTAATCAATTAAGAACAAGATTCCTATCCAATATTTTTTTTATTTAAATTTAATCTCTTCATTTCACATTCATACAAATACTACATTTCATTATATAATAAGTTCCCTCTTATCTTCTTGCTTCACTTTTCAAAGAAAAATGACCCTTCATTTTTTGTCTCTCACATTTCCAATCATCGAACCAACATTCACTTACTTATCTTTCTTTTGGTCATGTGCTATGGCATCTACCAAACTATAAATGACAAAGAAAAAGGCATATTATAATATATTTTTTAAGTCCACATTGGAGCTCCAACTAAGTCTGGATAGCGCTCTGCAGGGCCCATTTGGTGGTGACGTTCCCAATACGATTTTTTTCATATCTAGAGCTCAAATCCGAGACCTCTGGTTAAGGGTGAAACACTCCCACCAGTGCACCAAAAGTCATATCGGTAAAAGGCATATTATAATTGCTATATGATTTCTTTTTCTTTTTTCCTCATATATAATTTAGCTCAAACCCTAACCCCCTTTCCAAAAGAAAAAAAACCCATTTATATCTATCTTTATTCTATGTCCTTTTCAATCTAAAATACACAACCCCATGTCTATATTCTCCATCCAAAGGCCAAAGTAGCAACTAGCAATATTATCTCCTTTCTTTCTTTTTTTATTTTGTTTTTTCTCAAACAACAATATTTTCTTATTATGGGATTTGAATTGATTTAGATGTTATAAGATTTGGATTAAGATAAATGAAGTCCAAGAATTTTGTCAAATATTATTAACTTATACTTGTTTTATGTAAGTATCGACACAGAAAATACGACCTCGTAAGCAATCAAGCTCATCTCTTGCACTATAATATCTTAACATTATTACAAGTTAGTGATATGAATTTTACGCTTATAAATAATTTAATTATCAATGAAAGTACACTAATATATAGTGGTACTAAACTAAACTTTAGTACTACCTTGAAACATGTGTACTAAGATAAATTATAACTAACAAACAATTAGTCATATATATGAGTTCGAAGCCTAAAGGGTACAAAATATTAACAAAAATTTGAAAACGGTATATAAAATTTTATCTTAACCAAAACGGCAAAATAGCTGCATCAGCAGCGATTTACTCCACCGGAAAAAGCAAAATCGCTGCCTGTGCAGCGATTTTGCAAAATGTCTTTTTTTTTTTTTAAATCGCTGCCTAGGCAGCGATTTATATAAAAAAAATTTAATTTTTTTTTTTTACAAAATCGCTGCCTAAGCAGCGATTTTCAAAAAAAAAAAAAAAAAATTCGTAAATCGCTAAATTTTTTTTTTTTTTAAATCGCTGCCTTTGGCAGCGATTTACCCAATTTTTTTTTTTTTTTAAAAAAAAAATTTATTTAAATTTTGTTTAAATTATTATTATTTTTAAAATTTATTTTTTATTTTTTGCTTCTTTTTTTTTAAACAAAAAGTTTAAATAAAAAAATAATTATTTTTTAAAATCAAATCTTTGCCAAGACAGCGATTTTTAATTAAATTTTTTATTTATTTTTTAAAATCAAATCGGAAAAAAAAATTATTTTTAAATCGTTGCCTTGGCAGCAATTTGATTTTTTTATAAAAAATCTAATTAATTAAAGGCATCTATTTTATTTAAAAAAGAAAAAAAATTGTTTTAAACTTTTTTTAAAAAAAAAAGAAGCAAAAAAAAAAACAAATTTAAACAAGTCGCTGCCTCAGCAGCGACATTTAAAAAAAATTATAAAAAAAGTTTTTTTAAATGTGACTTGTTTAATGTTTTTTTTAAAAAGTTTAAAACAACAATTTTTTTTAAAAAAATAAAATAGCTGCCTTTAATTAATTAATTTATTTTTAAAAAAATCAAATTGCTGCCAAGGCAACGATTTAAAATCAATTTTTTTTTCCGATTTGATTTTAAAAAAAAAATAAATAATTTAATTAAAAATCGCTGCCTTGGCAAAGATTTGATTTTAAAAAATAATTATTTTTTTATTTAAACTTTTTGTTTAAAAAAAAGAAGCAAAAAATAAAAAATAAAATTTAAAAATAATAATAATTTAAACAAAATTTAAATAAATTTTTTTTTTTTAAAAAAAAAAAAAATTTGGGTAAATCACTGCCAAAGGCAGCGATTTTAAAAAAAAAAAAAAATTTAATTTTTTTTTTTTTAAAATCGCTGCCTAGGCAGCGATTTATGAAAAAAAAAATTTTTTTTTTTAAATCGCTGCCTTGGCAGCGATTTTGTAAAAAAAAAATAAAAAAAAAAAAATATAAATCGCTGCCTAGGCAGCGATTTTAAAAAAAAAAGACATTTTGCAAAATCGCTGCACAGGCAGCGATTTTACTTTTTCCGGTGGAGTAAATCGCTGCTGATGCAGCGATTTTGCCGTTTTGGTTAATATAAAATTTTATATATCATTTTGGAATTTTTGTTAATATTTTGTACCCTTTAGGCTCCGGACTCTCATATATATATATATATAGGGTTAAAATGATAAAAAGGGGAAAGGAGATTCACTTATATGTAGGCCATCTTTAAATTATTCGACATCCATAGAGACGTAGGAAGTTCATTCCTACCCCCACCATGAATGGTCGATAAAAAAACAAATTAAATTAAGGGTATATTTGGTTCGAAGGAAAATATTTTCACGGAAAATAATTTTCTAAAAAATGTTTTCTTAAATTTAAGTGAGTTTTTATATATTTTTTTGTGTTTAGTAAGTAAACAAGAAAATATTATCTCAAGAGTCAAGAGTATTTATATGTTATCTAGCAAAACATTATGAAGGAGATGTGGTGGGAAGTAGGGGTTCCGGGGTGGGGAGGAGGCGATAAATTTTTAATGTTATTTGTGTAACTTGTTTTCTTTATTTTTTGTTAGCGAAATCATTTTCCTCATCATTTCCCTCTCCAACATGTACACCTTTATCTTTACCCTTACGTTTTGTAGTCCAACACCCCACTTTTAACCTTCACCTTTGTAAACTCTGTCTACATAATATATAAAGTTTTTAGATTTTTTTTTTTTTTTTACTTATATCAATCTTTTGTATCGAATGCGTCCTAAAATTTACATTTGATTTGTATTCAGGAATAAAAGAATAATACATAATATAATTTTTTAACGATAAAAAGCTAAGTAAAAAAGTAGTCCATAAATTATCCCACACCTAGTGGCTAGTAGCTATAACTTCAAGAGGTGAATTAACTCCAAAACTGGTTTTGAAGAAATTTGTTATTAATATATATCATTAAATAGCTCATAGTTAATATTAATATTTTTTTATTTTTAATGATAAAAGTCATTATTATATGTTTGGATGAAAAATAAAATAAAAAAATCATCTTATGTTTGATTTGATGTTACATGAAGGAAATTTCACTTTGGCAAGACTCCAAAGTGTAAAAGATAGAGAGGACCCTTTGCACAATTATCAGCCCATGTGCTACTAAATAAACATATCTTTTCTCTTCTCTCCTTTTATCAAAAAATTACGACGGAATGATAAGTAATTTTTTTAAAAAGTATTAATAGATTTGAGTTTTATTTATTTTATATTATAATATTAGAGTTATGTTTATTCAATTTATCATTTAACATGATACTGAGTCTTCATCTTGTATTATTTATGATTTAGGTATTCAATCACGACGTTTAATTAAAGGAGGGCAATGAATTCCATATTAATGAATTAAGGGGTATTTAAAGATGGTTTGATTGGAAAATAAGTTATTCCGAAGTTTATAATGACGAAATTGTAATATCGAGATTAGTATTGACAAAATTATTTAGTGAATATACTTTTTTATTGATATATTTAGTTTATTGGACTAAAAAAGAGGATATACTAGTATAATATGAAACATATAGTATTTGGTTTAAAGTAGATTAGTTGGGATAAATTTTTGTTTGCAATTTTAACCTTGTCTTTGCTTAAATAGTTTGGGAGAAAAATTATTGAGAAAGGCAAATGTATGTCATTTTGTTCTTTAATTAAGGGATTAGTAATCCTGGAATTATTATCTTATCTTTGGTGTGTGTTTAAAATAATACTATAATTATATAATATAATATATTAATTCCAAAATTGATAGTCCCAAAATTTAAAACTCAACAAAACTTAGAATAAACTAATCCAAAATTTATTCTCGAAACTATATTTTTTTTATCCCTCAAACCAAAAATATTTTCATTTCTTTATATGATTTTGGGCGATTCTTATCTCTTGAATTAGTTATTGAG
Source organism: Solanum lycopersicoides (assembly GCA_022817965.1). Classification (NCBI taxonomy): domain Eukaryota; kingdom Viridiplantae; phylum Streptophyta; class Magnoliopsida; order Solanales; family Solanaceae; genus Solanum; species Solanum lycopersicoides. Next base: position 4,907,195 of record CM040626.1, read on the forward strand.
ATTGAGTTACGTCAATGTCCATTTCTTATTAGCTATCGAGTTCGAACAGTAGAATGTACTCATTAACTCATCATTAATAAGGCCTGAAGATAAATATCAAATATCGAGTATACACAAAATAAAATATATAATAGGATGGATACACATATCCCTCTATGAAAAGTTGTGGATGGTTGAAACTCTTCTACCTTAATCAAAACAATTAAATTTAAACTCTGAAAATAGAAAAAAATTCATATAGAGAATAATTTATCTTCATAATATACTTGTCTTCCACGTATTTAATTTAATTAGATCACTAAATATCGAATATTAAATAGTTAAAATAAACATCATGAACAAGGATATATAACCATTCTTTTTTTCTTTTTGATATGCTTTAATTTGTTAATCACTTCCATTCAATTTCTTTAGGGTGAGTTTGTTTTTCTTGTAAAGAGAGAAGTCTTTTTTTTTGTGGACCAAAAGAATAGTCACCTAATATTTTATTCTTTTGTGATGAATAATAGATATTTGCTTCTGTACAGAAAAAAAAAAGAATAAAATGATATTTGCTTTTTATATATAAAAAAAAAGAATATAAAAAATGATATTTGCTTCTTATGAGCTAGTTACATTTTGGAATAATATTGAATTGAACACCTTTTTGGCCACTAAAATTATTCTTTGTTTTAGGACAAAATTATTAACTCCACAAAATAAAATAAAATAAAATAAAATAAAGTGATAGAACTTTAAAGTTGACTTTATGTCTCTATTCGTATCATTTTTGTAGATAATCAGCTTATTATTATTTCTCAATTTCCATTTATTTATTCTATTTTACTTTAGACAAATTATACAATTATGTCCATTAGATTATATTTCTTTCTTACCTAAAAATAATCCACTTAAAATGTTAATCCATTCATTACCAATTTACCATAAATATTCATTCGACATTTTTATTTTTATAAATCAACGTACAATAAATGTGAATTATTTCGAGTGAATTATATATCATAAGTCTTGAAACATCGAGAGAATTTTATATAATTGGGACTATTTAGAGGTAATTTCGAGTTAATCGAGATTGAATAATTAATGTATACTTTATGTATAATTAATGTATCTTCATTATAGTTAAATTGTATTTAGTCTTTTGAGTGTATCATAATTTGTCGTCATTGTATAGCTCGTGTATAAGTACGTTATATTGTATAGTGAATATACTTTTTTGATATATCATAATGTTAGTTAATGTATAGTTCATGTATAGGTACGCTCTATTGTATAGTTATTGTATACTTTCTGTGACTTTTGATAAGCTATAGTGTATAGTACTCAATGTATACTTCCTAGTCTTTTTCTTTCAGTCAGTTTCAAAATAATTTTCCTCCTTTTTTGATTACTCTTTATTTTTAACTTTACCAAAATTACACTTTGATACATTTTACGTATTTTTGATTTAAGATTACAAAATTTAAAAGCATTTTAACATTTTTAAACTTTACAGTAAGTTAAAACATGTTAATCAAATTGAACGGAAGAATTATGAGAAGTTGATCGAATGTGTTATATTAGCACTAATTCTAAATGTATGAATCAGATAAATGATTTAATATTAAAACTAATTAAATATACATAAAAAAAAGAGTAACTTTCACATATAACAAACATAAAATTATATTTGTATGTTATAGCTATAATTTGTATAATTGCGTCCTATATTTTATGTTTGCTATGAAGCTTTTGATTGATATAATTCGCTAGTTATATCCACTTATATACAAATAGTTCAGTTTTGTATAAATTCATTTATACATTGAAATTTATGTAATAAAATTTGTATTTGTATAGTTATAAGTGTGTAGGACAAAAATATATGTATTTATATATACACCTTTCTCTCGTTTATACAAACACAAACGCATTTTATACATTTTATATCGAAATATATAAAATGGCTCATTGTATACCGAATCGGATGAAAAAAATAAAATATTTAATGTGAATTACAAATAAAATAAACTATAACTATAACATTTAATTTAAATTAATAATTTACTATTTTATACCATTTTTTCTATAAAAAAAAAAAGACAAAAAGGAAAGGTCCAATCCATACTATAGGTTAAAAAATTATTTAAGCAAGAATAGAATATGAAGTGTAGTTGTATATATTTTGATTCAGTGCTCAACTTGTTTTTTTGTTGGTTTTTTTTTTAAAAAAAAACAAGTTGAAGCCTAAGATTCTTATTTCTTTGCAATTGCGACTTTAGTTTCTATACATATATTATCAAATTATCTTTATTTATTATAATAAAAATTTTAATTTATTTTAAAATTTGTGAATTTCACGTTTTAAATATAAGGGCCATCGGTAGAATTCTTTATATAATTATTCAGGTATATAAGTTAAATTATATTTTGTGATGTATGCTATCTGTAAATTCAATTTTGTGAAGTAAAAAATAAATGACGAGAGGGAAGATGTTTCACTCTTGTTTTGGATTTAGTAAATAAAATTTGATCTTTTTGACTTTTTTTTTTGGTATTTTATTAATAAAAGTCTACTCATGAGTGGTATTAATTTTTTTCTAAAAAAATAAAAAAGGAAATAGAAGGCAAGAACTAAAAATATCTTAAAAGGACAATATTTTATTAATAAACATATATATGGAATTTGTTATAGGTTGTATTATATTATTTTATGTCACTAAGTTTAAGGCTAGAAACTAAAAAGGTATAAATGTTTTCGAAAAAAATTGATTAAAATGGTGATTAAATATTATATGATATATTGTAATTTAATAGAAAAATATGGAGGTGAATGTTAGTAGACAATTAATAAATCAAGTGTATTAATATTATTGTTACTCTTTTATTATCTTACTCTTTGATTTTATTAATATTTAAATAAATTTCATATTCATCAAGTAACTATTACTTGTTTTTCATACAAAAGTTATATAACTAGTTTCTCTAACCCAAAGTCACTAAATTTTGAGATAGTCACAAAGTTAAAACATATCATATCTACGAAGTGTCATTATTTTTAACAAAAAATACATTTATTTTTTGACATACTACTTTATACACATAAAAATAAAAATAAAAATAACCATGTCATTAATTGAATTGCGTCAAATTACAAATTCATGTAAATTATTTAAAATAAGACTAGAGTACTCTATAAGTGCATATAGAATAAATTATAGGTACAATACTTTTATCTTGACATTTACACATTTTATAATCATTTTATCGTATATAATTAAACACAATTATTAACAAAATAATCATTTAATTCTTCATTTTCTATTAAAATTAGAAATTATTTAATTATCTTACTAATTTTTATAAATATTCTTTATTGATTATATTATTCATTAAACAAAACTAAATTAATCATATGAGACATAAACTTGTGTAGTCAATTATGAACATGATTGTGTAGATTTTGGGTCACAAATCATTGGTATTTAGCAAGTTCTCGAGAAAAAATAATACGTAAAAAAAATAATCTTAAATCGGAAACATTTAGCTATTATTATGCTAAAAGAATCCTATATTCAATTATTGTTTTTGTTTTCTAAGTAACATAAATATTTAAATTTTATTATCAATTTTAAAAAAAAAAATTTACTTATCAAATTAATTAAATAATATCATATAATTTGAGATAAATAAAAAGATATATACATAACAACTTAAACCGAGGTACGTGCATGCCCATGATTCGTTCCAACAGAAGAATGTCGTTTCCTTGGGTAGATAAGAAGTCACTATCAATATGGTGTATTAATTTCTTCGAGAAATTCATAGTCGTTACTCTTTTATAGCATATTAAATAATTTATTTTTATATAATAATTTACAAATCACATTAATAATGTATATTGTATAAAATAAATTCAACTTGATGAATTCAATTAAAATAACGTTAACAGATTAAATTGAACCATAATCTTTCTTAATATCATCTCATATGCAATACCAACTCAATCACTCTAACAAATACTATACTTCATTTGTTTCGATTTATCTGACACTTTTTATTTTTTGAGAGTCAAATAATTAAAGTTTGACAAAAAATTATATATGAAAATTTCTATTTTTTAGAATGAAATTTATAAAACTATGTAAAAAGTATTATAAGTCACAATAACTGTTAATTCAGAATAAGTAAAAGATATATGAAAAATTTACTATAAAAATTAAAATAGTTTGAATCTTGAAAAATATTAAAATATTAAGTCATTTAATTTGATATAAATATTCGATATAGATAAATATAATCGGGGTCGATAGAGGACGTAAATCTGTCTAGAACATACGAGCGTTACGAATGGTAATTGTGATTATACAAAACGACAGATACGTGGATGAAACTAAGATCATGTATGGACCGACTTACAAGGATAACATATTCCCATGCGATCATGACACGTGTACGGTTAATATCACCCTTCCCTCTTCCTCCATTTCACTATAAATAGAGCCTCATTCTTCTATCCTCAATCACTCATTTTTACATCAATCAAAAAAACACATTTGATTTCTCAATTCTTCTTTCAGATCAATCATGTCTTGCTGTGGAGGAAACTGTGGCTGTGGATCTAGCTGCAAGTGCGGCAACGGCTGTGGAGGGTAAGTCCCTTTTTCTTCTTCTTTTTTTGTTATTGTACTAATTTTGAATGCTTTTGCGCTGTGTAAAGGTCTGTTTTACGGGGGGAAACGACTTTAGAAGATCTTTTTTTTTTTGTTTTATATCTTAGCTTGAACTCGAGAATTATGATTAATGACTTTTTTTTCTGTTTTTTGTTGTGATCCCATTGCATGGATGCTATTTGTCCGAAAGATTAAATTTTTTTTTAGTGGAGATTTGTTAGCTGATTCCTTGATTTTTTTTTTTTATGTATTTTTTATCAAAATTTACAAAATTTTGATCCTATTTATATCCATGCATGGATTGATGGCAAATTGTGGGATTGGGGACAAGCAAGGGTGGATCTAGTAGCTCTGAAAATGTCGGAGTTAAAAATATAAAAAAAACACGCATCAAATGTGAGCCTTAAGCACCAACTCGATGATTTGTTCATTGAGTGCTCTGTGTTAATTTTATATAAATAGCTTCTAATTTTTAATTTGATACAAATATCTTTTAATTTATATATATATATATATATTTCGAGACGAGGTTAAAGTATCCCAGCATCCAGAGATTCTATGTGGGGCTGCCTCGGTACATTTTATGTGTGTTGCCCAACAAAGTTTTTTGAGTTTTGGCTCTCCTTTACTTCGAGTCGAGGCGGAACCAGTATTAGGAGTTTGATGTGTCTAATTTCCTTTCCCTTGCTTACCATTGAGTTGTCAATCCGTTTTGTTAGCTTCACAAGTTATTACTTAATAATATTACGGTCTGAACTGAACCACGAACTCCCTCCCAGCTCAGCTCTTGATTGAGCTTTCTCTTGTTTGATGTTTGAGGTATCAATAAGTTTCTTATTTTTTTTTTGTATTTGTGGTGTTGTAGATGCAAGATGTACCCAGACATGAGCTACACCGAAAGCAGCACGACCACCGAGACTTTGGTGCTTGGGGTGGGACCTGAGAAGACAAGCTTCGGCGCCATGGAGATGGGTGAATCCCCTGTTGCTGAGAATGGCTGCAAATGTGGATCTGACTGCAAGTGCAACCCTTGCACTTGCTCCAAGTGAACAAAACTATAGTTAAAAACAGAGCAGAGATTATGGTGTTAAGCCTTCTATGGCTGAAGAAATATAGTTGAAAAATTGTGTGTCTAGTGTTTTAGTGTCTTTGTCTGTTGAAACAGGGAAAAAATATGTGTTACTTTTTTTCCCTGTAATAAGAAATATAGTAATGGAGTGTATGTGTAAGTAACCAGTAAAATGGTTTGTGTAAACATGAAGCATCTCTGCATCTGTTAATTTAAACATATAAGTTTGGAATTGTGTTGTTATGGTTTCAACTAATTCAAGTTAATGTTTCCCTTCTTTTTTGTGTGTTTCTATCTGTTTATGATATGATACACTCTAGGCTGCAAAATTGCATCTAGGAGAGGATAAAGTGTATGCAAATGTGTAAATTTCATTGGGTGGGATCGGAGTATATTGTTTGCAAATGTGTAAATTCCATTAGGTAGGTTAGGAGTATAGAGTGTTTGCAAATGTGTAAATTTTATTAGGTGGGTGCAGAGAACACCTAGAGAAGGTAGAGTGTTCGTAAATTTAAGTAGAGCAATTGAAAAATAGAAAATATGGATATGATAAATCAACGAATTATCAAGGACAAACGAATTATTGACTATGACAACTTGTCGAATATTTTATGTTTTAGCTTATTTTTGGGGAAAAGCAAGGAAGAGCTGCTTGTCCCGCTAGTTTTCATTCATCAGCGCAGACTAAAAGTATTTTCTGAATTGTGTTGAGTCTTCATATTTATGTTTTGACTTATTTTTGGGGAAAAGCAAAGAAGTGCCCCTTCCTTCCGCTTGATAGAGGAGTTTTCATTCATCAGCGCAGACTAAAAGTGTTCTGTGAATTGTGTTTGAGTCTCCAATTTTCTTTTGGGACTTCACGTACCATATTCATTTTGGACCCATTGCATGTAAAAGAAACGCAAATATAGTTACAATCAGGGTTGTTCATGGTTATTAACAATCAAATTAAACCGTAATCTGAACTAAATTGATTAAAAAAAATCGATATTTGATTTAGTTTGGTTAGGTTAGGTTTTTAAATTTTGAAAATCGATGCTATTTGGTGTGGTTTTAGTTTTACTAAAAGAAATAACCGCAAAAATAATCAAACCGAACCGATAAATTAGGTATATAAATTTTATAATTATTTTTATATTATTCATAAATAAATTAAAAATATTTGTTAAATTTTAATTAACTTAAATCTTTAACTTTATCATTTTATCAAACCCAACACTTTATCCCAAGTATAACAATCTCAAATTCAAGTCCATCAAAATTCATTTTAGTCTTTACCACATGGACCTTCACATAAAATAGTCATACTTACTCTTAAATGAATCACTTTGTTCGTGTAACGATAACTCTAATATTGCTTAATTGCTTGACTGAACCGACATTAGTTTTTCTGAAAATTGTTCATGTACTTGGGATTTGTGTTTATTGAGATATATAGGTCTTCACAAAAATTATTACTTTTAAATTGAATAAATCAGAAAAACTAAACCAAATCGAACCAAACCGACACTAACCAAACCGATGGTTATTTTTTTCGTTTGGTTTGGTTTGGTTTTAGAAATTTAAAAACCCGACTAGATTGATTTGGTTTTGATTTTAATCAATAACCGATTCAAACCGAACTACGAACAGCCCTAGTCACAATTGTATAGAGGCAGTACAATGAAAAAGCTATCCAACAAAAATAATATCCATGAGATATAACTATGATAATGCTGAAATATTTATGGTTGGAATTGGTACAATAGGGACAGATACAAGCTATTTGAGTAGAATATAAGGTAAACCTCGTCTGAGCCAAGTATTATGAGGTGATTAACACAAGCCCTCAAATACAACTACTCATAAATAATAATACAAGATAAATTAAAATTCTAGCCAGAAACACAATCTTTCTTCTACATGATCCTACATACAACAAGATGTTGCAGAGAAGTTTTTCATCCCAATACTCCTCTTGCAGCCCACCTGAATAAGTTATGTACCTAGAGACATATACTCTATAAGAATACTGCATATACCACAGACAGGAGAAAAAGGAGTAGAATGGAAATGCAGATCATCGCGTAGAATTACCTGCTTTGATGTCAATCCAATCTTCTCCAAGTCATCTAGCTGCACGAACCAGACAAGTAGGCTTAGTTCTTTACTAGGTCACAAATCAAAAATCTTTAACATCATATATGTTAAAAAGAGTTTCTTACTGATTTCACGGGGCTTGTTTCCCTTAGATCAGTAATGTATTCAGCCATCTTTTGTCCAATTCCCTAAATGATATGAAAGATACAATAAAAAATCACAGCTAGTTTAAGTGACGAGATGTTAATATCATGCAAAAATGGTGAAAACTTATTGTTTGTACAGCGATTGAGAATGTTAGAATTGTGTGAAGAGATTAATAACATACCTTTATGGCCATGAGTTCCTCCCTTGACACAATGTAGCACAAAATAATGTCAAAGTCTCGATGCAGAAAGAAGAAATAGAAAAAATAAAAGGGAAATGAAGACAAAAAACACTCACTTGCTAGCTGTGTTCAGTAACTCAATGTATTCTTGGACAAGAGAGTTCTGTATACTCAACAAAGAATTATTATAAGCAGAAATGCTAAACAATCAGAATATAATGACAAAAGGATTCCGTGCTCACCTTTAAGTTGGAACTTCGTGCACCAAATTTATCTAGTGGAGTTCCTAACGCTGCTATATTGTCATCAAAACTGCTTAAAGCAAAGGATGACATAGGAGTCTGTTGATTGCATACAAGGTGTATTTGGTCCTTCGTGGACAAGTTCTCATTGTTTAGTTGGAGTTGATGGGAGAAAGGACCTTCCTAGGGGTAACCTCACATGCTTTAAGGGAGTTCAAACAATCAACCATGATCACTTTCTCCTCTGCATTAATTTCTTCATCTACACAAGACCAAACAGACAAAAATCATCAAAGTTTATTTGACTGCCTGTAAGCAAGATGTTTTATATTTATATATTGAAAAAGTTCTAATTACGAATTTTTACACCTATCTGTAAAAAGGGCTAATTAGACAAATAAACTCCAACTAAGTTACATATGTAAATGACAAGATTTAGACATTAGTCAAAATGGGTTATGGGAGTAGGCAGGCATGCTTCAATAACATGATGTAATAGTAGTACGAATGCCTCTCTAGTGTATGTGAAAGAACACAAAGATGAGTGCTATTCTCAGGATTTTATAGTGGAGCGGAGGAAATAATTGTGTAGTGGGGGCAAGCACAGCAGGAGCTCAGTGGATTCGACTAATTAAAATCTCGTGAAATGAGCCGCCTAAGATTGTGCCATCCATGAACAGATGCTGGTTATTACAGGACTGACAAGTTCAAGAAAAATGAGAATTTGATTGTTGCAGGTCATACAAAGGAATGTGCAGTCTTATATATGAAAAACAAGAAACTCATAGGGCACCTATATCGTGAAAATAACTCATGGTCAAATAGATCAAATGTTTAGGTATAATCGGTGAAAGTTTGCAAATAAACCGATGTGAAGTAGCTACTCAACCACTCTCTATGAGAACATTGATTGAAAAGTACGAAACTAGTTTGGCACATCATTGAAAAATTGTCTTGTCACTGTAGTTTCATATGAATTGAGGTACAATAGCCCTTACTATACACTCTCTGGGAGGAATAGATGGAGGACAACACTAGAACTAGCTTTGGCACATATATAATAGGAAGGACTGTCACATGCTTGTTGCTTAATATGAGTCAGTTATATAGAATTAGGGTGAAGAATACACGTAGCAGACTGTAAATACTGAAATGTGGTTATTATAATGGTCATTTACCATGCACCGCTGTATTAGAATCAGGCACAACCCTCTCAGCGAAAACATCAAATTTCTTCTCTTCTCTTTGTCCACCAGTATCAGCAAGGTCCCGAACCTGCATTTGCACATTAATGCAGAAATCCAACTTAAAAAGATTTAACATCCAATTCTGCTATAATGGAAAGTGTGATCAAGTTCTGTTGTCCTTTCAAAAAGTTCACATCAAAATTCCTTTTAGCTATTAATTATCAGTTCTCGCATACCAACTGAGTGATTCTCTTTGTGATAAAGATGACAAAAGATTTAAGAATTGTTGTTTTCTTTGAGAGCTTATCAAGCTATCAGACGTTACATCAACTCAAAGTGGAGTTGAGATAGTTAAGTTTAATGGTTACCAGTTCATCTTCATTCAAAGAAATGGAATCACATCACATATACAGTAGCTAAGAAATTTAACAAAAGACCTACCATGAACCAAGTCTGTCAATGGATTTATTCAATTTAAGACAGAGTGGGCATCATAAATTCAAAACAAGCTAGGGAGAAATTATAGTTCTCATTTAGTTTTTTACCTCTGCTACTGTGTTTGCTCGATGTCCATTTTTAAATAATTTTTTACAAGCTCCATCTGGATTCCTGTTCAACATAGTTAAGCAATCATCAAAATTAAAGGCAGGTAAATACAGCAAGATTATAGAGTAATCTCTTACCTCTTTTTTATGCTTGAAGCTCCTTGATTACTGATAGATTTTTGCTTACAAGAGCTCCCAAACAAACCTAGCTTTCTGGTAGAGCATATGGAATTTGGAGTTTTGCTGGTTAATGGGGAATCAAATGCCCCAATTCTCTGAGTACTTTTTGTCTTGCCTTTAGATTCTAGCCATAATCGGAGCTTTGCCTCCATGTCGATTTTGACCTTTGGAGTATCTCCTTTTTGTGCTGAGGCAACAAAATTGGATATATGTCTTGACCTGGCTGCTAAACTAACTGTATGAAGTGATTCTTGGTACTCTCCAGGGTTCTATGAACAAATGAAACAGTTCACAATGTTAAGAACAGTGTTGCATTCATGGAACTCAAAGGCAAGAGATGATATATACAACATCCTACCAAGCAAGCAACCATCAAAGCACGGCTTGTTCCTCCAAGAGAATCTTGCAATACCCTTGTCAATTTGCTTTCTCTATAGGGAATTCGTGGTTGATTGTTGTTCAATGCATAAATCACATTTGACAGTGCAAATAAGGACTGGTTGATCTTAGCACTCTCTTGTAGACGAATTCCAGTGTTGCAAGTTCTTCTATTGTCTTCGTTACCTAATTCAGTGACATTTGAGTTACAATATGTGAGTAACTTTTCAGTTCAATATTCTTAAAATAATTCATGGTTAAATTTAATAAATTTTTAAGACCTGCTAAGTCAATAAGGTTCAACTTCCCAGTAATGGCATTTCCAGTATCATCACAACTTGGAGTAGAAACATAAACCGTGAGCACAGCATGGCTCCTGCTGGAGACATCATTAACGCCCGTATGTGCAACTTTTCTCCTCTGAACCGCACAAGAAAATGTTTCTAGAAACTCTGACGTTGAACTGACAGCAACTTGTGCAAGTCCTTTGAGATGAATCTGCCCATCTTTGTCGTCCAATATGAAAATTTCTTTCTCCTTAAGTTCAAGTAGATCATAGCACCTATCCATGTAAATTTCATAGTATGATATTGTTACGGTACTTTTCCCCTCACTCTTTGAGAGAATAGAGGACATTGCAAGTGGCATTAGACCAGGGAGGTTTTCAGTTCCCTGCATCAGCAACAAAGTTTTTCAAAACAATTCACAGGTACATCCAAGAATTAGGATTTAGGAAGGCCTGAAGGGAACTATATTAGAGGTCAAATGGATAAGTTCCAGATTAGGACCAACGGCTGCGTATATGGGATAAGCATATGCATGGTTTCAATCTGAAAAGTCTGATATGTCCTTTGCTCAAGCATGGATCCATGCTATCGAAGTTATAGAGCAGCAAAAGACTTGAAAAGAAACATTGAGTAGGTTTGTTATAACTTATAACTCAATATATATCTCCTACTCCACGAGTATATTTTAGCATCTAGTCCACTTGCAGGAGTGATGGAGCAAGTTGTGTTATGTAGACAAATAAAACATACCTGCATGGTGTATGTTTTGCCACTCCCTGTAGCACCATAAGCAAATATTGTTACATTGTAACCTTCTAATATCCCGGGGATCAAAGGACTGACTTCTTTGCCAAATATTTGTCTTATATTGTTATCTTCTTGACCGAAAAATGCATCCAACTTGTAGCATTCATTACGACTAAAGTCAAAAACAAAAAGTTCCAAGGATAAGGTTGTAGTAAGACAGATTTAATCTTCACAAATGCCAATAAGTGAGAAAAAACTTACCTAGTTTCATGATCTTTGAGATGAACTGTGACATCATCAGAACGCTCACATTCTGAGTTGAGAACAGAGACACAAGAGATTGGGTTTCCACCTATCGAGTTAATTTCTCGTGAAAGAAAAGGGCGAACTCTAACAATAACTCTAACTTTTGTGACCACAGAGGATTCTAACTGCTGTACTCTTCCAGGAGTTGGCAAGTTTTCTGTTTGACATGCTTTAAGACCATTCATTTGCATATTTATGTCAGGGACAACCCAACCTGTTTATATAACAGCAATACAATAAATAACATTAGCATTTACAAATGCAGTCTTGTTGAACAAAGTACTGTCTTTTTAAATAAACAGCATGCCAGATTAATCTTTTGAACAAATGTTTCTTCTTTTTATGGAACAACTCATCTACTTCTGGAAGGATCACAAAAGAGTTTCAACAGAGAGCATAAATCAATTTAAAGTTTGACTTGTTTTATGAATACTTAAGCATAATGTGATATTTCCTTTTTCTTTTAGTCTTTATTCGTCTTGTTTATCTGAAACTAGTTAAACACCTTTCTAAGAATAACAACAACAACAATGTATCAGGTGCAGTCTCATAAAGTGAGTTCTGCGGGTAGAGTATACGTAGACTTTACCCTTGCCTCAATAGTAGAGACATCATTCTCGATAGACCCCTAGCTCAAGGAAAAACAAACCAAAGCAATCCAGAAAAAGAAATAGCGGAGGTGAACTCATAACAAACCAATAATACAATAAACGAAGTACAAGAAACCAACATATAGTAACAAAACTACAAGGACAAGAAACTATAAGAGTAATACTATGAGTACTAATATGAAGGGATTAGCTAGACAACCCTACTACCTGCTAACCTACTACCCTAATCCCCCTGTCGCACAAATTACCCTAGAATGTGAAATAATTTTATAATCAGTTTAAAAACCTCATAAAGTTTGGATTTTTAATTATTCTACAAAGAATTGAGCTAAAAAATGTTCCCTTTAATCAACATTGTACCAGATTCCTGTCTTAGCCATCCGTTTATATCAAGGTTCAAGTTCAATTCACTAATATTTTACTTTTAAACTAATAAAGTATGTAATAACACAACTTAAATAAACAAATCACTCTCTGAACAGACAGTAAATACATTCCTTCTCCCATAAGAACAATCAAATTTAGAGTTATCACAAATTAAAACGAAAAAATAGACTAAGAAACATCAAAATCACGAGAATCTTAGTAGTTTAGTTAATTAATTATCTGATTCCCAGATTTTGATTCCCCACCTTGTAATCCCCTTCGAAGTCCCCGAAAAAACCCAAAGAAACACCAAAAAATCAATGAATTATGTTTGAAGATTTACGAACCTTAAGCTTGTAGATCACACTCCAAAATTCACAATTATTTTTCCCTTTTGTAACAATTTGTGTGTATGTGAGAGAAATGAATTACAAAGAGTTCGTTTTGAGATTAGTACAGTTTCAAATTCTCAAATGGCGGTCTCGGGTTTTGAACTTTTTTTTTTTCGAATTAAAGTGTTTGGGCCTTTTGCCTTTGGGTACGGGTTTGCATGGCCCAATCCCAACCCATCTAGTCTTTCATCTTTAGCAATTGCACTCCATAGCCAATTTTATGGACTCGTTTAGTTTCGACCTTTTAAGTTTTTTAACACTGAAATCATTGTACTTTTTAAATTATTGGTTCGTACGTAGAGTTTTCTGAAATTGTAGTGAGGTTTCACATGTATATTTATGCTATGCATTGCAAATAGAGTAAGGTCAGCATATACACTCCACCTGTAGAAATTTCACTAGCATATTAGTGTTGTTGAAATTACTTTGTTTCGATGAATGTGGTACCTAAGGGCGGTCAACATCGAGTTTTGCCTACTTTGGTACCACGTCAAGCTATATGTAAGTTTGAAGAAGTGTGAGTTAGGGCAAGTCTAGGTTCAAAACACTCTCATTTGACACATATTTTGTCACGTATGAGACTAACATGTGTAGGAGCCTAGCACTTGGTAAAATATTCTAAAGCTACGAAAGGTTTTCCTTAAGAAGACTCTAAATCATTGTTGCTACAAAGAAACCCAAAAAGGTCATGGAAGAATCTAGACTTGTAGAGAAATCTAGAGAATCGGGACTCGTACGCAATTATTTGCACCGTCTCAATTTATGTGGCAGTTTTCAGAGTTTCAAGATTTAAAGAAGTCTTGAAATTTGACTGTCTTACATAAATTGTGATAAGGGGAATATTATTTACACACTAGGTGACGAGTGTATATATGAGTCACTCATTTGTAACTTAATAAGCAAGAAATCTAAGTATGATATAAAACATTATTTGGCTACCTCTTGTATTCTATCTAGAGTTTCTTGGGTGGTTCTTAGTGTCTTAGGTTTCCATTAATAATGCATTTCTTTTGTGGCTATGTTTGTGAAAATGATGTGGTATTAAACCAATAATGAATTTGCTTAAACAAGCTGCAATTTCATTTTTTAGATTATTATCATTGATATAAATATGTTTAGAGCACTCCGGAGTGACCTAGTAATCAATAAAGTAGGATAGCATAGTTCAAATTTCAACCAAGGGAAGAAAAGGTGTGGTTAGTGATTTTTTGTCCAGAGTAACCTAGAATTCAACAATCTATACTTGTGAGTGATAGCGAGTAGCCAAGTACTTTAGAAAACTATCAAAATGGTCCTTAGTGTATGGAGTTTGGAATATTTACTCCTTCATATAGCCAAAATAGTCCTTGATGAATGAAAAAGGGGAAACGGCATTTTTAGTCCCTATGTTAAAGCTAATTTCTTATTTTAGTTCTTGTGTTATTTAATTTAGCACTATTAACCTTTAATTATATTAAGTGAGTGATTTTAATCCTTCAACTAACAGACCCAAAAAATTTAACAGAGAATTCACTGCTAAAAGAGGTATTCGGATATTTTAAAGTAATTGCTTGAGAAAACAGAATTATTATTATTTAAAAATCATTCGTTGCATAATTTATCGTTCGTCGGTGTGAGAGGGATAGTTAATGCCTATCAAGTTGGTTTTTGAAATTGTAGCTCAAATCGACGGGCTTGTTCTTCTAGATAGAGATAGGAAAGACTTAGCTTGTTATTCAAAGAGAGAGAATTAAAAAGAAAATACCCAAACTATCCCTTTTAGCAGTGAACTCTCTGTTAATTTTTTTTTGAATCTGTAAGTTGAAGGACTAACATCACTTACTTGATATAATTGAAGGTTAATAATGCTAAGATAGATAACACAAGGACTAAAATAAGTATATAGTCTTAACACAGAGACTAAAAATACCATTTTCCCAATGAAAAATGATTAGTTTAGTCTTTTAAATATACCAGGTAACTAAAATAATTCATAATGTATGAAAAATATGATCATTTTAGTCTTAAATCTTAAAGGTTACCGATGCAAGTAAACAAGTCATACTCTAAGATCAAAATATTGTGCCATTTAGTTATTCGATAGAAGTCTCCATATAGTTATAATTTAAACACTCGATGAGATCCTAAGTTTTATTTTATTTTTATAAAAAAAAAAAAAAAGTCACAAGATCAAAAGCTTAAGGTATGTCAAGTTTGAGCATCAAATTACTAATGTGATTTTTGTATTCATTTTGGATGCAAGTAATAAGATTTCTTCCTATTGATATTAAAATGAGGTAGGTTTTTGTCCACTTCATTTTTGGTATTTCATCAAGTTGATTTTTACCATAACAAAAAGTAATAATCCACACAAAGCGATGGTTGTATATAAATAAAGAAAAAATAGTGTAATTCTAATCTTATGGTAAATCAAAAATACTTTATTTTAAACATATATTGTGTTTTTTTAAAAAAAAGAAAAGAAAAATCAACTTCAAATACTTTTCTTAAAAAATATCACTCAACGCATGCTCAAAATGCCTAAGATGATGTTTCTTACTTTCAATTCTTTTTTCAAATTTATATCTTTAGATTAAAAAAAATATAGAGAGTTTCCACTACAAATATCATACATTAATCAAATTTAGGCAATGCCTAATTTAAACTTGTTGGTTGGGAGCGTGGTAAAATTAAATCCAAACCATTCAATTCGTTTTGACCTATTTAGGCTTGGGCTGATTATGTGTTATATATAGGTGGTACTAAAAGCTTATAAAATAACAAATAAAGTTATTACTAAAATTTAGTAACAATTGGGCAGTTTGAATTATGATCCGTTATCTAACTCGTTTTGATCCAAAAAATTTAAATTAATTTGGATCTTGACATATTTATTGTCTTGATCTATTTTGACCCGTCTAAATTTAACCCAACCAACCTAATTGTCACCCTAGTTGGGATTACTTTGATGATCTTATTAGCTCGAATATTATATGTAGACGCAATATATATATTTATATATTTCCTGCCACGTGAATTTATTGCTCCTTTAGTTAAAGAAAAAAAGGTACGAACCTATCATGCATTAATAAATGCTATTAAATTTTTTCCCTTTAGAGACATTTTCATCACAAACAAATTAAATTACATTTATTGAATATAGATTCGAAATCATAATTCTTTTTGTTTATTAAATTTAAGTAAAATATTTACTAAGTACTTTTTTTTCTTAATAAAAGGTTTGTTTGAATTAACTAATACTAGTAGTAAATAGTTTGTAAGCCCTTAAATAAATAAGCAATTGCGTTTTGAGTAAAAATAGTTTTGCTACATGTAGGAATAAAGTCTATGTACATACTATACTTTTTTAAAACTCGCTTAATTATGAATTACATTAAATAGATTATAATAATAGTAATTATGTTTCGATATAAGTGTTAAAACTCCTAATAAATAATTGATGTGTTTAATAAAAAAAAAGGTGATAAATCATATCTTCGTTAGAATGATTAATATACACTTCAAATTTTATTTAAAAATTTAAAAGTATCAATATAAATAAAAAGATGAACGGCAAATAAAATGAAGGGGAAGATAGACATTTTGTTATGAGAAAATTATTATGAAATAGAAGAGGAAAAAGTAGCACAATACTTGGTCAAATTAAAGTACATAAGCTAAAATTCACAATTGTGATGATCAACTTGTGATTTTTGAGAAATTTATATAGAAAGAAATATTAACTAACACTTTTAAATTTAGCGTGAATAATTTGTTTCAGTCTCAAACTGTTGATAATAACTTTAAAAATATTTATTTATTTGACTGATTAAACCTAAATACACCCTCGATCCTTCAATAGAAATACACCCTTAAATTCTTATCAAGTTTAGAGGTGTTTTCATCATTTCTCTTATTTTTTATTATTAAGAAGTCTCATGCGCCCACAAAAACTTGAGAACACTTACTATGTCACGTGGCATATCAAAGGTATTGAAAGTGTATCTAAATTTTACTAATCAAGTCGATAAGTACTTTTTAAATGGAAAAAAAAAAGATAAAAATATCGTAAATGATATGCAGATTTCCTTCGTCATATATACTTTTGGGACATTGGTGCTCTTATCCCCTTACCGTTCAAAAACTAGAGCATATATACCATTTATACTAACGAACATTCACATGTAATAATCTTATCTGTCGATCCGATATTTATTAAATGTCGGATCGACAGATAAAATTGCGTCACGTGTCCCTATGCAGTCTTCCGTTAGAGTGAATAACATATATGCTCTAGTTTTAAGACGGCAGGGACACCCATGTCCAAAAAGTACTGAGTATATCTGCATATCATTTACGATAGTTCAGGATATATTTATTCGTTTTTCCCTTTTAAATTATCAATAATTAGGACACGAAATTAATAATTTATGCTAAATTCAAAGGTTCTCTCATTTATATCATATTGTGATCACAATATTTGAGTCAAATTTATTGAGTTCTATCGAACATGAAGCTATAAAGCCATATTCCGCTAAATCTCCACCACACATTTCTAATCTAACGGTCGAGAATTGCCCGGGAAGGGTAAACACCACATTTATTAATCCCTCAAAGTGTGCCGTTTGATGTTCAAACTTTTGTCTCCTAACGTACCCTCAAAAAAACCGTTAACGCCGTTAATCATTTTCACAGCCTTTTCCATCTCCAACAGCACAAAAACTTAACGATTAATAACGGCGCCGTCAATTACCCTTTCTCCATATATTCGTTATGTACAAAAAAAAAATAATTTTTTTATAATATTTACTTTTTTGTGTCATTCAACGGGCAAAGGTTTTCTCAATTTCTCTCACTAGCAACTCTTTAAGATTTTTTTTCTTTTTGGGGTTCAAAGGGTTCGATCTTCGATGAAATTTAGCTGATTTTTTTGTCATTTTTCTGTTAATTTGAGGTTTGTTTACTGTTGAATTGTTGAAAATTCGTGAAAAGATTTTTTTTTTATGAATCTATGACTGGTTTGTGATCAATTTTAGCTTTGATTTCATCTAATTCAACTTGATTTTGGTTAATTTGAATTGGGTTTTGGTTATTTTTTTGATGGGTGTTGAGTTTTGGGATTGGGTTGTTTTTAATTTGATATGAAGATGGGGTTGTGGGATCTGGGATTGTTTGATTCCAAGTAATTGTATTGCGAAGTTACTTATTGGGATTATAAGGAGTTTTACTGAGTTGGGTATTTGTTTTCTTTGAATTTGTTGAAGGTTTTTGGATTCAATTGGTTATTGTAAAGGTTATGGTAAGAGGAAAATGGATGAAATGAAAGTAGAGGAGTGCTGTACTGAGAATAAGCAATCAGCTGCTGCTTCGAGTTCGTCGGTTTCTGAAAATAGTGGTAGTGTTACTTTAAGGTCACCAGGAGTATCTAGCCCAACCCCTGCATCACCAACTCACAGGTAAATTTTTTTTCTTACTTAGCTAAATTTGTTTAGCTAGGTAGGGTGGTGTCTGCTGTATGCAATCGTAACCCTACCTTGTGATGAAGGTTCAGCTCAAGTTAAGTATGATTAAATCTAGTATGTAAGGAAGATATAGTAGTGAATCAGTTATACTGAACATAATGGAGATAAATTTGTTTAGGTGGGTAACAACTGGAATTGAACCTTGTAAAGTTGGAGCATATTTGGTTTTCAATAACAACAAAATTCATGATTATTTCTTTAAGTATTTCGGCTGAAAGTTTGGGATCTTCCAAAATTGTATCTCTCTGCATGTTGTTTTCACGGTTTAATTTAGATCAGTTATGGATAAGATTAGAGCTAACTATGTGTGAGCGAGCAAAGCATAGCTGCTCGCACACTGGATAAAGGAAGATGATTGCGGTAGGTTGTCAATCAACGTATAATAACTAGTTTAAGTGTTTAACTATGATGAATCCTCTGAATAATGAACTTGAATAGAGCTGGTGCATGTAGAGAGTTCATTAGCCCCAACACTGATGAATTTGTAATGGAGGCATAGTTGAATGTTGTGAACAAGAGCAAATTGAGTGGAATCCACTTTTGAGATATAAGTGATTGAACTTTGCCTAACTATCAAGCTTATTAGTAGAAATATTACTGAAATTGTCCTGGTCAACGATATCCAAAAGTAGCTAAGTGGTTTTGCGCCTTCTACTATCTCTTGTAACCCAGTCAAAGCAGACAGATAATCACTTGAAGCAAATTACTCAATGATAGGGATGATGTGATATCATGTGTTTTGTGCTAATTCTCAAGTCCTGGATGGAAATTTAAAATTTACACTTTCTGCTTTGTTTGTGTGGATTTTGCAGGAGAACCACTGGTCCAATAAGGCGAGCAAAGGGTGGTTGGACTCCTGAGGAGGTGAAAAGAATTCTTTATATTTCTAATCAATAATCTCTTCTGTGAGATATCTCAATAGCTTAAAATCCTTTGCTAGGTTATCGCGATTTAAAATTTTCTAAAATTTCGACTGTGAATACTACTTGCTGCTACTAGTAAAAGGAGAACACTGGAACAGTTTGATTTTGGCATAATGAGTTGTGAATGTACGATTCTTGATGCTTGTACATTCCTCACTCCCTCAATATCATTATTATTTTATACCAGTTGGAATTATTTTATAACTGCTTCTTTTGTTTAAATAGGAAGTTCAGCTTTTGGTTTTGCTCCTTGGAACTACGTATTGATTAGATAAAATTTCCTTTGCCGCAGGATGATACTTTGAAACGGGCTGTTTCAGTTTACAGAGGGAAATGTTGGAAGAAAATAGGTATTATCTCTTAGCTAGCTCTTTTCTAACGATAACAAATAGGACAATATCGTGCTGCAAGTGTTTGCTTAGGCAACTTCGTTCACGTTGACATGTCGAGATGCTTTGAATTGAATCGGTGTCTGATGTGGAAATATTGCTATATGACTTATTTGATGATGACATTCAATGCACTTGATCAGTGCTTGGTCTTAGTCATGAATATATTGCCATATGAAGTATGCTGGATGTATGTCTGGGTGCCATAATGTTCTTAGTGCATCTTTGATGACATGCCAAGTCAATATATTCATGCATATCATTACTTATATGTTTTGGTTGCTTGGATCTAGGCGTTTGTTTATGCAATTTGGATAGGGAAAAGGGGTCAAATTCACCCATGTACTATTTGAAATTCAGAAACTTTGCCCTCCATTAGACTTTTGGTTTAGTATTACCATGCCATTTAGGAAAAAGTCTCATCATTCCTGTTGGTCCTTAATAAAGCTCCAATCTGAAGGTGATTTCAAACCCTAGTCAAAAGTTTAGGGGTAAATTTGGACCTTTTCTTTTGGAAAGTTTGGATATGCAGTGTGCACCCATTTTATGATGGAGCTCTGTTAATGGCGAGGAAAAATACAAGAGGACTAAGTAACTGCTACCAAGCACCCATTTTCCGAAAATTGATGTTCCTTCAACTTAGATTACTAGTTGTTGGCTGGAATTTTATAAAAATATATTCCATAGTGGTAGTTTTCAGGTCGGCTTATACACACCTAGAGTCCTAGATTTATCTGGCTACTGCTACCTTCCATCAACATAGGTATTGGGTTACTCTCTTCACCAAGACATAGTTAGATGAGAAGTAGTCATCTGGTGTTCTTTTGTCTCTGTTAGGATTTGAATCCTAGTTTCTTGGGTGCTTGGTAGCAGGAAATTATAGCCTTGTATCAAAGGATAGATTTTAACTTTGTTGATCTCTGAAGTCTTTTTAACTTTTTTGACCGATTTGTAAGTCGGTCCAAGTGGCTATTGTCTTGTATGTGATAGATTCTTATCGAATTCATGGGGTAACATACTTTACCCACTCATATGAAAATGTAAATTTAGCCAAATATTGATTCACTTGCAGCTGAGTTCTTCCCGGATAGATCGGAAGTGCAATGTCTGCATCGCTGGCAGAAGGTCATCAATCCAGAACTTGTTAAAGGACCCTGGACTCGGGAGGTTGTTTGCTTCCAACTTTTTAGTTTCTCTCTGTGTTAATCTAATAATCTGAATCATGCCTGGGCTCTCTGGATGATTCCTGATGCTTTTTGACTTTTTGTTAACAGGAGGATGATAAGATCATTGAACTGGTCGCTAAGTATGGGCCTATAAAATGGTCTGTCATAGCTAAATCATTGACTGGTCGAATCGGGAAGCAGTGTCGTGAGAGGTATGATCTGAAATAGTTTAAATATATATATATATATACACACACATGTAATGTCACTGTCTTTGCTATGATTCCACTGAATAAGCTCTTGTATTAATGAATTTTTTACGACCAGCTTTGCCTTCTGTTGATTTATTGCCAACTTAGTAAGAGTTAATCTGCTGACAACTTCCCTTCTGTTGTTAGCTGTAAGTTCTATAGCTTCAGTAGTGCGTGTCTATCCATCTTACTCCCGATACAAGTGCTTTGTGTTCACGAGGCTCTGATTCATTGTGATTTCCTTGTTCTCAAGTTCATTTTTAGCCACTTGTCTTTGTTTGTCTAAAAGTTTGTCGGATAATAAAGCCTACTATTTGGTTGGTTATTATGGGTTAATGGTTATTGATTTTAATTTGATCAGATGGCACAATCATTTGAATCCCAATATCAAAAAAGATGCTTGGACTCTGGAGGAGGAACGGGCGCTTATAGATGCTCATCGGATCCATGGTAACAAGTGGGCTGAAATTGCTAAAGTTCTGCCAGGAAGGTAATAAATTCAGCATAAAGATTATGTAAAGAGAAGAATTAATAGTTTTTTCATTCAGTTGAATAAAGAGAAGAGCTCTGAATGGCTTCCATATTGAAGCCTTCTTATTAAAATTTACCTGATCCCGTAATATGTTAGTAGATTCTTTGACTATGGTTTAGTCCAACATTTCCTAAATATTTTTAACTTCTAAAAGTGTGTTTATAGTACACTTCTATATAGCTTGTAATATGTAAAAATTTTGTTTCAAAGATCAATCACTTGATGTCAGAAATCATCCTAAAAGATTACAAGGGTTGACCCTTAAACTCTTGAACCAGTAGTCCTTTTGGGATAGAGGGAGTACAAAAGGTTCCTGAAGATCCTTTTGGGATAGAGGGAGTACAAAAGGTTCCTGAAGATCCTTTTTGGGATAGAGGGAGTACAAAAGGTTCCTGAAGATTGTATCGGAAGCTTCTGGTCAATTATTCTTCTTTTCGGCTGAAAACAATGCCACTATCAAAGAGCTAATGAAATAAGCTTATTAAGACAGTGGCTGATGCTTCTAATTGTCCAGTGTGTCTTGTGGCCACCATACTCCAAAGACCTCATCTATAAGTTTATAAAAGCACATGGCTTCATGTAACTATGTCATATCATCAGTTTTGTGCTAAATGATTGTAGAGGGTATAGGGTAGTTTTAGTTGTTAAGGCTGAGGACCAAGGGCTAAGAACGTAATGTCTTGTTAACTTTACTGCTATATGGGGAATTACTTTTATCTAAGATATGTCTGCCCCAATGATTATACGGGTTGTCTATGTTCAAACGAGTAGAGGAAATATCATTGGCCTTGAGTTTGGCTCTTAAGATGGCTAGCTACTGAAGTTAAAGCAAGACTTTTCCGCCATTTAAAAAGGTTATCAGTAGGGATGGCAACGGGGCCGGTGGATGTGGGGTGGTGTAGGTTTAAGGCTATGTGGGGTGGAGCGGGTTTAAGGTTGTTGTGGGCGGGGGCGGGCGGGTTGCGGGTATATGTGATTTTATGTGGGTTCAAACTTAATTTTAACTTTCTACATGTTACAAGTGTGATAGAACATTATTTATTGAGATAATATCTTTAAAGCTACTAAAATATTCAAGATAGTAGATGAAAATGGTTCAATAAGAAATAATACAACTTCTTACATGTTTCCCAGTTAACCTCTAAAAAATAATTTTTTAAGTCATTATCCTATTAAATTAATATAACTTAATGAAAAAATGAATGAATTTTTATGAATTTTATTTAGTATCAAACTTAACTAGAAAAAGAAAAATATTAAAAAAATTATGTGGGATGGGTTCATGCGGGGTTGGTTGAAATAAAAATTTTGCGGGTTAAGCTCCCCCCCCCCCGCCCCCCCCTCCAATTGCCATCTCTAGGTATCAGTGGATAACCTTTTTCATGGGTTGTCTATGTCCCAATGAGTAGAGGAAATAACACTGGTCTTGACTTTGGCTGGCTACTGAAGTTAACTCAAAACTTTGTGCCACTGCAATTATAGCCTATAAAGGAATTCACTAGTGTTGAATCAATTCATAGTAACCCTAGGTCTCTTCACTTCAAATCTTGCTCATTCTCGGGCCTAATTTATACAGGACTGATAATGGTATCAAGAATCATTGGAACAGCTCCTTGAAGAAGAAGTTAGATTTTTATGTAGCTACTGGAAATCTTCCACCTGCTACTGGAACAGCTAAAGCTGAAGAGTTGCTAGTTTGGTCAAATAAAACATCAGAAGGAGCTGAAGTAGCTTCATCAGGAACTACAGACACATGTAAAATAGAAAATGGATGGCAGGTGGCAGAAATCAGTGCTTTCAATGGTGGTCCTCACACTGAGTCCACTGATTCTGAAGTCGTCAGGTTGGAATCTCAATCACCAGAAGAAGATGCTATTCAACACATCAAACCAAGTACTCAATCAGAAAACAGGTATGAACGATGGAACATAGATAGTGCAGTAGGCCGATTACAAGTTTTTGAAGCACCGTTTCCTTGTGAAATCCCTACATGTGGTATGTTATGCTATGAACCACCAAGGTCAGAAAGTTGTATTCCGCTGGATTCAGATCTTCTAAATATCTGCCGGGCACAATGTGAATCTGATGCAAGTCCAAGCCCATCACCGAATGGTTTCTTCACTCCACCTAGTACAAAGGGTCATAGCGTATGTGCACAAACTCCTGAATCTGTATTGAGAATTGCTGCTAGAAGCTTCCCAAATACGCCTTCCATATTAAGGAAAAGAAAGACTCAAGGTGAACTTTCAACGCCAACTAATAAGATGGGGAAGTCAGATAGAGATCTCCGGAAGAAAAAGCCTATTGATGCGCGCGACGAGATCCAGTATGACAGCTCACACAAATCTAGCATGCATAATGGAGTTTCTTCAAGAAATTCTTTCAATGGTGGTCTGTACAACAGTCAAGCATTTAATGCCTCTCCTCCATATCGATTAAGGTCCAAACGGACATCTATCTTCAAGTCTGTGGAGAAGCAGCTTCAGTTTGCACTCAACAAAGAGAAGCATGATACAAGTAATGGGTTCAGTGATTCAACTGTTAATGAGACATCACATGCAGCCAAAGATTGTTCACGGGATACAGTAAGTAACATCTTTTCCTTTTTCTTCTATTTTCATTTTTTGTCCCTTTGTTTTTGGTTATGAGTTGGGAGCTGGGTAGCTGAGGGTGGAGATAATTAATTGCCATGGTGGCTGTCCCTCTTTCTCTTTACACTGTGGTGTGTAAATATCATGCATTTCCAAATGAAGATTTTTTCCCTCTAAAACATTTTAGTTCCCCTAATTGTCTTTGAGTAAAGAATGTGTCTTCCGTTCAGTTGATTAGGTAAAACTTTTGATATCAATATGCATTTCAAGTGTTTGAGAAGAATAAGGAGGGATGTTAATAACTACATGCATGGCATGTTGCCTTTATAAGCATGTTGTTCTTAGGTTGTATTGATGCCAGTTTTTTCGTTGTCTAATGTGAATTCTTCTGTATCTTGCATGGTTTAGTGTTCACCAATCACCAGATAGAATGCAAGTTAACAGTGTGGTGAATTAAAAATGGTAGCTATTCACTCTAAAGGATGATTTAGTCATTCTTTCTGGTCGGTAACTTAGAAAGGGATGGTATTGGAACAATTTATGGATGGAATTGCCAGGCAGTTGAAATCAAAGCTTTGTGGGAAAAGCAAAGCGTTCCAAATAACTAAGGAATGGACAACTAGAAATAATTGAAATGCATCTTTTTAACAACCTTTTTTTAATATATCTGAACACATTTCCATTCCAATATGATAGTTCACTTGACGACTAGTTTGGTAAATTATCACATAGTATCATTATCTTGAGATGTTATACGAAACAAGAAAGTCGTGAAAACAAATCAAGCTTAGAGTGTATTATTTACCTGACTTCAATCTAGTAAGTGAATGAGTTATTACTTTTAGTAAATCTTTCTTTACATGCACTGGACATTCTCATAGTTTTATTTTGACGTCTGAG
>CM040626.1:4933816-4952158 GCA_022817965.1 Solanum lycopersicoides
AGCGGGTCAAAAAAATTTGTTTTAAAATTGCCACCATTACAGTTAGAAAACTAAGCATGGTATATACACAATGTAACATAAAGAAGCAAATACAATGTGAGATAATATCACCCATTTAACTCTCATTCATTGATAACTTTCTTCTATTTTTACCAGGCTTCTCCCAAAATTCCATCTAAAATATCAACCTAGCACCAAAGAGTGTAGCCTAGTAAGGTCTCAGGTCTCATGTTCAATCCCAACACAGACAAAACACTAGCTGATTTACCCGCTACCTGAATTAGTCGACATACACGCAAACTAGCACAAACATCACCGTTATCAAATATACATATATAACCCTTCCAACATCATTTCTCCAGTTCAGTGATGAATAATATAAAACTGAACGCAACTACACCTGAATCCCAAACTATTTAGTTTCAACAAAATGAATGAATCCTTATCCATTCCACTCTATCTTCAAAATTTCAAAGCATTGTGATTATCTTAATACTAAAAAACTCAATAGTTATGAATCTCACATAATAGGAGAGTACAAAATACATAAAATTAGTTCAAAGCAAAATTCAAGTTAACCGGAGTACCTTAAGAATAAATTCCTGCGGAGTTTTCATCACCGTCTCCGGCGCCGGCGTAGAATCAACCTCCATTAGGAAAATAAACCGAATCCAATCGGCGCAATTACAATCCCCAATAATCACAATTATTGTTCCTTAGGGCTGAACGGTACTGTCAGTCTTACACAATCAAATCTTCAAAATTATACGAAAATCTGAAACCCTAACTGATTTCTAAGGGCATACGATTTTAACAATTCGTAGTTTTGTACCATTGAAATTGTGTGATTGATTTTAAAAAATCCAACATATTCATAGGTAATATTTCCTCTTTGGGGTCGTTTGGTAGGCCGCATTAAATAAAATAATTCATGTATTATAGATGGTATTATTTAGTATTACGTTTGGTAGGAAATTGGGTCTATGTATAACTAATCCATGGATTAGTTATACCTCCTACATGATATTATATGATGTATTACTAATACCTTCTATTTGGAGGTATTAGCAATACATGGGATATAATACCATGGGATAAGTCTACTAAAGACAAAAATATCCCTCAAAACATTTTATTATTTGTTTATTTTCTTGATTTTATGTTTTATGGTTGTGCAAGTAAATTTATTTAAATAAATTAGCTTACAAATTATTTAACTCTCTCTAAATAATTTGTAAGCTAATTTATTTAAATAAATTTACTAGCACAACCATAAAACATAAAATTAAGAAAATAAACAAATAATTAAATGTTTGTGCGGTTTTCTAATATTTTGTATTTTCAATAATTTATAACATTGAATACATATAAAAAATACAACTTGCAATTTTATTCGTAAATGTAGATGGTTTATTCAATTTTACTATTGTTTACCGTCTTTTCAATTTTAAAAGTTGATAGTTTATCTTTTTTTAAATTGAAAATTGACATTTGTAAGTGATCAATTTAATAAGATGACAATTATTTATCCTCAAATAATTTAAGAAAAAAAAGGCAAACATGACGATAAAATTGTTCTTTTCTTAGCTAGTTAGAAGGTCATAAAAAATATTATCCGGCAATTATTTATCTTAACCCAATTGCATAAGAATATAAGGGTATAATTGGAAAGAAGTTTTTTATAAAGTTTTAATCCAAACATAAGATGAGGTCGAAAACAATGAACCAAACACTTGATAAAAATAATCCATGTATTACTAATTCCTGCATTACTAATCCCAGCATTACTAATCCCTGCATTATCAATCTTTGTACCAAACGACCCCTTATAGTATAAAAATATTTTAGATATGTTTTAGTTATATATGTATTTTTTTTATATTTAATATAAGATAATACGTAATTTATATATGTATTAATTATGTTGGTTTCAAATTTATCAGTCAAATGTGATATTAATTTTAAATATAAATAACTTAGTTCATATTTATCTACAAAAGGTTGTATAAGTTATTCAAAAATTAATACTTAAATAATATATTTCTTGTCCAACTATCATACGACTCATTAGGGATGTGCCTAATTTTGTATTATTTTCGATCTAAAATAGTATTTATGTTTTTCTTCTCGATAATCAATTTGATTAATTTTTAAAATTAAATTAGTTTGATATATATATATATATATAATATATATATATATATATATATATATATATATATATATATATATAAAGTTATATTAGTGGCAATTTTTAGCATATCAATAATTAAAAAATTCATAATATAAATGAAAATTCATATTGTTTGACTCTAAAAAAAAAAATATGACAAGTATTTTAGTACAAAGGAGTATTAAATTATCCCATCCAAAATTGAAAATATTTTTGTATATAAGAAAAAACTTAAAATACTCTTTTATCTTTGAGCTAAAATCAACGATATTCTTATTTTTTTATATAAAACAAAATAATAAAAGTTCTACAATTTTCGTCCGCCATTTAACCTTTTTCCTTTTAAAAAAAATTGAGATCGAGAGGTTCATCACGTCAAATTTAATGTGCAATAGTATATAAAACATTTGTTGCAACATTAGTTGTCTACGACAAAATTGATATAGTTTAAAAAAAATAAAGATATTTTTTATTTAGCTACAACGATGTTTGAACGGGTATAGAACATGAAGCACTCTTCTTATTACCTTCTCTCTCATAAAATTATTGTTTCTACTAAATATAAAATAAGACGATTGAATATTTCACACACTAAATTATGAATAAAATTAACTTTAAAAATAGACAAATGATTGAGGGAAAACCAAAAGTATATTAATATTCCAAAAACACAGAGGACTATTAGTACTACATGTAAAAAAAAAAAAAAAAAACTTTTAATCTTAATCCAAAGAAAAAAAATTATTTTGAGCTTTTTATTTTATATTTTAATGAAGTTTAATATTTGACAAAAATTTTCAATAATTTAGAACAAGAAAAATATCTAACCATATCAAAAACACATTTCCAATTTACTAACATGTATGATTTAAGAGTTTATACATCTTTATTATGCAAAATAATACTTTCTATGATTTTTAAACTCTTTTAACAACTTATGATGTCTAATCTTTGAGAAATATAACAAGATTTTCAAGTAACTTATAAACAAGAACAAACCTAGCTTCTAATGTCTTTTTCAAGGATATTCATGCAAATATGATGATTTAATCCTAATTAGAATACTCATCAAATACTATATACAAACTATTAAAAGAAAGCTACTTTTAACACAAACTCAACATTTTGTTAGAGAAACTCACTTTCTGATGAAAATCCATATAAAGAAGAAAATCAATGAAGAATCAGAGGAATCTAGCATATATATCAGAACTCGGTTCAGTCCTCCACCTTAACGACAAAAAAAGAAGGATTGATCAATTTCCATTGAGTCGTACTTTCTGTAAGCTCATGCAATGCCACTCTAATTATACTAGCACAAGAAATTGAGTAAGCAATATTAAAAGATGTTGCTACTGAAAAGATATAAGCACATTATGTTGTCGCGAAGTTGCAACAAATCCTTTGCAGATAACAAAAATACAAGTTGCAGGCTGTTATAGAATATTATCATATCATGCATAAAGGAAAACATAGAAAACCAAATAGAAGATGATCAAACAAAAAGTTTACAGTAAGAAAAGTCTTGGCAAGTTGAAAGAACCGTCTTAGGGAGCAAGGAAACACAAAAGATTCTTGTCTTAGGGAGCAAGGAAACACAAAAGATTCTTGGCTTAGCTTTAGCGGCCGCCATTAGGTTCAGCAAGTCTTGATTGGCATCCCATCTGTTCAAGAAACATAGCGAGGCGCATGTGTTTGGATGTCCATTGCTCTGCCAATTTCTGCTCTTTTGCTTCTGCATCCCTCCTCAAGCCTGCTAGTTGCTCCTTGTATTCTGCTTCAATTCTGTCAAGAGTTGCTTTCTGTTCTTCCCTCAGAGCTTTCATTTTTGCTTCAATTTCCTCCATCTTCTCCCTAACTTTGTTTGCTTTTTCAGATTCTAGTTGTAACTCCACCCTCCTTAACCTCCAAGCTGCTTCTTTCTTATGTGCAGTCCAAGTACGATGCCCTTCGTCTAAATCCTTGCAGCATTCTGCAAGTTCAGTAATAAATGGATTTTCTCCACAAGGAGGAGCAACAGTATGGTGTGGAAAACTGCTCAAGATGAGAGGCGCATTATCAGGTCCTCTATCTGTCTGTAGCCACGGAATGCCAGGCGTAGGTGTAGGTGGCACTGTCGAGGGGGAGAGACTTAAAGTCACAGATGGAGATGATGATCTGACAGTTGAAGGAGCAGAAGAATTAGAAAGCCACGGAGGAAGAAGAGTTTGTGGCGTAGGAGTTGAGGCATCGGCGTGGAGGAAACCTCCATTAGAAGTAGCCATAAGTAAACCTGGGACACTCCGTTCTTTCACAATCTTTTCTGCAAATGTTTCAAGAATGTGATCGTATTTTCCCTCGTCTACTGGATCAACAACCTTGTTGTTTTCTTTCTGCTCTCTCTGTTGCTTCTCTTTGAAAACTTCCCACCACTTTCCTAATCTTTTAGCAGTTCGACCTGGTACTTCAGCTGCTATTTTCTTCCATTTGTTGCCGTGTTTGGCTTGTAGTTGTATAACAAGACGCTGCTCGTCTTCAGTGAGTGATCCTTTTTTAATCCCTGGTTTGAGGTAGTTTTTCCACCTTTCTAAACAAGACTTTGCGTCCCTGTTAAGGGGTGTGCTCATACGCTGTGATACAAGGTGCCATTCTTTTGGTCCATACTGTCTCACGTATGCTCGCAACAAAGCATCCTCTTCAGCTCGCCAACGTTGCCTCTCCCTCATTTCCAGGTGTAAACACCAGTTTCCATTGTCCCAAACTCCTCATAATTTTCCTGAAAGAATGTTACGCACCATTTTACTTGCAATACTTGAGTAAAGAATCAGAATCATATCTTAAGCAAGCTATTGATCACAAACAAAGTATTGTTACATGCAAGTGCATCACATTTAATGTAGTTACTAAAATCTTAACTTGTAAGGGAAGTCATTACAACGCCCCTAAATAAAATACCGTCACAGAAACAAAGGATCGTGATCGTTCAGTAGGACTTCAACAAAGGAAACTCATGCAATGTTCCAGTACTCAAGACATATCCAGGAGAAAAATACAACATGCTAGTGCCAAATAAAACACGGCCACAAAAATTGGGACAGAGGGAGTAACTCTGTTCTAACCGCATTGTATAGGGGTATCAGGTCATAATTTTCAAGAAAATGCTGCTATGTCACTCTGATATCACTACTCAGGACCAGATCAATAGTAAAAATAATGTAAAGTTGTGTTAGCATTTCTAGGAAACAACATTAATCAGATAGAAATAAGATAAGAATCGAAGAATATATTCAAGTTTACTTTTGTTCAGACCCTTCAGCATTGAACTATTAACATGAATAGAGACCAGACTAGCCACATTCGAGGTTACTGCTAAAAGATAAATGCAGAAAAGACATGCTTACACAAATCATTTGATGCAATATCAATCACCATGTACAGGCATACTTGTATGATTATACAGATCATTAATAATCAGACAACACCCAATCGGCACACGGCTACACTATCTAGACTAATGTCCTTCTTGACCAGCATTGAGGTACAAGATTTCTGCAAGTGCATAACAATCTCAAACTAAAACTCAGGAGAATATGATGATGCAAATTAAGTAACACCCTTCTTCCTAGATTACTTAACTCATGTTCATTTAGCTCAATTGCAATAACCCTTTAAAATTAGGTAAGTTATCATGTCCAAAAATATCTATGAAACATCAAGCTCCGCAATCCGGACACTACTACAACAACATACTCAGCGTAGTCACACAAGTGGGATCTCGGGAGCATACGAAATACACAGACCATACCTACCTTTTTGGGATAGAGAGGTTGTCTCTAATAGACCCTCGGCGCAGAAAAGAAGCTTTTGAGGCAAGGAAAAGACTATAACAAAGTAGCAAGACACAAAGCAAGAAACAGCAGAAGATACCACACTGAGACTATCCACAGAACTTCAGCGACCCATATCTTCAATATATCAAGATAGAGAATGAAAATAGCTAAATGTGAGAAAACACAATTAAGACAGGAGAAGTCTAATGCAAAATGTAATTATGTAGATATATCAGAAAATGTAGTGATATCAAATAGAAAGATTCAAGACCAACAACATACCAACAATTCTTAGTAAGATCTGAGTCAAGAACAAACATTGTAGAGATTTCAAGAATTTCCTAGTAATAGTTGAAGCCAAATTCTGTAAAATGGCAGAGAGATGATGGAAATGCAAATCATTACAGCCAAAAAGATGGATTCCTTATCTTCTCCACATATAGCATAATAACCATAAATGTAAATGCAAGAACAAAAAGACACAATTCAGTTTAAAACAAGCATCTTAAGAAGATTTTTTCCACACACAAACCAATACTGAAAAACAAACACAAACATAACAAAGTAAAAAGCATCCATCATATCAGTGTGATTACAAAACCATAAAGGGGACAAGACTTAAGAATCTTACAAGAAACCTCAAAGGAAGCACAACTCTTGCTTCAACCAATTAGATCTTTCAGTTTTTTATTCATGAAATGATGCAGAAACAAGATTATGCAAAATGGGAGAGGAAAAAATGGTAATGCAGAGACCACTACATGAAAAAAGATAGATTCTTTTTCTCCACCAGACATAGCCATACATGTAAATACTTGTAAGAACAAAAAAACACAACTCAGTATTTAAAAAAAATAAAGAAGCAAGCAACCAGCCCTGAAAAACTCCACTTCCAGAAAATTAAAAAGTTAAAAAAAAAAAAATACCCATCAAATCAGTTTGATCACAGCATCAAAAAAGGAGACAACTTTTCATAGATTTACAAAAGAATTCACAAGATACCACTTAGGCATCCCAGTTCTCAGAAAAACCCATATAATCATTTTTAATCTATTTCAAGAAAATATGAGCAAAAAAAAATAAAAAAAATGCAGTGACCAAAATGATAATGCAGAGACCACTAAAGAAAAAAAAGATAGATTCTTTCTCTCCACCAAATATAACCATTAATGTAAATACTTACTATGACAAGCAAACACAATTCAGCAAACCAAAAAAAAGCAAACAACTTTATAAGACTTACCCACAACAAAACACATCATTTTGATCACAGAATCAAAAAAGGAGCAAACTTTAAGAGATTTACAAAAAAAACTTACAAGAGACAACTTAGGCATCCCAGTTTTTAGCTCGACCCATATGATCTTTTTTGTTATATTTCAATAAAATGAGTTTTAAAAAGAGAAAAAATTGAAGGATAATATGTTTAAGCAAAAGAGAAAATGAAGAAGAAAGAGAGATGAAACAGAAAAGATAGGAAAATGCAGAGTAATAAGAGAGTAAAGAGGTAAGGTATGGCCCTCTCTGTTTGAAGAATGACGTGTATAGAGAATGTGATGACGAAGACGGCAATGGCGTCTTTAACCAGAAAGGTTATTTGTACACACGCACTATTATGCAACTAGTGTTGTACATCTTGTTAGAGGGTAAAATTCAAAAAAAAGTTAAAGTAACACCACCTCAATTCAAATTATCAGTCGAGAGTTGCTCGTATGATAAATAGTTTATGCTTTTATATTTAAGATTGTGAGTTTAAGTTATCAAGTGATCAAGAATGTGAAAAAATCTATCGAATGAGTAAAAAGGTGAAAACTTTTTGACAAATAATACAAGTTCTTTCATCGTAGAATTATTTTAATTTTCGAATTTAAGTTCAAGCTTAAAAATAAAGTACGAGATGAAAATTCAAAGAATAAAAGTTTAAATCATATAATTATGTTAAATTGAAATCAATATCATTATTTATTGCGATTAAATCAAAACTATATGAAAAATTCATGGTATTATTATTATAAGATTTGAACTCTAATATCTCATTAAAGACTGTCTCATCTGTATATGTTAATTGTTAAGCTAAGTGTGTAGTTTGAATATTGGTTAGCAATTAGAATGTGTGTCATATAATTTGTTTAACTTTTGTATAATATAATTTTGTATAATTCTTTTAAGTTAAAATATTTGTGTTTGTATAAATTCGTTAATTCAATTTTATACAAAAATAGTTCAATTTATACAAACTCGTCTCCAGATTATACAAGATTAAACCTCGTAAATATACAAACTATAGCTACCAAACATAATTAAATTTATTATATAAATTCATTAATTCGAGTTTATATAAAAATAATTCAATTATACAAATCTATCCTCAAATTATGCAAACTCATTTGCAGATTATACGTGGCAGCTTATATTATAGCCAAAATTTCCTTTAAATTATTTATATATTAAAATCAGTACTACCAATACTATATTAGATTGTATTTTAGTTGTTATGTTAAAAGTTTCAGTATATAGAGTACAATCTTCATTTTTAAATTTAAAAAGATAAATAATTAAACATTGCATAACAAATTTTCATCTAATCCTTATTTTATTATTTATTAATAATACTTCATAGCTAAAAATGATATATGATACTTTTTTCGTTTTAAAAAAATTGACATCCTTTTCTTTTTAGTTTGTTTAAAAGAATGATCTCTTTCTTTTTTTAATAACATTTTAATTTCAGTTTTCCACTGGCATGTTTAAGGCCACAAATTCAAAGGACAATTTTGTACATTTGACCTAACTTTCATTTAACACCAAAAGATTTAAAAATCTTCTTTTCTTCATAAACTCCATGCAAAGTCAAATTAAATAATTCTTTGTAAAACTGAGAAAATAATTGTTATATGCTGATTTTTATATAAAGCAAGAAAGAAGCTATCAAATATGTATTACTAAATAATAGTAGTAAGTATTAATTTTAATACATAAATAACTTCCAAGTGGTTGAGTAATAAAGAAAATATGAATAAATACATGATTTATTGAAATAGTACCTTTTCTTATTTAGTGTTTGCAGAAAATACAGAATCTCTAGTGCAGAAAATAGGTTCACAATATGAAAATAGTTTGTGACCTTCAAGAATCTTTTTTATTTTATTTCTCATTCGATTTGACGTTCGAAATTTATATTGAATTTCTGAATAAATTATAATTACATATAGTAAATTCATTTTAAATTAGCTCCCATCAAAAAAATTCCAATTAAAACTAAACAAACTCATGCTATTATTATTTATTTTGTTGTGAAAAAAAACACTCTTCTTGAAAATTAATCTTTGACCATAATTTTTTTAATAAATACAATAGATCCAAAATATATTCAAATTATAAAGCTTTAATTTGAAAAAAAAAACAAAAACTATACTCGACTTTGACTTAAAATATTTTTTATTTTTATGACTAAACATAAAATTTTATTTTTATTTGTTGGGGTGGGGGTAGGGTGGGGTGGGGGGTGTTTAAAGAATCATAAATGCAATAATGGCAAGTAAGGGAAGTTTTGTAGACAGTAGTACTGATTAGCATCTGCCTAGTTCTTTGAAACTATCATCATCAATAGTCTTACATTTTTTTATATTTTTTTTCTAAAATTAGTTTTTTTTTTCTTAACTTTTTGAAAAGTGGAAAAAAAAAACTGTTTTGATTTTTATTGTTTTCAACTTTATTATTTATAAAATCTTTTTAACTATTTTTCTGATAAACCTGCCTCCTACTCGAAGTGACTACACTCTTTACTGCCACCCATTTAACCACACAGTGGGGGAAAAAAAAAAAAATCACAGTATCACCTTGATACTAGTGCCTTTTTAAAAATAAAAAAATAAAAAATTTAAAGGTTATATTTTCCGATTTATTGTTAACAGCATTACTTCAAAATATCACTGTATAAAGATAAATTGGTAAGTTTAACTTATTTTTTTTATTTTTTTTGGATGGTATAAAATCTAAAATGATAACATATAAAAAGAAATAGAGAAAGTACTGTTATAGCTATTTGTATTATGTGGATGTGTTTGTAAAGAATTTCAAATTGACAGAAAACTAATTATAATCATAAATTACTACAACAAAAATGATTATTAGTCATTTTATAGGTTTCTTCCTAATTCGAGGGTCGTTAGTGACGTATTTTTTAAATTTAGGTATTTGTACTTGATTTTTATAATGTGATAACATATAAATAGAAACAGAGAAAATAATGTTATAGCTATTTGTATTATGTGTACGTGTTTGTAAAGAATTTCAAATTGACAGAAAACTAATGGTAATCATAAATCACTACAACAAAAATGATTATTAGTCATTTTATAGATTTCTCTATGATTCGAGGATCGTTAGTGACATATTTTCAAATTTAGGTACTTGTACTTGATTTTTCTAATTTGAGCGTCGTTGACGGCGTATTTCTCAAATTATGATGATTTAAATTTGGTATTCGTAATTCAAGGATTGTTAATGACACATTTCTCGAATTAAGATGATTTGAGTTTGATCTCTTTATAAATTTTTCATGAATTTACAAAATACTTGAGATCTTAATTTTTTGTATGAATAATCCATGTATTTGTGGTAGAATTTTCAAGTTTTCGATCTTTTGTTGGAAATGCTTTTTAAGAAAATATAATACCATTTATATAGGCATTACTAGAATTTAGGACTAAGTCGTATATGAAAATCCTAGTTAAAATATTGAACACACCTCATAGAGATAATTCAAATTGAATATCTAGTAGATTTTCATAAATTTTTAATATCTATCGTATTGAATGGTAAAAAAAAAATAGGGATAAAATAATACAATA
The DNA here is from genome assembly GCA_022817965.1 of Solanum lycopersicoides. Taxonomy (NCBI): domain Eukaryota; kingdom Viridiplantae; phylum Streptophyta; class Magnoliopsida; order Solanales; family Solanaceae; genus Solanum; species Solanum lycopersicoides. The sequence goes on from CM040626.1 coordinate 4,944,652, forward strand.
AAAAATTTGTATTTATGTATCTCTGGTCATCATTAGCTACGGGACTTACGAGGATTGAAATGACAACTAGCTAGCCTTTGGGACCAGAGATGTATTTTTGGAGACAAGCATTTATTTTCCAATTTTTTTTCCTAATAAGGAAAAACAAATATTCCAATCAACAATATCATTTTACAAAAATATATTTATCTTGATTAGATATAAATTGAAAAATTAGGTCTTACGCTCAGTGCTTAGTATACGGATCATGATCTAATAACATGTGAAATTAGGTCTTAGGCTTAACTCACACTCCAAAAACAAGTTCAAAGGGAAGATAATTGTCTAAACCTTATAACGAGTCTATCCATCTCATTAATCATCGATGTAAAACTTTTGTCATTCTATAACATAAATCACCCAAGTTTAGTTCCCTGTTATATAAATACTCAAAAAATAGATATTAGTTGATATCAACACTCAAATTATTAATCAATTGACATTATATACAGCTTTTTTGTTTACGTTCATTCGCCAAGTAACTATTCAGCTCAATCTTCAACAGACATATAATAGTTCTTTATCTCTATCTTGTGTGAGTGGAGAAGTTTATCGCTCGATTCAAGATATGAATACATAAACCGTAACAATAACAAATATAGTAAGAAAAATCAAAATCAAAATAAAAAATTATAAAGAAAAGAATTTGATAATGTAACTTAATTTTTTTTTTTAAAAAAATAATTAGTATGTGGTGGCGGGTAAAAAGGGGGTGGGGTGGGGGTAGAGTGAGAGGGACTGTAGTCCGGGTTTCCCGGCATAAGGAGACGAAGATTGAAAGAGACAGGACTTGACTGCCCTCTTTCTTCTCTATGGCATTTGTCAGTGATACGTTACATCTCTTTTTTACCCCCATACCCCCACCCCCACCCCCTTACCCTATCTATATACTACTATTACACAAAACAAAGTACAATTCCACCAATATATTTTTTTCTATTCTTCTTTCACCCTTCTATTTACTTCATATTCACAAACATTTGCCCTTTCAACTTTTACTATTGATAGAGTAATACTTTAGACACGCGAAATCGGAATTAAGAGTTTGAGGTTACAAATTTTAGAATATAAGAGAAAAAAATGTTTTCTTAAAGAGAAAAAGGTAAGTTATTTTGATAGTATAGGGTTTGAACCCAGCGGCGAAGCCACGGTATATTTAGAGGGTTCATCCGACCTTCCTTTAGCGAAAAATTATATTATTTTTATATGGTTAAAATAATTTTTTATGTATATGTAGTAGTTGTCGAACCTCCTTCGGCTACTTTGTGTGTGTGTCTGTTTCTTTCGATTTTGAACTTCCCTTATTAAAAATTTTGATTTCGCCTCTGTTTAAACCTCCACCTAGCTTCGTCTTTGATCATAAGATGTGTTAGTTATTTAAGTATCATCGAATGGCTAGTAAGTGAACAAGTTTCAATATGACTTTGCAACTTGCAAGTAACCATAATATTGCGTTGGCATCTAATAGCCCCAAAGGCAATTATAGAATAACTTGTAGGTTATAGCTAATCTCAATAACTATGTACTTGAATGAAGTTTTAAGATGGATATATTGAATTAAGGATCTATTGGATTATATGATTTGATTGAAGAATATGATTTGATGGGGTGTAGAATCAAAATTCAAAAAATTAGAATATCTTTGTAAAAGAACTTTATCATATTATATGATATTTTTCTATGAAATTAATCAATTCTTAAAATAAAATAAACTCACCGAATTTTAATGATACTATACAAAATAAAATATTTAATCCTACGATAGATGACCTTCGAATTAGCTATAAAATGATTCTTTTTTTTTTTTAAAGTGAAAAGGGGTTAACAAAAAAAAAGAGTAATAAAGGAAAAAAAGGAGGGTGTTTTTGAAAAGTAGAGAAAATGATGTAGACAAGTCAAAGGAATTGTAAAATTTAGGGAGATCTCCCTCAAAACTCAGTGTGGAGCCCACAGTCAGACAATAGAGGGGCCCACTACCCCCCTCCTCATTCTGAAAAGAAAAGGGCATGGCCTTTGTGGTAGGAATTTAAGCATCTCCTCATCCCTCTTATCATTAAAAAACTATGCTCCTTCCTTTCGTTTTCTCGTTTGATATTTGATATCTATATTAAAAATCAGCTAATTTAGACTTATACCGAATTCTCAATGTTAAGACTTATATTTACCATATTATTATAGACAAATGCAAACTTAAAATCTAAAGACTTTGAGTGTAGCTTCGAAGTTAGGTTTCGCAGGTGAATTTCTATCTTGTACCATCAACACAACGACACTCCTATGCTTTTCAGAGGTGCACTATTAGTTATATACCATATATATACATGATTTTTTTTTTAAACTAAAGGGTGAATGTGCAACCTCACCTAGAGAGGTGGATTCGCCTCTGATTACAGAGGCGAAACTAGAATTAAGATTTTGAAGATTCTAAATTTTAGAAAAAAAAATTAATGGTGGAGTTTGAACTCACAATACGAAAAACACTTCTACCGCCCTCTCCTTACCACTAAGCTATTAAACAATTTCTTTTAGGAGGTTAAGTTAATATTCACATATATTTATTTAATTTTGTAATATAAATACATGATCTACAAAATTAGTGATTTTGTTTTAACCCACAAATTTCTACCTAGCTCCGCTTCTGACCACATATGATTTCCACCTAGCTTCACCTCTGACCACGATGATTATCTATGCTACTTTCACTTTTTCCATTGCTAGTAAACCAATGGCCCAAACAAAACTTATGGGGTTCATGAATGGTATATACACACTTCATTAGAATTTGATCCCTCTCCCAAAAAAGAAAAAAAGCTATGGGGTGGTTTAGTTTGTCCATACTTTGATTATAATTTGAGATTGAGAATTATATATTTTTATTGGTATTTATTTAATTTGTTCTACTAAGAATGAAATATACAGAGTACAATATAATATTGAACAAATTCCCAAATGTTTATACTAAAATGGAAAATTAATTTAAATGAGGGATAAATAGTCTTTCATTTTATTCTAAGATTATCAACTTTTGTCCTTGTAACCAAATGATCCCTAAATAGTAAATATGTCAACCTTAGAGAAAAATTCAACTGATTTGCTCAATTTTTTTCTACTTTATTTATATTTTTACTAGATCGAAAGTCTCTCGAAAATAATATTTTTTTCTTCACAGAGATAGAAATAAAGCTACATATAAATCATTCTTTTCAGATCTTATTTGTAGAATTATATTGAAGATGTTGTTATCGTAACATATTAGATTTTCATACTTGTTTTGGATTTGTAAATTTCTATGAAAGAAATCTATTGACATTCATAAAAATATAAATAAAACTGCGTATACATCAATCTTTTCGAACTTTGCTTATAGAATAATGGAATTACATCTTAAATTTTAGATATGATGTAAAGTTCAACTTGTTAGCAATTCTATTTGTGCAAGCTTTGTTGTCTAAACCAATTTGGACTTCATGTTGGGGTGTCACTCTCTGGTTTTTGTATATCATATCAAGGGTGGAACTTTAAACAGTTACTTAAAAAAGTATTTCGACAAACAAACGTGTTTGAATAATTTTTTTCAACATTATTTGTTTTATTTGTAGATTTTCTAATATAGGGTCTCATTCTTGCCTAATCTTTTTTTTTTAAAAAAAAAACTGTTTAAAATAGATATAATATGTAATCCATAGGGGGTTTCAAAGCTTGTCTAACCCTCTAAATATCCAGTCTTGAACGTTTAAGGGAGTAATAATATTAAGTCTCACGTAGATTGAGATAAAGAAATTAGACTCCTTTATATGGCCTTAACAATACTAAATCCTCATATCTTAATCACATGTTTCATATTCGAGCTACAAAAATAAAGAATAATTTTTTAAAATTAGCATTTTCCTATTCCATATAAATCAGAACTAATTTCTTAAGTAAAACTAGTAAATCAAATTTCCAAAAATATATAAAAATCTGTGTATTTGCAATGCGAAAAGGATAAACATATCTCCGAACTATCGTAAAGATACCCTCCGTCATATTTTGAGACATTGATGTCCATGACGTTCAAAAACTAGAGCATATATACCATTTATACTAACAGACATACACGTATCATAATCTTATCTATCGATTCGATATTTATTAATATCGGATCAATGGATAAAATTACGTCATATGTCCTTATTTAATCTTTCATTAGAGTAAAGAACATATATACTATAATTTTTAAACGACAGAAATACCAATATCTCAAAATATAATGACAAATATATAAATATTATTTATGATAGTTCGAAGCATTTCTATTTTTTTTTTCCTCTTTGCAAAGAGGCCAAAGAAAGCACGTCAAAAGTGAAGTTGGCATGTGTTGTATGCTGTAGAAGTGACAGAGGGAAAAAAAGAAAAAAAGAGAAAAAGATAAGACACAAATGACAAATGCAATAGAATACATATATATATATATATCAGCCCACCAATTCCACAAATTATTACTATTCAAAATACAGTACAAGGAAGCCAAAGCCTGCACATCTTATGGGGATCTGCAAATAAATAACCTAAGGTCCCCTCATTAACATTACACCACTCTTTTTCTCGACGATACTCATTTTGAGATTCAACTAAATTTAAAAGTAACTTTATTTATTTGGTGTTTAATAGTATTTGTTTTTTCGATTTGTTTGAATTTGCACTATAAAGTTCTTCGTTGCTATCAAAAGAGAACTCATTCTAATTTGATGTTTGGTACCTAGTTTATTGTTCAATTAATTCGAATTAGTTTCGCTTTATGAGTAATCATATCTCATAAAAAAAATAATTTTACTTTTTTGCTTGATGTTTGATATTTATTTCGTTATTTTTGGGATCTTATTGTATTCATACTAAGAAGTATCACCTCGAGGGCGACTCTTTCCTAACAAAATTGGCTTCATTCTGTGTTGGTACGTGTTTTAGGGTCTGGCTAGCTTGAATTAGCACCATTGAGAATATTTGTTGCCATCGAAAGCGAATTTATTCCTCTTTTTGATATTCGGTACCTATTTTATAGTTCAATTAATTCGAGTTCACCCTAAAAAAACTCAGAATAACCATTCCCTTTTAATCAAAAGTAACTTCATTCTTCTACTAGTGTTTAATACTTATTTTGGAATCTTACTAATAAGAGGAAGTCTCGCTTCGAGGGCGATTATTTCCTAACAAATATTATTGTTATATGCTTATTTGGGAGTTTCGCTAATTTATATTCACATCAAAAAAGTTTTATTTTTTACCAATTATGACTTTGTTCATATAAGACATAAACTCAAAATCTTTAATTAAAAACATCACAGTCTTAGATTTTATTTTATTTTCTCCTTTAAAGTAAAAACAAAAGAAACACTATTAAGAAGTGGGGAAAATGAGTCAGTCCCCTTTCAAATAAGAACAAACACAATCAAGAAGTTGGAGAAATTATTAGTTTTCAGATCCATTAAACCATAGCCTCAACCATTTGTGGCCCTTTCCCATTAAAGGACATGAGATTTTTCTGATTGGACTGTAGATATAGGCCCTCTAACAATGAACTACCTTAGCTGTTTTGCAATAGATGATAAGAATAATTATAGAATTCTCACGTCTAAGATTAGAGAAATTAAAGACGATATTGATGATTAAAATTGTTAAGTACATATTGAGAATTGTAGAGTTCGAAGTTAATTATACTTACAGTCCTAAGCAATATATATTGCTGTTATAATAATAATAATAATAATAATAATAATAATAATAATAATAATAATGATGCAATATAAATAATCTAATCATAATCGTAATTTAATCCTACTCGACTTCAGCTAGATCTAGTCAATACAAGTAGTGTGACTCAAACTCCTTTATACATGTTGATTTTGGTTCTATATCTTCAATTTTCTTTTATCTTTAACAATATATGTACATGTGTGAAACAATTTAATTAATTTTAGTTTAATTTGAATATTATTAAAAAAGGGTTACTCTAGGAAACAAGATTATCCATATTTAATATTTGTATACCAAATCAGATTATTTCTTTAAAAAGTACTCGTATTGGTTAAAATTAGTGTAAGAATACACATAACTAGTACTCATAAATCATAAATCATAAGTCATAAGTCATAATCAAATGATATTATTATATATTAAATTATATTTCATAATTCTAGTAATTTTATTTTTACAATTATAAATTTACAAAATGAGTACTCCTTGTATAGTTGTACGTAAGTTGTGTGGCTAATATATATCTTTTTTTTTTCAAGATAATGAGTTGGTCCTCTTGGATAGTGTTTTCATTGTAAATGCAGAAAATTGCTTAAATACACAATTTATTTTATCATATTCTCTAAAAAAAAAAAAAAATTTAAAAAAATTATAAGAAAATTTACTTTCTCATATTCTCGAATTCATTAATTAACGAGATTTATCGAGACGTACACGATGTATCGGGATATTCGATATATCCGAAATTGAGACGATGGATGTATTTGAAATCGAAATGTGATGTATTCAGACGTTTTGAAATGTATTCGAATTCTACCAAAATTAATAGATTTTTGTAATTTAAAAAAGAGAGGAATAAGATGTAAAACTATTGTGTGGGATAACTGTTTTTTAGTCAACTCATATTGCATGAACAATCATAGATTTCAAACTTTACACAATCTATGTGTGAAATCTAGATAATATAAATCTTTATTAGTTTAACATTTTATTTTCTTTCTCTTGTATTTTACTCTCTATTTTGTCTACACCCATATAATACAACAACAAACAACAATAACATATCGAATTTAATCTCACCAAATGAGATTTGAGAATGATAGAGTATACACAGATTTTACTTATAACTGACTATTAGAAAGAAAAGAAATTTCATAGTGTCTCTTTCGTGCTTCACATTCTAAAAATCGTCACGTAAAATTAAACTCTAGGGGATTCATTTACTCATAGCTCCAATTGCACTAGAAATCATTCCAAAATTTCACCACCTTCTTCTTAAAAACAGAGAGTCAAGTTCTAATATTGTATATCAGTGTATATCTTTCATGTATATTTTTGTATATCATAAAAATAGCGATTTGCCAATTTCACCATGTATTGTCATTGTTGAAGGCCTTAACTGGGCCGATAAGCTTCAGCTTCAGCCCATTACGTTTTCATACGAGAAATATACATAAATAGCCATTTTGCAAAATGTAGTGATTTTTTGCTCTTTTTTTCTTCTTCAAAAGAAATAAAAAAATAGCAATATCTTTGTTTTTTTCAAAATATAGCAAATTTTATTGTATTAGCGCCCATACAAAATCTAAATACAACAGAAATCGGGGGAATAATATTTAATTGTGATTTTATGTGTAGCCAACTGTATAAAAAGAAAGAATATGGATATACGTGAGGCATAATATATAAACATGACATTTTATTTGTCTTCAGACGAATAGCTATGCCTTCCAACTTT
>CM040626.1:4953125-5108252 GCA_022817965.1 Solanum lycopersicoides
TTTCAACGCCAACTAATAAGATGGGGAAGTCAGATAGAGATCTCCGGAAGAAAAAGCCTATTGATGCGCGCGACGAGATCCAGTATGACAGCTCACACAAATCTAGCATGCATAATGGAGTTTCTTCAAGAAATTCTTTCAATGGTGGTCTGTACAACAGTCAAGCATTTAATGCCTCTCCTCCATATCGATTAAGGTCCAAACGGACATCTATCTTCAAGTCTGTGGAGAAGCAGCTTCAGTTTGCACTCAACAAAGAGAAGCATGATACAAGTAATGGGTTCAGTGATTCAACTGTTAATGAGACATCACATGCAGCCAAAGATTGTTCACGGGATACAGTAAGTAACATCTTTTCCTTTTTCTTCTATTTTCATTTTTTGTCCCTTTGTTTTTGGTTATGAGTTGGGAGCTGGGTAGGTGAGGGTGGAGATAATTAATTGCCATGGTGGCTGTCCCTCTTTCTCTTTACACTGTGGTGTGTAAATATCATGCATTTCCAAATGAAGATTTTTCCCTCTAAAACATTTTAGTTCCCCTAATTGTCTTTGAGTAAAGAATGTGTCTTCCGTTCAGTTGATTAGGTAAAACTTTTGATATCAATATGCATTTCAAGTGTTTGAGAAGAATAAGGAGGGATGTTAATAACTACATGCATGGCATGTTGCCTTTATAAGCATGTTGTTCTTAGGTTGTATTGATGCCAGTTTTTTCGTTGTCTAATGTGAATTCTTCTGTATCTTGCATGGTTTAGTGTTCACCAATCACCAGATAGAATGCAAGTTAACAGTGTGGTGAATTAATAAAATGGTAGCTATTCACTCTAAAGGATGATTTAGTCATTCTTTCTGGGTCGGTAACTTAGAAAGGGATGGTATTGGAACAATTTATGGATGGAATTGCCAGGCAGTTGAAATCAAAGCTTTGTGGGAAAAGCAAAGCGTTCCAAATAACTAAGGAATGGACAACTAGAAATAATTGAAATGCATCTTTTTAACAACCTTTTTTTATATATATCTGAACACATTTCCATTCCAATATGATAGTTCACTTGACGACTAGTTTGGTAAATTATCACATAGTATCATTATCTTGAGATGTTATACGAAACAAGAAGTCGTGAAAACAATCAAGCTTAGAGTGTATTATTTACCTGACTTCAATCTAGTAAGTGAATGAGTTATTACTTTTAGTAAATCTTTCTTTACATGCACTGGACATTCTCATAGTTTTATTTTGACGTCTGAGGACGTCACATCCAGATCCTCTATTGCTGCTTCGGCTACTGGCAGCAGTAACAGAGTTTTCCGACTTGTGGTTTCCATGTTTCCTCACATTCCTGTAGACTTGAGCATCTCCGACAAGAAATTCTGAAGTTATTTGTGTAATGCAATAATATTATTTACTCTTGGATGTGACCTTTTTAACAATTGGATCTTTTGGTTGATTAGGATAAGAAGGTGGAGTAAATGCTGAATGCTTGCAATATCTGATAGTGGCTGCTAAGTCCCATGGAATGGAGGTTCAGAAGCAATCTGTAATGGTCAGAAGAATTTTAGACCCCTCTTGAAACGTCGAAGGACTCGATCTTCCATATACAGTTTTGTTGATTGTTAGGTGTACAAAGATCTCATAGCTTGCATCGCTTATGTTCAGGTTATCGGCTATTGGTTGTTCGTAGATGTTAAAGGCGATTTTTCATTAACGTTGAGACATTGTTAAAGCTGCAATTGATTTGTACAGAACAGCTTGAAAGAAGTCTGCAATAGTTCTACATTGAAAATAGTTGCTTAATAAGATTAGTTGTCTGGTATATTTTAGTTCAATACCATTTATAAAGCAAGTATTTGGCAAAATAGCTTACAAGTATTTGTTACACTTATTTACATATTATACAAGTAATTTTTAACTTATTTACATGTTAAGTAAAACATCTAAATTGCTTATAAGCCAAAATCAGTCAAAAACGCGCAACTTGGAAAGTCTATGGGAGGTCAAAATTGTTTTTTTTTTAAAAGTACTTTTCCAAAACACTTTTGAAAAAGTACATTTTGGGCTCGTTTGATCATGCAATATGAGATATGAACTTTAAGATTTGTTTGGTATATCATTTGAATTTCTTAGTTGTATATCTTATATACATATAAACATCACAAAATGTGAAAATTATAGAAGTTCTCTCTCTCAATTCTTATACAATATTATCAAAACGAGCAAACGTCATATGTACTACTCCCATAATTCATTACAGAGGGTTCATAAAAAAAATTCAAAAAATTCACCTATAAGCCGTATTCTAAATTTATTCATGGGCTAACACATGAAAAATTGAGTAAATTGGTTAATTCTTGTTAAATGACTAATAAATGCCCAAAGTATGTGTAAAAAATGGGGAGGCTTCATGTAATAAATGCCCAAATTCCCTATGGAGGGTTTCATATAAGTTTTGCAGAAAAAAGAAGTTTGGAAATCATATCACCTAAATATTCATGAGCTAACATATATGAAAAACTGAGAAAAATCGCTTAATTCTTGTAAAATGGATCATCCTAAATGTCCAAAATATGTACCAAAAATGGTGAGACTTCATGTACGTCGTACTGCACCCCCAAGTCCCTATGGAGTTCTATAAAGGTTATGCAAAAAAATCGTCTGAAAGTCATATCACTATAACATTCATGAGCTAACACATATAAAAAAGTTGAGACAATTGCCTATTTCCTATTAAATGAGTGCAAAAAATGTCGGCTTCACGTACTGCTTTCACAGCTCCCTACGGACTACGATGGGTTTTGTAAAGGTTTAGCATAAAATAGTCAAAAAGCCATATCATCAAATTTTTCATGGGCTAACACACACAAAAAATAGAGAAAATCGTTTGATGCCTAAAATATGTGCAAAAAAATGGCGAGGCTTCACATAGTGCTTCCTTTACCTATTGAGGGTTCCGTAAAGTTTTAGTAAGAAAATCATTTGAAAGTCATATCACTCAAATATTTATGAGTTAAGACACACGAAAAGCTAAGAAAATTAAATTGTCTAATTTTTATAAATTATTCATACCCAAATATGTGCAAAAAAGTGAAGTTTCACGTAGCGCTCCCCAACTCCATACAGAGGGTTACCTAAAGGTTTTACTCAAATGGCCTCATAAAAAAATTTCAGAAAAAAACTTTGGGTTCTCCGGAAGTCAGGTACACACGAAAATTGAGAAATTTGGTTGATTCCTAAAAAAGGGCATGTAAATGTAGAATTATGCTTTAAAACAATGGTGCAAGTACACAAGATGGTTTCCCAACTCATTACAGAGGTCGTCATAAAGTTTTTTTAGGAACATTTTTTTAGTGCTCTAGAGACCCAGATCCATGTGCTAATACACACGAGGAATTTGGGTAAAACTTTCTAAAAAGAATGGCCGATAAATACAAAAATATGCGTTAAAAATGGTGTAAGTATACGTGATGGTTCCCCAACTCATTAAGGAGGTCCTCACTAAGTTTTTAAGAAAAGAAGTTGGGTGCTCCGTGGAGCCAGATCCATGGACTACACACGAAAAATCGATAAATTTGGATAGTTCCTAAAAATTGGCTAGTAAATGCAAAAATATTCATTAAAAAAATGGTGTGAGTATACATAATAGTTCTCCAACTCATTTTAGAGGTCCTCACAAAAAAAAAATTAAAAAAATTTGGGTGCTCCAGTGAGCCAGATCCATGACATACGAAAAACCAAGAAATTTGGGTAATTCCTAAAAAATGACATGTAAATACAAAATATGTGTTTAAAAATGGTGTGAGTACATGTGATAGTTCTAAGTAGGTCCTTATAAAGTTTTTTTAGAAAAAAAATTGGGTGCTCCTACGAGCCAAATTAATGGGCTAATATACACGAAAAATCAAAGAATTGGGTAATTTCTTAAAAGTGACATGTAAATACAAAAATATGCATTAAAATGATGTGAATATATGTGATGGTTCTCCAAATCATTACGAAGATCCTCATAAAGTTTTTTCAATTTTTTTTTGGTACTCCAAGGAGACATGTATAGGCTAATACACACGAAAAGTAAGAAATTTGGATAATTTCTAAAAAGACATGTAAATATAAAAATGTGCGTTAAAAATAATTTAAGTGTACGTGATGGTTCCAACTCATTATGGAGATTCTCATAAAGTTTTTCAGAATTTTTTTGGGTGCTACAGAGAGCCAAATTCATGGGCTAATACGCACAAAAATCATGAATTTTAAGTGATTCAGGATTGCGACAAAATTTGCCCAATTTTTTCGTGGACGTTCATTAAGACGTTAACAATGGAGCCAGTTGGCCCTGACAACCAAAACAACTCATTTCAAGCTCAAACAAGCCCCGAAATAGGTATACCCCATTTTATTGATTTTTATGTACTACAGTCCATGATTTTTGGTTATCCGAAATTCCAATGTCTTTTTTGCCCAAATTTTTCATGGACGTTCGTTAAGACGTTATATATGGAGCCAGTTGGCCCTGACGGCCAAAACATACCATTTTGAATGTCAAGCGTGCCCCAGAGCAGGCAAACTCCTCATTTTATCGATTTTCGTGTGCTATGGTCCATGATCTTATTTGGTGATCCAGACGTTTTTTTTGCCCATTTCTTTTGTGGACATCCGTTAACATGTTGGCTATGGAGTCAATTGGCTCTAATGGCCAAAATGACTTGTTTTAAAGGTCAAACGAGCCTCGAAGAAGGTAAACCTCTCATTTAACCGATAATTGTGTGCTATAGTCCATGCATTTTTGGTGATCCAAAATTATGACGTCTGTTTTGCACAGATTTTCGTGGACGTACGTTAAAACGTTAGCTATGGATATAGTTTTCCCATACGACCAAAATGACCCATTTTCAAGGTCAAACGAGTCCTAAAGCAGGTATCCCATTTTACCGATTTTCGTGTACTATAGTCCATGTATTTTTGTTGATCTGAAATTTCGACATATTTTGGCCCAAATAATCATGGACGTCCATTAAGACATTATCTATGGAGCTAGTTGACCCTGACAGCTAAAACAGACCATTTTGAAGGTCAAACAAGCCCAGAGCAGGTAAACCGCTAATTTTAACGATTTTCATATGTTATAGTCCACGATTTTTTTGTGATCCAGAATTCCGACGTATTATTTGCCCAATTTTTTGTGGACATTCGTTAAGACGTTAGCTATTGATCTAGTTGGCCCTGACGGCCAAAACGACCCAATTTGAAGGTTAAACGAGCTTCGAAGAGGGTAAATCCCCCATTTACCGATTTTCATGTTCTATAGTCCATGGTTATTTAGTGATCCAGAATTTTGACGTCTTTTTTGCCTAAATTTTTTGTGAACGTCTGTTCAGACGTTAGCTATGGAGACAGTTGGCCCTGACGGCCAAAATGACTCATTTTCAAGGCCAAAAAATCCACGACGTAGGTATATCCCATTTGGTTGATTTTCGTGTACTATTAATCCATGGATTATTTGCCCCAAAGCAGGTAATATTCCAATTTTATCGGTTTTTGTGTGCTATAGAAACTTTTAGATATTCTAAGGAGCCAGATCAATAGGCTAATATACCCGAAAAAGTGAGAAAACAGTGTAATTCCCAAAAAATGATATATAAATATAAAAATATATGTTATAAAATGATGTGGGTATACGTGATGGTTCTTAGACTAATTACGGAGGTCCTCATAAAGGTATTGCTCCGGAAAGCAATATCCATGAGCTAATACAAACGAACAACAAGAAAATTGGATAATTTCTACAAAAATGGCATTTAAATGCAAAAATATGTTTTTAAATGATATGAGCATACGTGATGATTTCTCAACTTATTACGAAGGTCCTAATAAAGCTTTTTTTAGAAAAAAAGTTTGGGTGCTCTTGGAGCTAGGTCTATGGGCTATTACATATGAAAAATAATTTTTTTTCGATAATTCCTAAAAAATGACGTGTAAATGTGAAAATATGCATTACAAATGGTGTGAGTATACGTGATGATTTCACAATTCATTACAGAGAGTTCTTTGGGGAGTCAGATCCATGGGTTAAAACATACAAAAAATTTAATTTTAAAAAAAAACATACAAAAAATTTGAGAAATTTGAATAATTTCTAAAAAAAATCCATGTGAATACAAAAAATAAGTATTAAAATGGTGTTAGTATACATGATGGTTCCCCAACTCATTACGGAGATCCTCACAAAAAAAATTCAAATTTTTTTTGGTGTCCAGGGAGCTAGATCCATAAGCTAATACACACGAAAAGTCGTGGAGTTTGGGTAATGTAAATGCAAAAATATGTGTTAAAAATTGTGTTAGTATATGTGATGGTTTCCCAACTCATCACGGAGATCCTCATAAAGTTTTTTCAGAAAAAAAATTGAGTGCTCTTGGGAGCCAGATCTATGGGCTAATGCACGAAAATCGAAAAATTTGGTTAATTCCTAGAAAATCACCTGTAAATGTGAAAATATGTGTTAAAATAGTATGAGCATACGTGATGGTTCCTCAACTCACTATAGAAGTCCACATAAAGTTTTTTTAAAAAAGAATTGGGCAATTCAGCGAGCCAGATCTATTAACACGAAAAATCAAGGAATTTAAGTAATTCCTAAAAAATGGTCTATATATGCAAAAAGAATTGTGTTAAAAATAGTGTGAGTATACGTGATGGTTCCCGAACTCATTACAGAGGTCCTCATAAAGCTTGTAAGAAAAGAAAATTAGGTGGTCAAGGGAACTAGATCCATAGGCTAATACACACACAAAATCGAGGAATTAATTAGAAATTTTTAAAAATGGTCTGTAAATGAATAGTATGTGTTAAAAGTGATAAGTATATATGATGGTTCCCGAACTTCTTATGGATATCCTCATAAAGTGTTTTCAGAAAAAACGTTTGGTTGCTCTGGGAGGCCAGATCCATAGGCTAATATACATGTAAAATAGAAAAATTTGGATAATTCCAAAAAAAAATGACCTTTAAATGCAAACATATGTGTTAGAAAAATAGTGTGAGTGTAAGTGATATTCCCCAAATCCTTATGGAGGTGCTCATAGAAAAAAATCGGAAAAAAAATGTCAAGCTCCAAGGAGCCAGACCCATGGGCTAATACACACGAAAAGTTGAAGCATTGGGGTAATTCTTAAAAAATGGCTTGTAAATGAGAAATATGCGTTAAAAATGATGTGAGTATACGTGATGGTTTCCCAACTCATTACGGAGGTACTCAGACAAAAAATTCAGAAATCATTTTCGGGTGCCCAAAGACGTCAGATCCATGGGCTAATACACACGAAAAACTAATAAATTCGCGTAATTTCTAAAAATTAGCTCGTAATGTGAAAATGCACCTTAAAATGGTAGGACTACACCTAATGCTCCCCCAACTTACTACAAAAGTGTTTAGAAAGTTTTTTCAGAAAAAAAATTCGAGTGCCCCAAGGCATCAAATCCGTGGGCTAATCTATGATTTTTCACAAACTTTCAAATACAATTTATAAGAATCTACTAGTCAACAATAATATTAACTAGTTAATCTTTATTATAATTCTTTCACGTGGTACGAACAATCTCTTCATGGAAAATATGGATATTTTATTTTATTTTTGCAAAATTGAAATGATTGATCTTTTTTTTTTTTTACAACATACAAATTTAGGGTTCATGTTCATATTATATTTTTTAAATGTCATCATGATTTGAAATCACGAAAATATCTCAGTGCTCAAGCATCCAATCAATTCAAATGAGGGTCAACAAAAAAAGAATGAATTTTTTTTATTTCTTTATAAGAGAGGACAAATCTCTTTTTTTCGATGCGAATTTGACACGACATAGGAGAAGCCGCCCTTTATCGAACGCTGCTATCTCATGCTTTAAGTTCACAAAGATATTGTGTTCTTTAACATATTTAGCCGCTGCTCCGTCTACAACATCATCCACCGAATATTGAAACCGGCACTTCTGGTCCTCGTGTGGATGATTCCCCATATGAGAAGTGAAAGGTTGGTTTATCAGTTTGAAGATCGCTGCTGTGGGATCTAGCGGCTCCAGCCGCATTGACGATAGTCCTTCATTGCGACTTAGATTGCACGATCAAGATCAAAGTGTCCGTCCGTTCGGTAAGTCAGCCAGTCGTCATCTTATCTTGAACGAGCATCGTCGTCCCCAGTCCATAAAGAGCTTTGTGAAGTCGGCAGACATATCCTGGATGAGCGGTATCCAGAAAACCAGGAGGTTGAGACATATAGACTTCCTCCTCAGGTGCTGCATGGCTGTCGTCAGCTCGTGTCGTGAGATGTTTGGTCAAGTCCTATAACGAGCGAAACCCTCGTTTTGTGTTGCTGAGACCTGGAAACCGCTTTCTTAAGTATGCTGTACTAGGGGACAATGTAGGAGGACGCTCGTGTATATGAAATTTTTTTTTGTAATTGGGCTTTTTCTTTCCTATCAGAAATCTATGATTTCCCATCAAGGTTCAGCTGTGAATTCGCAAAGAGGTTCAGGGTTCGGAATAGCACCTTTTGATGAGAGATATGAACAAGAGCCTTCCTCGTCATTAATATCTTTGCTCGCGGCCTTGCGGTAATGATTCCTCTGGCATTACGACCTTTACCACAACGACGCTGTCCATAGATCTCAAATGGTTAAATTCTTTTTGAAGTAATTGAAATTTGAAGTCTTGATTTCAAATCATGATTCCAAAATCACATGTCAAAACATGGATTTGAAATCATGACTTCATACTACATGTCCAAACACAAACTTAGAAGCATTTCTTACAAAATTAATCAAACAATAGTTGATGTTCAAAAGTATGTTTTGATTTGATTACTCAACTACAAATTGTCTTGCCATTTCCCTAAAATGTACTTTTCGAAATAAATTAATTTTAGAAACTTGACCAATCATTGTTGGTCTTTACAACTTATAATTTTTCGATTCATGAACACTTGCTCAAGTATTTTATAAATTTTTCCTTAATTGTTTTTTTATTCTAAATCCCAAAACTACTCTTTCTATATTGGGGACTCCCAACTCCCTCTCCCTCTCCATCTCCATCTCATTTTCTTAGTATGCCCTAGTATTTATACTTCTAATTTATAATTTTTGAAAACAACTTTAAGAAAATATTCACCATTTTAGAACAAAAACTGCCTGTCAACACTTTCTAACTAAGCACACAACTATTCATTCCTAAATTTTCAACGCTAAATATTTACGAGTGACTTATTATCGGCTAATCCAAACAGGCTCAAGGCCACCAAATAATTTTTTTTTAAGGAGTATATAGTTATTTAGGACTGTACATACACAATTCATCCGTTGCTCGACGATATATCAATCATCATTGATATCAAGAACAGGAGAAGCCAAAGGGGGGAGGACCATATTGTTGAGTAAAATGACAATCCATACACTTGAAGGAGACCTTTGCAATTATCATCACACATGAAGCGCCATATTTATTCACATTTTCAGTACAAAGAGGTGGCAACAACCAGCTATTCCACCTTCACCACTGAGTCACTCATGGAATACACGATTCTATTCCGGTGAGCAAATCCTAACCGCCTGTGACGAATAAAGTGTCGATTAATTAAAGAGGAGAGGAAGCATAAGCAATGCATGATAAATTAGAATCTCAAGAGATACGTCATGAAGAAAAGGAAAACAAAATACACACACGAGTGCTGTTAGACCTGAAAATTGCAGTCAAGTAGAAAGAAGAAAACAAATAGAAGAGGATGATGCAAATTTGGGCAACCATAGTGAGGGTTTAAACAAACTGTAAGCAATGTTATAAGAAGTGTTATAGTAAGGAAATTCGACAGAGAAGCTCGCAGATATGGTTGCAACTCTAGAACATTTTTCAATTCAGTACTTGTGCTGTAGGAGGAATTAGTTTAGTAACCCAAAGGCATGACATTACACCCATCAATTTTTTCATAATCGATCAATATTAATGTGAAATATCTCAAACTTACGTCCTACACATTTTCAATACATTTGTCCATATTAAATCTTGCAAACAGACCTGGTCTAAAAATTGGAAAGTATGGTCGTGTTGATGTATTAGCCTCTGTTACTGCATCGCACCTATAGGAGTGTTGACTTGGAAAATGTTGCACTGTCTGATGCCATCACACAGTAATGTCATGAGCAATCCTATTTATTTGTTTATTTTGAGAAGGTAAATTTTCATGTGCAATCCTATTTAGCAATAAAGGATGTCAAATATTCATTTGCTATCTTTCCGTAGGTTTCCTAGTTTGCCCAAACATTTAATAAAATATATATCCTACCCAAGTAATCTAACCCACCTTATAGCCAAAATTATAGTGATATTTTAAGGTTTCACCTGAATTTTTTGTAACAGAGTTGGGGCTTATCATTCTTAGGAGGTTTGACAATTTGTAAGTGTGCCTTCAGGATATTTTAGATTCGCCTTCTAACTGAAATCTACAGGAGGGAATGTAAAAGAGTGGTTTGGCGATGCACTAGTAGCATGTTTCAGGAACTACATTGCTCAGATTCTTCAAAAATGTCAACGGGTGAATGTCGGATCCTCCAAAAGTAGTGCATTTTTGAAGTCTGACACACGTGCGACAACATTTTTGGAGAGTCCAAGCAACATAGGTTGCACATTTTAAAAATATTTGACATCATAAGAGAATGTTAAGAGATTCTGATGCTGAAATAATTTTTAAAAACAGTCTTCTAAGAGATTCTGATGATGCAATAATCATAAGAATACTGTCTGATGAGACTCGCTGATGAAACAAGCAAATGAAACTGCTTTTATTCATAGTGCAGAATAAGCAGCGCGAAAATATGAGGAGGAAATAGTTACAGACTAACCTCAATAATCTGTACATGAACATCACAAGAACACATTAACAGAGGACTTCCTGTATCCTAGGGGATAACAGCACAACTATTATCATCTCTAACATATTTGAGTCAGATATACCTGCAGTTGTCAAGAGAACTAATGAAAAACAATGCCGCAGATAATAACTGAAGAAACAGAGAAGCAAAATACGAGTATTATTAAACTTCCGTCTAACCTACACCATCATAAAATGCCAAGCTAAAGCATGAAGAATGCGCCAATAGTTGTCTGACGAAGCACCTTTGAACTTCGATCTAACCCATGAGAAGCCACCTAGAATTTGGAGTGAGAAAAAAATCAGCAGGCAAGTACAACCTTGGAAATTGTAATGGTTAATCGATGTTCATTCAACGGAAATGATAGAAGTTTAATTCCTTTGTAAATAAGAGGAAAACAGTTTTGAGGAATGGGGAAGAGGTTGCACTAAAAGATGCTTGGAAACAAATCAACAAAAGAGAATTAAATTAAAAATAATAAAAAGAAATATTTTAGAAGGGGCAGATTTTGTGAGCATCAAAAATTCCCCCCCTAATACCATTTATCAGAGAATTCCATGATTCCTAATATCAATTATATATTTGCTTTTACGAATTATAAGAATTCATTTTCAATAATCAATTTAATTTCGACTGTGTTGCATCTTGCTCAAGCTGATACGTAGACCTGAAGTTACAGCTAACAAATTCCCCTCCTAATATAATGGGGGGCATTCTCCTTCAGTTTTGTCTTGATTCTCTCCACGATAACACAGAACTAGTCACAACAGGCTAATTTGCTTACCATATGAGTTAAGGCAGCATAACGTTCCTCATTTAGATACAACGGTTTTCCCCTATGCATGTCAATATCCTGCAACAATAGGAGAGGAAGTATGTAAGATCCAAGTTGATATGTGGACACACTGGTTTAGAGCCCAGATGTCCCCACTAAAACAATTTTACCAGAAATCAAAGCTCAAGATACACAATGCACATATATTTGTAAACAGAGTCTTGACAATAACTAGAAACAACTATCTGACTGAAAACAGGCAGAGAGGAAATAGATGAAGGAAAAGGGAGGGAAAAAAAGAAAAGAAAATGGTGATCCATCAGAATTCGAAGAAAGATCAAGTGAAGTTCAAATTACGAGTTATGACTGGGGATTTTGTGATTTGTGAACATATATTAACTTGCATTCAACTTGGGCAAAAACTTTAATTCCCATGTTTGACGTGAATTGAAGATACTTGAGGACATAACTGTCTTTCTGTTATCTTCACCCCCCAAAACGCACATTTAATTGTTTCATAGTTTTCCATCTAAATCACACAACAGGATCCCTGTAAAGCACCTTTGCAGGAAAAGAAAAGATACATGTCATTATGTGCTTGGATTATTTTGAGTTTTTGGTGGCTTGAGATAGCGACAACAAACTTACAGAAAAAGACTTAAGCTGCTGTTTGATGCTTAGTTGCATATCTAATTTGCAATGCTTCTACGAGCTATGCTATTAAGTATTTCAAGCAAAATCTCCCTTTTTCCATCAACTATCAGAAAATGAAATAAAGAGAAGCTTGTTTTCAACTAAACACCCTTAGTTTCTCTGAAGCTCTTCTATGATAGCAAAATGCAACCACTAAATTACCTCTTCTCCAAATACATCCAAATAAGGTGATGGCCACGGTGCCTGACGAGCAGACCTTTGGAGCAATACAGTGGTTTTCTACAGTGAAAAGTAAAATTTCATCGAGTCATTCCAGGGTCCAGAAAGACAGTATTGTGCAAATCAAAAGGCCAAGAGAAATAAGTAAAGCAAAAAGGACTGCACTTACTCTGATCAACAAGAACACCCCAGTAACAGCACCACAGGCCATTGCATGAGTTTGACACCCACTTCTCTGGAGTTCAATCAAATGCATCAGACACAATATTAAAGATCAGAAGAAGGTAAAAGAGAAGCTGCAGCCCGAGTGAATTTTGAACCTGCAGCATGTCTTCCAACTTGCTGAGCACAATTTACCACATAACAAGCACAAAGCAGGATCCTTCTGAACAGCTCCACAGTCTGGGCAATTCTGTTTAATATACCTGAAGGTAACATAAAAATATCTTGAGTTTTATTTAGTCAACACAACAATAGAATACTTGTAAAATACTCTCTTTATCCATATCTAGAACCAACCTCTGCAAGAGATCCTGATAAAGATGAGGCAAAAGCATCAGTTTAAAAGGGGATGCAGGAGTGGAATAAAGAACACCCTTTAGACCACGAGTTTCAAAGTGCTTGTAGAAATGATTGAGCCATTTTTGAACCACCAAACGAATTGTGACATCATTTAAAACATTATCAAGCGATGGAATCTTTAATATCTTCTCCAATTTTTCAATCTGATAGAGCTCGGCTGCATTGCTTTCACCACACTCCATCAGTTCATTGGTTGAGTATGCTGATCCATCTAATATGTTGGTTCCATCATTAAATGGCACCACTCTAGAAGAATGAAGCAATTTCCACAACAATGCACATCTTCTTAAGTACGGAAAGGTCAGACTGCGAATTGCATCTTTGATGTCATAAGAAATTTCTATAAAATTAGAATCAAAATATTGGTGAGCAACTCCTTGTTCTTCAATTACTTTATAGATGTCAGTAACTAGAGAATCATCGCATCCTAACTCAAGCAAACTGCATTGACGCTTTCTGCAATACGTAATTATAGCCTGCAAAGAAACGAAAAGGATCTTTTGCTAGGTCTCATCTACTCTCTACCCAAAAAAAGAACAACAGAGGGGAAAATTGTGTAACCTGAGTGACCGCAACAGCATAGAAAAGATGAACCAGAGACATGAAGGCATCTTCGCATGACAACAATGGACATGGAAGGCAATATATGATCCACATTAACGAAGAAAAAGCATCATGTGCAAGAACTGGATCAGCTGACCATCTCCAGAACTGAATATCAGGATACTGATCTCCTGTTTCAGCACATTCCAAGATGTCTTGCATATTACCTGCAAAGCATATCTTCTCATGATCTCATCTCTCCCTTTTACAAAGTAAAAGTAACTTAGAAGATAATTCCACGGAGCAGCAATATACCTCCAACAGATGGATCTGAAATTTCATTTGCAGAAGTGCCACTACATATAGACTCTGCAAACAGCTGAATGCCTCTCAGTCTCAAGAGGACAGTGAGTGAGTTATTTGTTCGTGTGCTTTGTACAATACTTAGCAACAAAGCAAGTATAAAGCCATTTGAAGATTGGAGTTCTTTGTACAAGGCACCAAGACTGTAGTTTGGAGCTAATGATGTCTTTCCGGATCGAGTAGCAATTTCAGTTGATATAAGTGAGTACTTAAGAGTGTCATACAGAATCAGAGAATGACTAAGTCTACCAGATTCTGAAATCTTATCATTGTCTGGAAAGTACATTCCACACAATACACGATATGAAGATTCAAGGTTTACCCTCATCCGCCCAAACTGCCGAAGTGGAAGTCTTTGGAAAATTTCTTTACTTCCAGAAACATCAGCAGCACTTTGTAGGAGAAACAAAGCTTTTTGAAAATGAAGTGCATCTACCACTCCACTTGACGAGGATGAAGGGCCAACAGCATCTGATGGACTGGAAGATGAATGAAGGGATGTGAACCTTCCAGAATCTACAGGTAAGGTTGGCAGGACTGAGTTGGCAAGTCCACGGCACACAGGACAGAGGAACTCCCCCTGAAAATAAGAAAATCAATAAGACATCCTGTACATGATCTGGATCTACAGTATGACCTCCCTCAAAAATAATGCTTCTGGTTCAGCAATTCACTCCATCACATAGAAAAAAGGTAAATCAGGACGTTCTGTACCTGATCTGGATCTACAATATGACCTCCTTCAAAAACAATTCTTCTGGTATATCTGTACAAGAGTGATGAGACAGTTAATTCTTTGAACTTAATGAATAGGACTTGCCAGGCCAATTCTAGAACATACTATACATGTATTTTATTAACACTAATGCACAAACCATTTAAGCTTGATGACATACTAAATTAAGATAATTCAAGATAAGGTCAGGAAAAGAAAAGCAAATCCTAGAAAGAAGACAACAAAACTCACAAAACGCAATATATCCATCATTATGCCAAGAAAAGAAGATATGAACCAAAGATTAAAAATAATTCAAGTCGAATTTACCAAACGATTAGACAATAACCTCAAAGAAAGAGGTAAAAAGGAAAGAATAAAAGGACTTGCCTTTCCTTTAGAGATGATAAATAACGGTCAAGACATCCCTGATGCACAGCGTGTCCACACGATGAAAGATAAATTCTGTCACAATCTGAGGGACCAAATCCTTCATATGCTGTAAGCGGCATTCTTGACTCTAATTGTGTCTTGGGTGCACTTTCAGATGCAGGACTATCGAGATTTTCTCCTGCAAGAGAAGAGATGTACTTCCCAAGCAAAAGTGACTCAACATTCACACCACCTCCCCCTGCAGAAATTTTCTTACCATTTCTTGAGAGGTCCCAGTGCCAAGAATTGGCATCCATTCTTTCCCGAATCAACAAGTATATTTGTTCTTCTAGCATCTCTAGAGAAAAATCTGTCTCTTCATCGACATTGCTGGATGTGCAAGGCAGTTGAATCTTCAATGCTGGGAATCTTGCCCTAATATATTCAAAAAATGCTCCTACATCCTTAGATTTCCCTTCTAGAGCAAATTCATTTATTGCATTTTGAATCAATTGTGTCAACCAAGGAGATGAAATCACTTCTTGACTGCTTGATAAAATGCTCCTTTGAGATGAGACATTTGTCATTCTTTGAGCAGAAGATTCCGGTTCTTTCCCAGAATTTTGAGTTCTTTTCCATGAAGGAGGGCCTCTATTGGTGAAAGTCAAAAGCCTGGATTTCTTATTTCAAGAACCACGATAAAATAAGTAAAAAATTGACTTATTCATCAAGCACAATCACTTAGATATATCAGCATAGATATCCAAACACAATGAAGTGACATAAAAACAAAGCACATACCTCAAGAAGAATCAGGTATGATAGAGGACTTTTAGAATTTGGATCATGGCAAAGAGAGCAAATGACTTGAGTAGCCTCCTCATAATTACGTCTAACATCTGAATCACTTCTTTCTTTACCGAGTTTAGAATCATCCGGAGCAGCTTCTGCAGAGAAATCAATGCTCTTTAAAAACTTGGATTGTTGTGCCCTCATCTTCTCCTGCGATGTAGACATGGAATATATATGAAACTGACCGAGTCAAACTTGATCAACCGAGAATAGAAGAAAAGGGTTAAGTCTGGTTCTACATTGAATTCAACTTAAAATAGCCAAAAACTATCTGAACTGTAAATTATGGCAACATAGCACAATGGAAACATGAACAGCATTTGATCCAAGTACAGGAAACAAAAGCATGTTGTAAGATGAATTATGTGCTGTTTTACATGAAACCATATATATTGCTAGAATGGAATGTCTGTAAAATCTCTAATTTTGACTATAAAAGCTAAGGCACAGCTGTATCCAACTATGGTCGAACTTAAATTGAGCATCTAGTCTTCCATCCTATCGTATCCTGCTCTGAATTAACCTCCCAAAGCACAAGTTTCCCAACTTTTTTGTCTCTTAGGACCCTATACACGAGGGACATCTGATGAACAAGGATTTTGCTTCCATTTTAAGCGCTTATATTTCGCTTGCATGTTTCAATATTTCATATGACAGCTTTTTCTGAATCCCTTTTTAACCCTATACACCCTGGGTATCTGATCTTTAAGGATTCTGCTTCTGAGTTAGAGGAATCCCTTCCTTGCGCAGTTAGTATTTCACTTGCATGTTCCATTTTCACATGCTTTCCTAGAACATGTAAAACACACATGCTTAATAAGGATTTTTCAACTTCTAGAACAGGTAGCTTACACTCAGTCATAGAGGAACCACAACACAAAAGCAACAATTGAATTTAACTGGCTAGAGAGTAACAAACACATTTTATGTTTAGAAAAATATTTAGCAAGATATCCTTAATATTCTCTTTAAAACTATACCATTATAGCAGCTTGCCTCTCTCGAGCTTTAGCCTTACGCTTATCACTGTCTGAAACTGATTCCAAGCTTTTAGTATCACCAGTCGAAACGGATTGCGACAGTTGATTGACCACCTCAGGTGCAAGGTCTTGCAGTTTCATCTTGCATCCAGATTGAAGTTCAGCAAATTTTTCCAGAAGACTTCCAATCATAGAGGAGAGGTTGAAAATCCCAGCTTCCACAAAGTCGTTTTCTTTCCTATATTTCCTCATCAACAAAACCAGAAGAGACAACAAGCTCTGATCACCATATTTACTCAATGACAATTCCTCACTAGCTAGTGCTACAATTGGAACGACATCGTCCCCAAAGCAACTATGGTCACCAGATCCTCTATGCATATAACAAATATCTAATGCAAGAGATAACAAATGCAATGCTGTTAACAATACACCATCTGGAGCACGTGACGCATTTGATTTATCAGAGAAAACAGCATAAAATACAATAGCACGAACAATTTGGAGTACTGTCTTGCAAGTAGCTATTTTAGCTATTCCACCAAGAGGTGGATAAATCTTCGTCCATTTTGGAAGCTGACTGGTCAATGCCGATACATTACAGAACTGCATATATCTCTCTTCAGCAACTTGCAACTCCTTTGAGTTCCAACGAGGATGATATAAATCTAGCTCCTTCCAATAGGGTGTCCGCAGTTTATACATACCCTGGGATAGATGGGACATTAGGATCACAGGACTAAAACTGATCAGATGGACTTCACATGACAATGTACGAAGGTTAAGGAATGATCAAAGTGTCACAAACAAACCTGATTGATGCCAGAGGGATTGGAATACACTGCTACCCTATCTAGAAATTCCTGAAGTCTATCGATCTTGGACAAGTCACGGGGCAGAGACTTCACCAACTGGCTACGAGTGGCATCACCAGTTGACAGTTTATATACCAAGTCCCTTTGCAAACACTCACTGGGTGATAACCCAGAAAACCGCCGTTCCTTCACTATTTGTATGATCAGTGTAAGCATCTCCTGAACTATAGTCGGCTCATACCTGGGTATTGTTAAAATAGAAGAATCCAAAAATGCATTTAAATACTCGAGAAACAGAACTTGGAGATTTGACTGCATCATGCCAAATTATAGACAAGAAGGTTGAAGAAAATTACAACAACAACATACCCAGTGAAATCCCACTAAGTGGGGTCAAGGTAGGGTGTACGCAGACCTTTTCTCTTAAGACAAGTAACAGTTCTATTTAATAGAAACTTTGCCACCCCAGAAAAAGGTGCTAAGTTGGAAACTTTACAAGCATCGAAAAGGTACTTTAACCCCTGCCCAGGACCCTATATAATTATATATTGCCAATTTAATATACTAACTCTCCTTACAATTATATTAGGGTGTACGCAGACCTCACCACTACCTTGTGGATGTAGAGAGGAAGGTTGAAGAAAAATAAGAAATTACAATATACAACATCTTATGTCCATCTAACTTGAGCATCAAAAAATGTACAAGGTCACGAAATAATCTCAGACAACTCAAAATAAACTCATTCGTTTTTAGCAAGTTACTTCTAACTTGGTAGTGATCCACCAAATTGCACTAAAGGATCTTATATCGCTATCTCTGAAAGAATGACCAAAATCATGGCCTGCGATAAAAATTAAGGTATATTTACTTAAATGTATACCAAAGGATGACGACATAGCATAAGCATCAGACATAAGTTTATACACCTAGCCACTGTCTAATCTTCTTTTTCTGTTCTCTAGTGTCAAACATGTAGAATTGTTGCATACAAAAACAATATGAAAGAACACACACATTAACATCTTAGTTCTAGTGAAACTACAAAATCTAACAATCAAACTATTATGCAACCAACTAGGCCCCACTTTCGATTAGTTGGGGTCGACTAAATGGATCATCTTTATCCCCACTTCTGCTCTATTCATTACCATTTCACTACAATACAAATCAATTTATCTTTTAAGGTTAAATTAGTAGTTCCCTATAACTAGATATTCTTCAAAGCACACATAAAATCTACAGGGATGTAACCATTTCATTACAATACAAATCTAATGCAAATGTAACAATAACAACTAACCTTAATCAAAAACTAGCTTGTATTGCCAATATGCCAATTATTCCGATTATATCATGTTCTTAGTAGGTAATATGATCCGAGAAATTGAACTACTTTCTTCTATGGAAGTTTAGGATAATTATCTTTTTGTTATCTTCACTCATCATATTGTGTGCTGAAGTTGGTGCATACAAGTATTTATGTAAAATATGATCATCTCAAGTAACCTAATCTAATTACATCATGTGTGAGGGCTACCTCCACCCACTATTGATGTTATTCTGATGGCGGAATACATCGACAAGCCCTTAAATTTGCCAGTGTATTTCATTAAGACACTCAAACTAAATGCTCTAATTGGGCACCTGATCACATGATAAAAGGGTTCCTATTAGACACTTTCCACTCAAATTTCGGAAAAGCTTTTGCTAGAGTTCTCAAGCATCCATTACGTAGCTAAGTTAATAATGCATACTAATTAACACAAAAAAAAAAGTGCATCAACAGAGGCTTCGAAAAGCTAAATGTGATTCAGCCACACATGTGTAACTAATGAATTTAAAAGAGTCATGTGAGGAATATATTTGGAAGATGGAAAAATACAACTCATAAATCATCAATCAATCTATCACGCCATCAACAATCAATCTCGTCTTCTGATCAATATGGATTTGTTTCTAGATCAATCCTACAATAATAATGATTTAGTCCATGTTGAACGCAAACATATACATCTAGCAATACTGATAAAATAATATAAATATATAAACACACAAGTCTATAGCTAACAAACTAACAACATAGAACTAATATCGGTTTTGCTAAGTTAGGTAAACATCACAAGATGTCACCTTTATGACATTAGCGATGTGGCAAATCAAATTTATGTACTCTGGGAATCCTGTAGTATTATACCATCAAATAAGAGTAAAAAAAGGTTTATGCTTAACAAGTAGAGCAAACAAGTAAACAGAATGAAACTCATTGAAGACAGATAAGGGATGAGTTACATACTCATTAGAGCGTTCGAGATCCAAGGATAGGTAATCCGAGAGCTCAAAGCGTTCTAAAATCCTAGTAACATATTGATCAGCAGGGCCCAGTGCAGCACAACACTGGAGCAGAAATAGATCAAGCTCTAGACCTTGTTCAGACCTGCACAACGAGTACAAAAGAAGAAAGACTTAAAGCAACATGAGTAGTCTATGTACACAAAATCTCAAGTAAATTAGCACATAAAGGAAGTTCAAATCCCAAGGCCCAAATAAGGTATTGCCTACATACCAACGAACAGAGCGATACCAGTCACAGGATAATATGGCAGCATCAACATTCCTACGCCACATTCCAGCATGCACCTGCGCACAGAACACCTTAATTCGGAGAGCATGTTCCATAATGAAGGCAGAAAAGCCAAGTGGGTGGCAGCCTCCCAATATATGGCCAAAAAAGTCATGATCGACAGCAGACGACGAATTGGAACTACTACCCCCTAGGGCAGTTTCACCATAACATTGTCTGAGTGCCCTCTGTAAAACCGTTGAAAGTAATCGATGGAGTGGCATATGAACTGATATATCCTGCAAACTGACTTTATATGCTATATCAGGCCAATCAGACAAACTTAGCACCCGAAGAGCTTCCAACTCTAGGGCATAATCTATTTGTAGCATATTGTTATCACTACCACCAAAGTTTGCAGTTTCCTGGGCTAAATCCTGTCCAGAATTTAAGGCAACACCACCAGTCGGTGACGAATAAGAATATCGCTTATTGCAACCTTCAGTTGAACTTGGGAGTCCAATGCCATCTGAAGGACTATGAGATCTAATAATTTGCCTGCCCCTGCTAAACTTCGAAAGTGTTCTTTTCAGTGCAAAGAAATTATTTCCAGAACTAGTGATTGTTTTCGGAGATAAGATGTGAAGGAGAGGTCCTAATGTGTTATCCACTCCCAACCAATTCTCAATGGCCTTCAGGCACTCAAATGTCAACCATAGAACAGATGACGGTACCGGAGAACTATCAGATTTTGATTCAGGAGTCCTGGATGCATGTTCTGGTGGACTCCTTCCAACCACGCTACTAACAGAACTTTCCTGTGATAGCCTTCCAACTTTTGCAAGTCTTTGACTATCTTGGTCATCAAAATCTTGTATATGCGTGTTGAACAAAGCATCATCATCATCTTCAGTGCTACTAATAGAGAATGCACCACCCACCAATAGAGAATGAATATTTGCAATTGTATGACCCAGAACAAAAGGCAAATGCATATTATCACCCTCATCTTCTACATGGATACCAGTTTCTCTCTTTTGAGGGTTCATTCCTTGTACAAAAGTCAACAGCTTCATCCACGTCCTAAGTATATCTCGCCTATCACGAGCCACATATCTGGGTACAGCAGAATGACTCATGACAAATCGTATGTCTTCAACCACACGAAGAGTAGTTTCATACAAATTTGCCCATTTATTAACCTATAATAAGTAAAATGACTTCATCAAGCAAGGTAATGCTGCTATTTTTTAAGTCAACTGCTACGATAACATTAGTTGGTAAACAATGCTGAAAAATAAACAAGATAGTTCAGTTGTTGCAGATTAGCTATATATCATGAAAGACATAAGGCCTTGAGAACAAAGGAAATGCTAGCAGCTGATATCTTCCTTTTTTTTTAATTAACAAACATTGAGAACTTAACTAGTTCAATAAGTCCCAAAATCAAAAAAAAAAAAAAAAAAATCCTATCACGCTCCTATGTTGTTCAGTATTTTTCTCTTAAGTGGATATAACGCAGAAATAAACTACACAAATCAATTACTGTGAGAACTATTACAATATCTAAATGAAGAACCATTTAATGCAAATGTATAATTGTATTCGTATTACAGGAAATATTGTAATTATGTAAGCATGAACTCATCATGCAAGCTTTTACGTTTCCATTGTTTATAATTTGTCCATTTTCTATATGAAAAGTCAGTGCATAGACCTACAATATTAGATTTTACAAAAGGTAAGTCTACAACCAAACTATTAAAGATATCTTTTATGTGAGAGGATTTGAGAGACAAGCTACAATGTTCAAACATCATGAATATATTGATGTCATAATCTAACTTTTAAAAAAGAGTATAACTATCCAAACTCCTTACACTAGGCTGAAATCAAATTAACATTGCAATACCTTCAATCTACCATTTTCCTCTGCACAAGATATAAGTATGTCCCCTAAACAGTCCAGCAGCATGGCTAAAAGATTCATTTCCTTCACAAGACGTGGGGTCAAAGTAGGCACCGTAAATATCTGCACAGAAAAAGTTGAGAGAAGTGGATATTTTTGGAAGACTGTATCATTAATTTCCTTGACTGCATCATTCACAACAGTTGAGTAATAGCTCAGAAATACTTTAGCAAACTCATATTTGAATTGAGGTTCACCCAACATTTTCAAGAGCAATTCATGGAGCTTCCTGACACTATACCCAGTGATCAAGAATCTCTCTGCCCTCAGCAGAAC
This sequence comes from Solanum lycopersicoides, assembly GCA_022817965.1. Classification (NCBI taxonomy): domain Eukaryota; kingdom Viridiplantae; phylum Streptophyta; class Magnoliopsida; order Solanales; family Solanaceae; genus Solanum; species Solanum lycopersicoides. Next base: position 4,975,715 of record CM040626.1, read on the forward strand.
ATCTAATAAACCTTCTGAAGAGAATACCCTCCTAGAGATAAAACTAAGCAAACTTTCACTATCCTTGCAGAAACCCAAGAGCATCTCTACCACTGCTGATGTCAATGCATCTGCGATACCTTTATACTCAGTTGCCTGACTACTTGGACTTTGCTCCGAGAGGCTCTCCGCAAATAGGAGCCCTTTTCTCCAACAAGACAGCAAGGAATCAAGAACAGGGCCTAAAGAATTAGCACTCTCTTCCGGAAGAGGTTGTATCTGCTCCGCGCCTTTATGCTTGGAACAAAATCCCTCACGTTTCCATGCAGTTACATCTCCACAATCACAGCAGCCACCGCCTGTATATATGACTGAGTAATCGTGGTCTTTGTGGTTTCCATTCTGGAAACATGGAACACATATTGCACATGTTGGATCATGCTCACATGTACGGCAACGGTATGCAATATCATTGTTCCCCCAAATAGCCCCACAAACACCACGCTGGCCAATGTTAGCTAGGTGATCTAGTGCTCTTCTTGGTTCCCCTTCAAACATCAACCATTGTAACCACGTCATACTTTCGTGAAACAAAACTTTAATGGCTGATCTGCCTGTTGATTTTGGAGAATCCGTCTGCATATCTATAATACTGTCCATTGCCTCTTCATTAGTAGGCAAAAGAGCAGAGACAAGCTCTTCAATTTGAGACTTGTTATTCTTCACATAAATAATTAAACCAGGCTGTCGGTGCTCTAAATTTTCTGCAGGAACTCCAAGATTCTCAAGCCTCTGACAATAGAAGATCAAAATGCATTTTCAGGTCCCTCATCTTGAACCAAATAATAGACAGGGTAAAGATGTGTGTGTGTATGTGTGTGTGTATGTGTGTGTGTGAGTGTTTTGAATATGCATGTGTATATGTGTGCCAATGTCTACGCAATAAAAACACACAGAGAGTAAGGAGTAAAAAGTTTCTCAAACTTTGTTTAGCATACTTACTATTCATTAAAAGGTTATAAAGATGATCTAGAAATGGCAGAGCTATCAGAAATCACCACACTGATTGTTCATCTTATTCCCCATAGTTAAAGACACAATTGTCAGCTAGTTGATTCCTTCTCTTTTTTTATATATTTTTTTGAAAATGGTAACGTTGTCTTATACCACAAAAGTACATGGGTTGTACTCAAACCTTATATACAAATGCACTCCATACACTCCTACTCTATTTCGATACTGAGTCTAAAACATCAACCATAGAGGCAATGCCTTTTGAGTATAATTGATTACACCAAAAACATAATAACAAAATGCAGTTTAGTTTAACATCCTGCAAACTATTTTCTATGCCTTCAAACATCTGGAACAGGGGCACAACAAAGGTAGTTACAAGGTGAAATAAGGATACAATAAGTACGGGTGGCATTCAAGACTTCAAATGGCCTTGGAAGTAAATCAGGAGGATCAAAGTGCCACACAAAGTGGCATGCTTTACATGGCTACTAGCCAATGAAGCAGTTTTGACATTGGATAATGTGGCCAAGAGAGGAATCTCTCTATGCAACAGATGTTCCTTGTGTGGGAAGGCTAATGAGACAGTGAGACATCACTTCTTACATTGCAACTTTACTGGGCAGCTGTGGCAGATTTTCCTTAATCTCAGAGGCATATCTTGGTGTATGCCTAGCAAGATTGATGAGACTCTATTCGGTTGGGAGATGGCTGGAGTTGGGGCTACAAACAGAGAAAGATGGAGGATGATCCCTGCTAGTATTTGGTGGACTATATGGAGGGAAAGAAACGAGAGATGTTTTGAGAATAGGAACAACAACCTACAGGAAGTTAAGCTTAAGTGTATTTTGTTGTTCTGCTTTTGATGTACAAATGTCTACTCCAATGAAACTGAGTCAATCATAGATGTTTTAGGATCCATTTAGATTTGATTCAGTTTTTGGATAGATTATACTTCCTTTCTGCATTTGTAAATATGGTTTTTCAGTACTACCTAAGTACTATTTGAAATACAAATGTTACCAGTATCAAAAAAAACATCTGGAATTTCTTTCTTTCCAGATTTGAAGCAGGGACAATTCTCAACCTAGTTCTGTCTTTCGCAAGGGCACTTGCCTCATCCCAGCTATACAAGGCCTCAGTAACTCACCCAGGCATAGTCCATCCAGGATATGCCTTTAAGGCTCAAGAAAATCCTCCAAAGCTATTGAGCGTATTTGCAGTGTAGAAATAGATGGTTTACAGTTTCTAAGGTTTCCCCACATAGGAAACACCTGGAGCATAAGGTTATCCCCCTTTTCATTACATTGTCCTGAGTCAGGGAAGCTTCCTTAGCTAGCAGCCAAATAAAGCATGAAACTTTGTGTGGATTCTATACTTCCATATTTGTTTCCAAGGTCATATGGGACTCTGCTCGCTTGATTGATCCATCAACTTGTAAGTTGAATGCACTTTGAACTGTTCTCTATTGTTGCCTTTCCACCTAAGCATATCCTCATATGCCTGAAGTCAGTAAAGTGTCCAACCATGTTGTAGAATTCTGCCAACCTCATCACTTCTCAGTCATTTGGTTCTCTCCTCAAGATGAAATTCCACCCTTGTGATGTCCACAGTTATGGAATAGTTGAAATAGTAGGATACTTGATTGGGGATATTTGCAGAGCTTTTGCTACCCGGAAAGGGATAAGTGCACTTTCGAACCATTAGGTAATCTTAATATAAATGGCTCAAGTGAATTCATGGAGGCTTTGTTTTAATTTACTTTAAGGTAATCCATTTGGTACAATATTGTTTGTCTCCTATGTGAAAGAGTTACTTTGATCAATTATGTTCTGGATGCGTTGCCTACATATGTTATGTCACTTTTCCCTTTACCAGCAAAGGTAGAGGAGAGGTTAGATAAATTGAGACATGATTTTCTATGGTTAGGGGAATATAGAAGGAAAAAGAATACACTTAGCTAAATGGCATAAGCCTTACTAAGCAAGAAGACATGAGGTCTTGGTATAACAAAATCTGAGGGTCCAGAACAAAAGTCTACTTTGTAAATGGCTTTGGAGATGTGTGGTTGAATATCGAGCATTATGGAGAAGAGTAATTCTCAACAAGTATGGGGTATCAATCTGGAGATCAATCAGAAATCTATGGTCTAGTTTGAAGGAGAATTTGGTGTTCAAAGTGGGAGGGCGTGACAAAATATTTTTTGAAAGGACAAGTGGATTGGACATGAGTGTGTAAAGTCGGTCATCCCAGATCTTTTACATTTTGTACCAAACCTTACACTAAAATTGCTGAGATATAGTCCCTTTAGGGACGGAATCTCACCTTCAAGAGAAATCTAAATGATTGGGAAGTGGATAGAATTGTTGAACTACTACTAAGATTAGGTGAATTCACCGGCCTTACTATAAAAACAGATGGTATAAGATAGAAATACGACCCTGATGACATGTTCTCTAGGAGAGAGATTTTGACTCACACAGGGGAATTCTAGGTCCATGGAAACAAATATGGAAGTACAACACCCCAAAAAAGGTGAAATGCTTCACCTTCCTCGAAGGGCATGTCTCACACAGGAAAAACACAAGAAAAGAGGTTTCCATATTGTCTCCAAATGTTTCTTTTTGTCATGAGAAGGAGGAAACTAACCGCCACTTTTCCTACACTGTAGGATTACTGTCCAGGTGTGGCACATGGTTCTTAGCATTGCTCAAGATCCCTAGGTGATGCCAGAACTTACTGCTGATCTTTTGGGTTGTCGATGAGAAAGGAAGGGGGGGCAAGACCCAAAAAGGATGGTGGTCTTAGCTCATGAGAATATTACTAACACTATTCAGAAAGTTAAAGAAAATTGCATTAACGTGTTGTATTTTTGGTGTGAAGAAGATGGTACAGAAGAAGTAGAACAAATCGTAGATTTCCTAGGATCAATGCAATTATGGATATAGGTTGTAACTTTTTGGAGGTAGCCACTAGCCAGCATACCTTAACGCTGAAGAATACAACTTTATCTTTATCAAAAAAAAAAATAGTTTGCCTCATATTTACTAGAATGACAATGTGAGTCTCATTCTTTAATGTTTCACTTCATTTGATTTCTTTGATCATTTCATAAATCAATAGCTATTTTGATTAATCTTTATTACTTCTTCGTCCAATTTCTATTTGTTTGTTTCAACATGTCCACAGTACTTCTTATTTTATCTTTCTTTCTGAGAAGGATATTTTAGTGCTATAGTTAATGTACAATTTGTCGGGGATTTGTTAAATTTTCTTTAAGAAGATCAGCTAGTATAATATTGCTTGTGTCCTATTTTTTTTAAAAAAATGACTATGTGAGTCTTGTTCTTAAATATTTCACTTCAGTTGTTTTCATTGATCATTTCACATATCAGTTGCTATTTTGTTTTATCTTTATTACTTCTTCGTCCAATTTATATTTGTTTATTTCATAAAATGTCAACAGTACATCTAATTTATCTTACTTTCTAAGAAGGCTATTTTAGTGCTCAAGTTAACACACACATAATCATATATATATATATATATATATATATATAGATAGATAGATAGATAGATATATATATATATATATAAATATAAATATATTACTTTGTTATTTGTGTATAATTTGTTGTCACTGTTTTTCTAAAAGATAAACTAGTTTTGCCAAAGATTAGAATAAAGTAATTGATAAACTAAAAGAAAAAATGAAAAAGCTTAAACATCAAAATATATCTTGAGGTATCTAAAAAGAAATATTATGAATTAAAGAAAAATCAAAGCAATGAGGCATGAGCAATTCAAAAACTGTCCCACCAATGCTACACTTGCAGTCTCCTCACAAATCAAACTCTAGCAAAACCACAAAACTTGAAAACCTTCAACATTGGAGATGCTTATCCCAACAACTCAGAGCAAAATTCTGATGGTTCATGTCTTCCTGACCCATTTCAGTACGGGTTGAAAATGGATTTACTCATATTTTCAACGTGCTGGTCGAATACAGCTTGATCACAGGGATCGAGCGGGTCAAAAAATTTGTTTTAAAATTGCCACCATTACAGTTAGAAAACTAAGCATGGTATATACACAATGTAACATAAAGAAGCAAATACAATGTGAGATAATATCACCCATTTAACTCTCATTCATTGATAACTTTCTTCTATTTTTACCAGGCTTCTCCCAAAATTCCATCTAAAATATCAACCTAGCACCAAAGAGTGTAGCCTAGTAAGGTCTCAGGTCTCATGTTCAATCCCAACACAGACAAAACACTAGCTGATTTACCCGCTACCTGAATTAGTCGACATACACGCAAACTAGCACAAACATCACCGTTATCAAATATACATATATAACCCTTCCAACATCATTTCTCCAGTTCAGTGATGAATAATATAAAACTGAACGCAACTACACCTGAATCCCAAACTATTTAGTTTCAACAAAATGAATGAATCCTTATCCATTCCACTCTATCTTCAAAATTTCAAAGCATTGTGATTATCTTAATACTAAAAAACTCAATAGTTATGAATCTCACATAATAGGAGAGTACAAAATACATAAAATTAGTTCAAAGCAAAATTCAAGTTAACCGGAGTACCTTAAGAATAAATTCCTGCGGAGTTTTCATCACCGTCTCCGGCGCCGGCGTAGAATCAACCTCCATTAGGAAAATAAACCGAATCCAATCGGCGCAATTACAATCCCCAATAATCACAATTATTGTTCCTTAGGGCTGAACGGTACTGTCAGTCTTACACAATCAAATCTTCAAAATTATACGAAAATCTGAAACCCTAACTGATTTCTAAGGGCATACGATTTTAACAATTCGTAGTTTTGTACCATTGAAATTGTGTGATTGATTTTAAAAAATCCAACATATTCATAGGTAATATTTCCTCTTTGGGGTCGTTTGGTAGGCCGCATTAAATAAAATAATTCATGTATTATAGATGGTATTATTTAGTATTACGTTTGGTAGGAAATTGGGTCTATGTATAACTAATCCATGGATTAGTTATACCTCCTACATGATATTATATGATGTATTACTAATACCTTCTATTTGGAGGTATTAGCAATACATGGGATATAATACCATGGGATAAGTCTACTAAAGACAAAAATATCCCTCAAAACATTTTATTATTTGTTTATTTTCTTGATTTTATGTTTTATGGTTGTGCAAGTAAATTTATTTAAATAAATTAGCTTACAAATTATTTAACTCTCTCTAAATAATTTGTAAGCTAATTTATTTAAATAAATTTACTAGCACAACCATAAAACATAAAATTAAGAAAATAAACAAATAATTAAATGTTTGTGCTGTTTTCTAATATTTTGTATTTTCAATAATTTATAACATTGAATACATATAAAAAATACAACTTGCAATTTTATTCGTAAATGTAGATGGTTTATTCAATTTTACTATTGTTTACCGTCTTTTCAATTTTAAAAGTTGATAGTTTATCTTTTTTTAAATTGAAAATTGACATTTGTAAGTGATCAATTTAATAAGATGACAATTATTTATCCTCAAATAATTTAAGAAAAAAAAGGCAAACATGACGATAAAATTGTTCTTTTCTTAGCTAGTTAGAAGGTCATAAAAAATATTATCCGGCAATTATTTACCTTAACCCAATTGCATAAGAATATAAGGGTATAATTGGAAAGAAGTTTTTTATAAAGTTTTAATCCAAACATAAGATGAGGTCGAAAACAATGAACCAAACACTTGATAAAAATAATCCCTGTATTACTAATTCCTGCATTACTAATCCCAGCATTACTAATCCCTGCATTATCAATCTTTGTACCAAACGACCCCTTATAGTATAAAAATATTTTAGATATGTTTTAGTTATATATGTATTTTTTTTTATATTTAATATAAGATAATACGTAATTTATATATGTATTAATTATGTTGGTTTCAAATTTATCAGTCAAATGTGATATTAATTTTAAATATAAATAACTTAGTTCATATTTATCTACAAAAGGTTGTATAAGTTATTCAAAAATTAATACTTAAATAATATATTTCTTGTCCAACTATCATACGACTCATTAGGGATGTGCCTAATTTTGTATTATTTTCGATCTAAAATAGTATTTATGTTTTTCTTCTCGATAATCAATTTGATTAATTTTTAAAATTAAATTAGTTTGATATATATATATATATATATATATATATATATATATATATATATATATATATATATATAAAAAAAGTTATATTAGTGACAATTTTTAGCATATCAATAATTAAAAAATTCATAATATAAATGAAAATTCATATTGTTTGACTCTAAAAAAAAAAAATATGACAAGTATTTTAGTACAAAGGAGTATTAAATTATCCCATCCAAAATTGAAAATATTTTTGTATATAAGAAAAAACTTAAAATACTCTTTTATCTTTGAGCTAAAATCAACGATATTCTTATTTTTTTATATAAAACAAAATAATAAAAGTTCTACAATTTTCGTCCGCCATTTAACCTTTTTCCTTTTAAAAAAAATTGAGATCGAGAGGTTCATCACGTCAAATTTAATGTGCAATAGTATATAAAACATTTGTTGCAACATTAGTTGTCTACGACAAAATTGATATAGTTTAAAAAAAATAAAGATATTTTTTATTTAGCTACAACGATGTTTGAACGGGTATAGAACATGAAGCACTCTTCTTATTACCTTCTCTCTCATAAAATTATTGTTTCTACTAAATATAAAATAAGACGATTGAATATTTCACACACTAAATTATGAATAAAATTAACTTTAAAAATAGACAAATGATTGAGGGAAAACCAAAAGTATATTAATATTCCAAAAACACAGAGGACTATTAGTACTACATGTAAAAAAAAAAAAAAAACTTTTAATCTTAATCCAAAGAAAAAAAATTATTTTGCGCTTTTTATTTTATATTTTAATGAAGTTTAATATTTGACAAAAATTTCCAATAATTTAGAACAAGAAAAATATCTAACCATATCAAAAACACATTTCCAATTTACTAACATGTATGATTTAAGAGTTTATACATCTTTATTATGCAAAATAATACTTTCTATGATTTTTAAACTCTTTTAACAACTTATGATGTCTAATCTTTGAGAAATATAACAAGATTTTCAAGTAACTTATAAACAAGAACAAACCTAGCTTCTAATGTCTTTTTCAAGGATATTCATGCAAATATGATGATTTAATCCTAATTAGAATACTCATCAAATACTATATACAAACTATTAAAAGAAAGCTACTTTTAACACAAACTCAACATTTTGTTAGAGAAACTCACTTTCTGATGAAAATCCATATAAAGAAGAAAATCAATGAAGAATCAGAGGAATCTAGCATATATATCAGAACTCGGTTCAGTCCTCCACCTTAACGACAAAAAAAGAAGGATTGATCAATTTCCATTGAGTCGTACTTTCTGTAAGCTCATGCAATGCCACTCTAATTATACTAGCACAAGAAATTGAGTAAGCAATATTAAAAGATGTTGCTACTGAAAAGATATAAGCACATTATGTTGTCGCGAAGTTGCAACAAATCCTTTGCAGATAACAAAAATACAAGTTGCAGGCTGTTATAGAATATTATCATATCATGCATAAAGGAAAACATAGAAAACCAAATAGAAGATGATCAAACAAAAAGTTTACAGTAAGAAAAGTCTTGGCAAGTTGAAAGAACCGTCTTAGGGAGCAAGGAAACACAAAAGATTCTTGTCTTAGGGAGCAAGGAAACACAAAAGATTCTTGGCTTAGCTTTAGCGGCCGCCATTAGGTTCAGCAAGTCTTGATTGGCATCCCATCTGTTCAAGAAACATAGCGAGGCGCATGTGTTTGGATGTCCATTGCTCTGCCAATTTCTGCTCTTTTGCTTCTGCATCCCTCCTCAAGCCTGCTAGTTGCTCCTTGTATTCTGCTTCAATTCTGTCAAGAGTTGCTTTCTGTTCTTCCCTCAGAGCTTTCATTTTTGCTTCAATTTCCTCCATCTTCTCCCTAACTTTGTTTGCTTTTTCAGATTCTAGTTGTAACTCCACCCTCCTTAACCTCCAAGCTGCTTCTTTCTTATGTGCAGTCCAAGTACGATGCCCTTCGTCTAAATCCTTGCAGCATTCTGCAAGTTCAGTAATAAATGGATTTTCTCCACAAGGAGGAGCAACAGTATGGTGTGGAAAACTGCTCAAGATGAGAGGCGCATTATCAGGTCCTCTATCTGTCTGTAGCCACGGAATGCCAGGCGTAGGTGTAGGTGGCACTGTCGAGGGGGAGAGACTTAAAGTCACAGATGGAGATGATGATCTGACAGTTGAAGGAGCAGAAGAATTAGAAAGCCACGGAGGAAGAAGAGTTTGTGGCGTAGGAGTTGAGGCATCGGCGTGGAGGAAACCTCCATTAGAAGTAGCCATAAGTAAACCTGGGACACTCCGTTCTTTCACAATCTTTTCTGCAAATGTTTCAAGAATGTGATCGTATTTTCCCTCGTCTACTGGATCAACAACCTTGTTGTTTTCTTTCTGCTCTCTCTGTTGCTTCTCTTTGAAAACTTCCCACCACTTTCCTAATCTTTTAGCAGTTCGACCTGGTACTTCAGCTGCTATTTTCTTCCATTTGTTGCCGTGTTTGGCTTGTAGTTGTATAACAAGACGCTGCTCGTCTTCAGTGAGTGATCCTTTTTTAATCCCTGGTTTGAGGTAGTTTTTCCACCTTTCTAAACAAGACTTCGCGTCCCTGTTAAGGGGTGTGCTCATACGCTGTGATACAAGGTGCCATTCTTTTGGTCCATACTGTCTCACGTATGCTCGCAACAAAGCATCCTCTTCAGCTCGCCAACGTTGCCTCTCCCTCATTTCCAGGTGTAAACACCAGTTTCCATCGTCCCAAACTCCTCATAATTTTCCTGAAAGAAATGTTCCGCACCATTTTACTTGCAATACTTGAGTAAAGAATCTGAACCATATCTTAAACAAGCTATTGATCACAAACAAAGTATTGTTACATGCAAGTGCATCACATTTAATATAGTTACTAAAAACTTAACTTGTAAGGGAAGTCATTACAACGCCCCTAAATAAAATACCGTCACAGAAACAAAGGATCGTGATCGTTCAATAGGACTTTAACTAAGGAAACTCATGCAATGTTCCAGTACTCAAGACTTATCCAAGACAAGAATACAACTGATTGCTCGTAAACAAAACTTAACAGAAAATAGATAATGAGAACAAAAGATGTACATATTTTAAACACAGTCAATATGCTAGTGTCAAATAAAACAAGGCCACAAAAATTGGGACAGAGGGAGTAACTCTGTTCTAACCGCATTGTTTAGGGGTATCGATAATAATTTTCAAGAAAGTGCTGCTATGTCACTGTTATATCACTACTCAGGACCAGATCAATATTAAAAATAATGTACAGTTGAGTTAGCATTTCTGGAAAACAACATTAATCAGATAGAAATAAGACAAGAATCGAAGAATATATTCACGTTTACTTTTGTTCAGACCCTTCAGCATTGAACTATTAACATGAATAGAGACCAGACTAGCCACATTCGAGGTTACTGCTAAAAGATAAATGCAGAAAAGACATGCTTACACAAATCATTTGATGCAATATCAATCAACATGTACAGGCATACTTGTATGATTACACAGATCATTAATAATCAGACAACACCCAATCGGCACACAGCTACACTATCTAGACTAATATCCTTCTTGACCAACATTGAGGTACAAGATTTCTGCAAGTGCATAACAATCTCAAATTAGAACTCAGGAGAATATGATGATGCAAATTAAGCAACACCCTTCTTCCTAGATTACTTAACTCATGTTCATTTAGCTCAATTGCAATAACCCTTTAAAAGTAGGTAAGTTTTAATGTCCAAAAATATCTATGAAACATCAAGCTCCGCAATCCGGACACTACAATAACAACATACTCAGCGTAGTCACACAAGTGGGATCTCGGGAGCATACGAAATACACAGACCACACCTACCTTTTTGGGATAGAGAGGTTGTCTCTAATAGACCATCGGCGCAAAAAAGAAGCTTTTGAGGCAAGGAAAAGACTATAAGAAAGTAGCAAGACACAAAGCAAGAAACAGCAGATTATACCACACTAAGAGTATCCACAGAACTTCAGCGACCCATATCTTCAATATATCAAGATAGAGAATGAAACAAGCTAATTGTGAGAAAACACAATTAAGACAGGAGAAGTCTAATGCAAAATGTAATTATGTAGATATATCAGAAAATGTAGTGATATCAAATAGAAAGATTCAAGACCAACAACATACCAACAATTCTTAGTAAGATCTGAGTCAAGAACAAACATTGTAGAGATTTCAAGAATTTCCTAGTAATAGTTGAAGCCAAATTCTGTAAAATGGCAGAGAGATGATGGAAATGCAAAGCATTACAGCCAAGAAGATGGATTCTTTTATCTTCTCCACATATAGCATAATAACCATACATGTAAATGCAAGAACAAAAAGACACAATTCAGTTTAAAACAACAAGCATCTTTAGAAAGATTATTTTCACACAGAAGACCAACACTGGAAAAAAAACACAAACACAACAAAGTAGAAAGCATCCATCATATCAGTGTGATTACAAAACCATAAAGGGGACAAGACTTAAGAATCTTAAAAGAAACCTCAAAGGAAGCACAACTCTTGCTTCAATCAATTAGATCTTTCAGTTTTTTTTTCCATGAAAGATGCAGAAACAAGATTATGCAAAATGGGAGAGGAAAAAATGGTAATGCAGAGACCACTACATGAAAAAAGATAGATTCTTTTACTCCACCAGACATAGCCATACATGTAAAATACTTGTAAGAACAAAAAAACACAATCCAGTATTTAAAAAAAATAAAGAAACAAGCTACCAGCCCTTAAAAAATCCACTTACCAGAAAATATAAAAAAGTTGAATTAGAAAAGTACCCATCAAATCAGTTTGATCACAGCATCAAAAAAGGAGACAACTTTTCATTGATTTACAAAAGAACTCACAAGATACCACCTAGGCATCCCAGTTCTTAGCTCAACCCATATAATCATTTTTAATCTACTTCAAGAAAATATGAGCAAAAAGAGAAAAAATGCAGTGACCACTAAAGCAAAAAGGATAGATTCTTTATCTCCACCAAATATAACCATTAATGTAAATACTTATTATGACAAGCAAACACAATTCAGCAAACCAAAAAAAAAGCAAACAACTTTATAAGACTTACCCTCAACAGAACACATCATTTTGATCACAGAATCAAAAAAGGAGCAAACTTTAAGAGATTTACAAAAAAAACTTACAAGAAACAACTTAGGCATCCCAGTTTTTAGCTCGACCCATATGATCTTTTTTGTTAAATTTCAATAAAATGAGTTTAAAAAAGAGAAAAAATTGAAGGATAATATGTTTAAGCAAAAGAGAAAAATGAAGAAGATGAGAGATGAAACAGAAAAGAAAGGGAAAATGCAGAGTAATAAGAGAGTAAAGAGGTAAGGTATGGCCCTCTCTGTTTGAAGAATGACGTGTATGGAGAATGTGATGACGAAGACGGCAATGGCGTCTTTAACCAGAAAGGTTATTTGTACACACGCACTATTATGCAACTAGTGTTGTACATCTTGTTAGAGGGTAAAATTCAAAAAAAAGTTAAAGTAACACCACCTCAATTCAAATTATCGGCGGAGAGTTGCTCGTATGATAAATAGCTATCGCATTTATATTTATGTAAAAAATTCTATCAAATGAGTAAAAAGGTGGAAACTTTTTGACAAGTGATACAAGTTTTTTCATCATAGAATCATTTTAATTTTCGAATTTAAGTTTAAGCTCAAAAATAAAGTGCGAAATGAAAGATTCAAAGAGTAAAAGTTCAAATCATATAATTATGTTAAATTGAAATCAAGATCATTATTTATTGCGATTAAATCAAAACTATATGAAAAACTCATGTTATTATTATTATAAGATTTGAACTCTATGTGTATATTATATAATTTATTTAACTTTGTATAATATAATTTGTATAACTTTTTAAAGTTGAGATATTTGTGTTTGTATAAATTCATTAATTTGAATTTATACAAAATTAGTTCAATTTATACAAACTCATCTCCAGATTATACAAGGAACCTTAAATTATAACTAAACCTCGTAAATATACAAACAATAATTATCGAACATAATTAAGTTTATTATATAAATTCATTAATTCAAAATTTATATAAGAATAATTTAATTATACAAACCTATATATAAACTCATCCGCAGGTTATACAAGGTGGCTTAAATTATAGCCAAAATTTCCTTTAAATTATTTATATATCAAATTCACTACTACTAATACTATATTAGATTGTATTATAGTTGTTATGTTAAAAGTTTCAGCATATAAAGTACAATGTTCAATTATAAATTAAAAAAGATGAACAAATTGTCATCTAATCTTTATTTTATTAATAATACTTCATAGCTAAAAATAATATATAATATTCTCTCTGTTTCAAAAAGAATGATATTCTTTTTTTAGTCTGTTTAAAAGAATGACCTCTTTTGGTAACATTTTAATTTTAGTTTTCCGTGGCATGTTTAAGGCCATAAAATCAAAGGATAATTTTATACATTTGACCTTACTTTCATTTAGGATCACAAGATTTAAAAATATTCTTTTTATTCTTAAACTCCGTATCAACTCAAAGTAGATCATTCTCTGTGAAACAGGAAAATTGTAATATGCTGAGTTTTATATAAAGCAAGTGAGAAGCTATCAAATATGTATTACTAAATAATAGTAGTAAGTATTAATTTTAATACATAAATAACTTCCAAGTGGTTGAGTAATAAAGAAAATGTGAATAAATACATACTTTATTGAAATAGTACCTTTTCTAATTTAGTCTTTGCAGAAAATACACTCTCTAGTGCAGAAAATAGGTTCACAATATGAAAATAGTTTGTGACCTTCGAGAATCTTTTTTCTTTTATTTCTCATTCGATTTAGTGTTTAAAGTTTATATTAAAATTTTAATTAAATTATAATTGCATATGGTAAATTTATTTTAAATTAACTTTCAATAAATTTTTCTCCATACTGAACTAAAACTAAACAAACTCACACTTATTTTGTTATGAAAAAAACACTCTTCTTGCAAATTAATATTTGACCATAAATTTTTTAATAAATACAATAGATCCAAAATATATTCAAATTATAAAGCCTTATTTTAAAAAAAAAACTATACTCAACTTTGACTTAAAATATTTTTTTATTTTTATGACTAAACATAAAATTTTATTTTATTTGTTGGGGGGTGGGGTGGAGTGGGGTGGGGGGGTGTTTAAAGAATCATAAAATGCAATAATGGCAAGTAAGGGAAGTTTTGTAGACAGTAGTACTGATTAGCATCTGCCTAGTTCTTTGAAACTATCATCATCAAAAGTCTTACATTTATTTTATTTTTTTTCTAAAATTAGTTTTTTTTTCTTCTTACTTTTTGAAAAGTGAAAAAAAAAAAAACTGTTTTGATTTTTATTGTTTTCAACTTTATTATTTATAAAATCTTTTTAACTATTTTTCTGATAAACCTGCCTCCTACTAGAAGTGACTACACTCTTTGCTGCCACCCCTTTAACCCCACAGAGGGAAAAAAAAAAGTAAGCATCACAGTATCACCTTGATACTAGTGCCTTTTTTTTAAAAAAAAAAATTCTTGTTTTTTAAAGGTTATATTTTTCGATTTATTTGTTATAAAGATAAATTGATAAGTTTAGCTAATATTTTTACGAATTATAACCTAAAATAATAACATATAAATAGAGAAATTACTGTTATAGCCATTTGTATTATGTATGTGTTTGTAAAGAATTTCAAATTAACAGAAAATTAATTGTAATTATAAATAATATATGAAGAAACATAGTTTTATTGATAAATATCGCGAGTATATTCTTCTTTCCCTTCCAGATTTCTAGATTTATTCATATTTTTAATTTTTTCCATAATTTGAGGGTCGTTATTGGGTATTTCTCAAATTTAGATATTAACTTGATTTTCCTAATTCGAGCTTCGTTGATGGCGTATTTTTCAAATTACGGTGATTTAAATTTGATATTCGTAATTCGATGATTGTTAATGACACTTACTCAAATTAAAATGATTTGAGTTTGATCTCTTTATAAAATTTCATGAATTTACAAAATACTTGAGATCTTAATTTTTTGCATGAATAGTCCATGTATTTGTGATAGAATTTTCAAGTTTCCAATTTTTTTGTTCGAAATACTTTTTAAGAAAATATAATATTATTTATATAGGCATTACTAGAATTTAGGACTAGGTCGTATATGAAAATCCTAGTTAAAATATTGAACACACCTTATAGAAATAATTCAAATTGAATATCTCGTAGATTTTTTAAAAATTTTAATATCAATTATTGAATGGTAAAAAAAATAGGAATAAATAAGATAATAGAAAATTTGTATTTATGTATTTCTGGTCATCATTAGCTACGGGACTTACGAGGATTGAAATGACAACTAGCTAGCCTTTGGGACCAGAGATGTATTTTTGGAGACAAGGATTTATTTTCCAATTTTTTTTCCTAATAAGGAAAAACAAATATTCCAATCAACAATATCATTTTACAAAAATATATTTATCTCGATTAGATATAAATTGTGAAATTAGGTCTTACGCTCAGTACTTAGTATACGGGTCATGCTTTGATAGCATATGAAATTAGGTCTTAGGCTTAACTCACACTCCAAAAACAAGTTCAAAGGAAAGAGAATTGCCTAAACCTTATAAGGAGTCTATCCATCTCATTAACCATCGATGTAGAACTTTTATCATTCTATAACATAAATCACCCAAGTTTAGTTCCCTGTTATATAAATACTCAAAAAATAGATATTAGTTGATATCAACACTCAAATTATTAATCAATTGACATTATATACAGCTTTTTTGTTTACGTTCATTCGCCAAGTAACTATTCAGCTCAATCTTCAACAGACATATAATAGTTCTTTGTCTCTATCTTGTGTGAGTGGAGAAGTTTAACGCTCGATTTAAGATATAAAAACATAAATCGTGACAATAACAAGATATAGTAAGAAAATCGAAATCGAAATAAAAAACAATTATAAAGATAAGAATTATGATAATGTAACTTATTTTTTTATAAAAAAAAATTAGTATGGGGGTGGGGGGTAAAAAGGGGGTGGGGTGGGGGTAAAAAGGGGGTGGGGTGGGGGGTAAAAAGGGGGTGGGGTGGGGGGGTAGAGTGAGAGGGACTGTAGTCCGGGTTTCCCGGCATAAGGAGACGAAGATTGAAAGAGACAGGACTTGACTGCCCTCTTTCTTCTCTATGGCATTTGTCAGTGATACGTTACATCTCTTTTTTACCCCCACCCCCCACACCCCTTACCCTATCTATATACTACTATTACACAAAACAAAGTACAATTCCACCAATATATTTTTTTCTATTCTTCTTTCACCCTTCTATTTACTTCATATTCACAAACATTTGCCCTTTCAACTTTTACTATTGATAGAGTAATACTTTAGACACGCGAAATCGGAATTAAGAGTTTGAGGTTACAAATTTTAGAATATAAGAGAAAAAAATGTTTTCTTAAAGAGAAAAAGGTAAGTTATTTTGATAGTATAGGGTTTGAACCCAGCGGCGAAGCCACGGTATATTTAGAGGGTTCATCCGACCTTCCTTTAGCGAAAAATTATATTATTTTTATATGGTTAAAATAATTTTTTATGTATATGTAGTAGTTGTCGAACCTCCTTCGGCTACTTTGTGTGTGTGTCTGTTTCTTTCGATTTTGAACTTCCCTTATTAAAAATTTTGATTTGGCCTCTGTTTAAACCTCCACCTAGCTTCGTCTTTGATCATAAGATGTGTTAGTTATTTAAGTATCATCGAATGGCTAGTAAGTGAACAAGTTTCAATATGACTTTGCAACTTGCAAGTAACCATAATATTGCGTTGGCATCTAATAGCCCCAAAGGCAATTATAGAATAACTTGTAGGTTATAGCTAATCTCAATAACTATGTACTTGAATGAAGTTTTAAGATGGATATATTGAATTAAGGATCTATTGGATTATATGATTTGATTGAAGAATATGATTTGATGGGGTGTAGAATCAAAATTCAAAAAATTAGAATATCTTTGTAAAAGAACTTTATCATATTATATGATATTTTTCTATGAAATTAATCAATTCTTAAAATAAAATAAACTCACCGAATTTTAATGATACTATACAAAATAAAATATTTAATCCTACGATAGATGACCTTCGAATTAGCTATAAAATGATTCTTTTTTTTTTTTAAAGTGAAAAGGGGTTAACAAAAAAAAAGAGTAATAAAGGAAAAAAAGGAGGGTGTTTTTGAAAAGTAGAGAAAATGATGTAGACAAGTCAAAGGAATTGTAAAATTTAGGGAGATCTCCCTCAAAACTCAGTGTGGAGCCCACAGTCAGACAATAGAGGGGCCCACTACCCCCCTCCTCATTCTGAAAAGAAAAGGGCATGGCCTTTGTGGTAGGAATTTAAGCATCTCCTCATCCCTCTTATCATTAAAAAACTATGCTCCTTCCTTTCGTTTTCTCGTTTGATATTTGATATCTATATTAAAAATCAGCTAATTTAGACTTATACCGAATTCTCAATGTTAAGACTTATATTTACCACATTATTATAGACAAATGCAAACTTAAAATCTAAAGACTTTGAGTGTAGCTTCGAAGTTAGGTTTCGCAGGTGAATTTCTATCTTGTACCATCAACACAACGACACTCCTATGCTTTTCAGAGGTGCACTATTAGTTATATACCATATATATACATGATTTTTTTTCGAAACTAAAGGGTGAATGTGCAACCTCACCTAGAGAGGTGGATTCGCCTCTGATTACAGAGGCGAAACTAGAATTAAGATTTTGAAGATTCTAAATTTTAGAAAAAAAAATTAATGGTGGAGTTTGAACTCACAATACGAAAGACACTTCTACCGCCCTCTCCTTACCACTAAGCTATTAAACAATTTCTTTTAGGAGGTTAAGTTAATATTCACATATATTTATTTAATTTTGTAATATAAATACATGATCTACAAAATTAGTGATTTCGTTTTAACCCACAAATTTCTATCTGGCTCCGCCTCTGACCACATATGATTTCCACCTAGTTCCACCTCTGACCACGATGATTATCTATGCTACTTTCACTTTTTCCATTGCTAGTAAACCAATGGCCCAAACAAAACTTATGGGGTTCATGAATGGTATATACACACTTCATTAGAATTTGATCCCTCTCCCAAAAAAGAAAAAAAGCTATGGGGTGGTTTGGTTTGTCAATACTTTGATTATAATTTGAGATTGAGAATTATATATTTTTATTGGTATTTATTTAATTTGTTCTACTAAGAATGAAATATACAGAGTACAATATAATATTGAACAAATTCCCAAATGTTTATACTAAAATGGAAAATTAATTTAAATGAGGGATAAATAGTCTTTCATTTTATTCTAAGATTATCAACTTTTGTCCTTGTAACCAAATGATCCCTAAATAGTAAATATGTCAACCTTAGAGAAAAATTCAACTGATTTGCTCAACTTTTTTCTACTTTATTTATATTTTTACTAGATCGAAAATCTCTCGAAAATAATATTTTTTTCTTCACAGAGATAGAAATAAAGCTACATACAAATTATTCTTTTCAGATCTTATTTGTAGAATTATATTGAAGATGTTGTTATCGTAACATATTAGATTTTCATACTTGTTTTGGATTTGTAAATTTCTATGAAAGAAATCTATTGACATTCATAAAAATATAAATAAAACTGCGTATACATCAATCTTTTCGAACTTTGCTTATAGAATAATGGAATTACATCTTAAATTTTAGATATGATGTAAAGTTCAACTTGTTAGCAATTCTATTTGTGCAAGCTTTGTTGTCTAAACCAATTTGGACTTCATGTTGGGGTGTCACTCTCTGGTTTTTGTATATCATATCAAGGGTGGAACTTTAAACAGTTACTTAAAAAAGTATTTCGACAAACAAACGTGTTTGAATAATTTTTTTCAACATTATTTGTTTTATTTGTAGATTTTCTAATATAGGGTCTCATTCTTGCCTAATCTTTTTTTTTTAAAAAAAAAAACTGTTTAAAATAGATATAATATGTAATCCATAGGGGGTTTCAAAGCTTGTCTAACCCTCTAAATATCCAGTCTTGAACGTTTAAGGGAGTAATAATATTAAGTCTCACGTAGATTGAGATAAAGAAATTAGACTCCTTTATATGGCCTTAACAATACTAAATCCTCATATCTTAATCACATGTTTCATATTCGAGCTACAAAAATAAAGAATAATTTTTTAAAATTAGCATTTTCCTATTCCATATAAATCAGAACTAATTTCTTAAGTAAAACTAGTAAATCAAATTTCCAAAAATATATAAAAATTTGTGTATTTGCAATGCGAAAAGGATAAACATATCTCCGAACTATCGTAAAAATATCCTCCGTCATATTTTGAGACATTGATGTCCATGACGTTCAAAAACTAGAGCATATATACCATTTATACTAACAGACATACACGTATCATAATCTTATCTATCGATTCGATATTTATTAATATCGGATCAATGGATAAAATTACGTCATATGTCCTTATTTAATCTTTCATTAGAGTAAAGAACATATATACTATAATTTTTAAACGACAGAAATACCAATATCTCAAAATATAATGACAAATATATAAATATTATTTATGATAGTTCGAAGCATTTCTATTTTTTTTTTCCTCTTTGCAAAGAGGCCAAAGAAAGCACGTCAAAAGTGAAGTTGGCATGTGTTGTATGCTGTAGAAGTGACAGAGGGAAAAAAAGAAAAAAAGAGAAAAAGATAAGACACAAATGACAAATGCAATAGAATATATATATATATATATATATATATCAGCCCACCAATTCCACAAATTATTACTATTCAAAATACAGTACAAGGAAGCCAAAGCCTGCACATCTTATGGGGATCTGCAAATAAATAACCTAAGGTCCCCTCATTAACATTACACCACTCTTTTTCTCGACGATACTCATTTTGAGATTCAACTAAATTTAAAAGTAACTTTATTTATTTGGTGTTTAATAGTATTTGTTTTTTTGATTTGTTTGAATTTGCACTATAAAGTTCTTCGTTGCTATCAAAAGAGAACTCATTCTAATTTGATGTTTGGTACCTAGTTTATTGTTCGATTAATTCGAATTAGTTTCGCTTTATGAGTAATCATATCTCATAAAAAAAATAATTTTACTTTTTTGCTTGATGTTTGATATTTATTTCGTTATTTTTGGGATCTTATTGTATTCATACTAAGAAGTATCACCTCGAGGGCGACTCTTTCCTAACAAAATTGGCTTCATTCTGTGTTGGTACGTGTTTTAGGGTCTGGCTAGCTTGAATTAGCACCATTGAGAATATTTGTTGCCATCGAAAGCGAATTTATTCCTCTTTTTGATATTCGGTACCTATTTTATAGTTCAATTAATTCGAGTTCACCCTAAAAAAACTCAGAATAACCATTCCCTTTTAATCAAAAGTAACTTCATTCTTCTACTAGTGTTTAATACTTATTTTGGAATCTTACTAATAAGAGGAAGTCTCGCTTCGAGGGCGATTATTTCCTAACAAATATTATTGTTATATGCTTATTTGGGAGTTTCGCTAATTTATATTCACATCAAAAAAGTTTTATTTTTTACCAATTATGACTTTGTTCATATAAGACATAAACTCAAAATCTTTAATTAAAAACATCACAGTCTTAGATTTTATTTTATTTTCTCCTTTAAAGTAAAAACAAAAGAAACACTATTAAGAAGTGGGGAAAATGAGTCAGTCCCCTTTCAAATAAGAACAAACACAATCAAGAAGTTGGAGAAATTATTAGTTTTCAGATCCATTAAACCATAGCCTCAACCATTTGTGGCCCTTTCCCATTAAAGGACATGAGATTTTTCTGATTGGACTGTAGATATAGGCCCTCTAACAATGAACTACCTTAGCTGTTTTGCAATAGATGATAAGAATAATTATAGAATTCTCACGTCTAAGATTAGAGAAATTAAAGACGATATTGATGATTAAAATTGTTAAGTACATATTGAGAATTGTAGAGTTCGAAGTTAATTATACTTACAGTCCTAAGCAATATATATTGCTGTTATAATAATAATAATAATAATAATAATAATAATAATAATAATGATGCAATATAAATAATCTAATCATAATCGTAATTTAATCCTACTCGACTTCAGCTAGATCTAGTCAATACAAGTAGTGTGACTCAAACTCCTTTATACATGTTGATTTTGGTTCTATATCTTCAATTTTCTTTTATCTTTAACAATATATGTACATGTGTGAAACAATTTAATTAATTTTAGTTTAATTTGAATATTATTAAAAAAGGGTTACTCTAGGAAACAAGATTATCCATATTTAATATTTGTATACCAAATCAGATTATTTCTTTAAAAAGTACTCGTATTGGTTAAAATTAGTGTAAGAATACACATAACTAGTACTCATAAATCATAAATCATAAGTCATAAGTCATAATCAAATGATATTATTATATATTAAATTATATTTCATAATTCTAGTAATTTTATTTTTTACAATTATAAATTTACAAAATGAGTACTCCTTGTATAGTTGTACGTAAGTTGTGTGGCTAATATATATCTTTTTTTTTTCAAGATAATGAGTTGGTCCTCTTGGATAGTGTTTTCATTGTAAATGCAGAAAATTGCTTAAATACACAATTTATTTTATCATATTCTCTAAAAAAAAAAAAAAAATTTAAAAAAATTATAAGAAAATTTACTTTCTCATATTCTCGAATTCATTAATTAACGAGATTTATCGAGACGTACACGATGTATCGGGATATTCGATATATCCGAAATTGAGACGATGGATGTATTTGAAATCGAAATGTGATGTATTCAGACGTTTTGAAATGTATTCGAATTCTACCAAAATTAATAGATTTTTGTAATTTAAAAAAGAGAGGAAATAAGATGTAAAACTATTGTGTGGGATAACTGTTTTTTAGTCAACTCATATTGCATGAACAATCATAGATTTCAAACTTTACACAATCTATGTGTGAAATCTAGATAATATAAATCTTTATTAGTTTAACATTTTATTTTCTTTCTCTTGTATTTTACTCTCTATTTTGTCTACACCCATATAATACAACAACAAACAACAATAACATATCGAATTTAATCTCACCAAATGAGATTTGAGAATGATAGAGTATACACAGATTTTACTTATAACTGACTATTAGAAAGAAAAGAAATTTCATAGTGTCTCTTTCGTGCTTCACATTCTAAAAATCGTCACGTAAAATTAAACTCTAGGGGATTCATTTACTCATAGCTCCAATTGCACTAGAAATCATTCCAAAATTTCACCACCTTCTTCTTAAAAACAGAGAGTCGAGTTCTAATATTGTATATCAGTGTATATCTTTCATGTATATTTTTGTATATCATAAAAATAGCGATTTGCCAATTTCACCATGTATTGTCATTGTTGAAGGCCTTAACTGGGCCGATAAGCTTCAGCTTCAGCCCATTACGTTTTCATACGAGAAATATACATAAATAGCCATTTTGCAAAATGTAGTGATTTTTTGCTCTTTTTTTCTTCTTCAAAAGAAATAAAAAAATAGCAATATCTTTGTTTTTTTCAAAATATAGCAAATTTTATTGTATTAGCGCCCATACAAAATCTAAATACAACAGAAATCGGGGGAATAATATTTAATTGTGATTTTATGTGTAGCCAACTGTATAAAAAGAAAGAATATGGATATACGTGAGGCATAATATATAAACATGACATTTTATTTGTCTTCAACGAATAACTATGCCTTCCAACTTTGAGTGTGCACAAGTAGACACTTGAACTTGTATAAAATTGAACAAATAAACACACGTGTCCTATATGACATAATACACATAGGACGCCACGTATGACACAAAATTTTCATGTCGGGTGTCATGTAGGATGAATGTATCTATTTGTTCAATTTTTATACAAGTTTAAGTGCTTACTTGTGCAGACCTAAAGTTAAAAATCATAGTTGTCAACTACGCCAAATTAAGGATCGTGTTTATGTATTATGTCTATACGTGAAGATATCAATTGTATGTACGATAAACTAGATCGCAAAGTGTTTTCAAACTATATTTGCATAATATTGTCCAACTGTATGAGAATTTTTTCAAAATTTTCTGTAATAAGATTTTAATAAAGGCATACATTATTCTATAAATAAATTCAAAACAAAATGTTACAAATATACTATATTATAAATGTCCATTTAAGTACAAAGTTTCTTGAAAAAACTTGAAAGCAAGCAGATAACTTACACGCATGTAATTTCCTAAAAAGCTTTTTCTCAACCTTATAAATAATTTAAGCAGATAACTTACAAGCAACTTACCAAATCGTTTCTAAGCAGATTCATTGCAGTTCTTTTTTTCATTGGAAGAGTTAACATTTTTTGTAAAGATACAACAAAGACAAACAATTTTTAACAAAAGAACATTAATAAATTAAATGCATCATGCATTATTGATAGTCTGAAAATACAGTACAACTTTTAACCTTAAAATTTGTAGATCTCAAGGAACTTTGATAATTACATTATCATGATATAATATTAAAGGACACATTTTGATTTAAAGGGTTCTGGAAGATAGAAAAAGACATTTTAATAATCATAGCATAATAATTTTTTATAATATAGTATTATTAAAATCAAATAAATAATCCAAAAATAAGACTAATCATCGAAAAAACCAACAACCTTAAAAAGACAAAAAAAAATCTACAGTAGAAAATCCAACAGCTAAGCAACTCTACCTAATGTTGAAATCAATTTCAGTTATACTATTAAAGAAGTAGTATAAATTATTTCGAGTAGTTAAGTTGAAGCGTATTAAATAATTTTTTAGGAGAAATATAAAATTTGAATAAAAGTTATTAGTTGCGCTAAAATCGCTTTAGCTTATATTCATAGACGAATTTTATATATGAAGTTTATGAGTTCTTATAATAATTTAAGTGAGTTCATACAACATTTTGAAAAAGCTACAAGTTCCCATGAAACGAATCAACATGTCAATATTGTCGATCCCCCTCAGCCTATACATTAGCTTCGCCTTTAAGATATGGTGAAATGGATGAAATTTCATTATTTTCAAATAAAAAATTTCGAGTTTAAATAAATTGATATATTGCAATACAAATTTAAATTAGTCGATACGAGATGTTTATCTAAATTATACTAATAATTATTCAGTGATCAACTAATAAAGCAACTTTACTGAAAAAATTTCCCATATGTTTGAATTTGATGAGTTTCTTGGTCCTACTCCAACAAGACTAAGTCAACCTTCAATGGCTTCAACTAAAAAGTCCAAAAAAGGCTTCTTCTTGGAAAACCAATACATAATCAAGAAAACACACACAATATTTTTGTTATATATAAAAAAAATCCCCATTTTCTTCTCTCCTTTTACTTGTAACTTTCTTAACTTTAATTTTGGTTCAAAAATGATTACAACCCAAGTTCATTTTTTGGGTTTCCCTCAACTTTTTCTTTTACAACAAAGCAAAATTTGTTCTTGGTGAAATAGGTAAAGAGGGAGTTATTTTTTTTGAGTTCATACTAGATCTAGACCTTGTGGGGTTTTGTGTTTGAAGTTTTCATATGCATATTGTAAATGGATTCTTGAAATTGGTTGTTATTTGTACTTTTTGGCTTGTGGGGTTGTAAAGTTGGAATCTTTTGAGGTTTTTGTTGTGATGGGGATTTGTCTGAGCAATGAAATCAAAGCTGAAACTACAATTTTTACTGGTACAGGTATATATTTTTCATTTAACTATCTTTCTTTTACAATTTGATATTGTATCAGTTTGTGTTTTCCTGTGCTTGGGGTTGGTGGGGGTGGGGGACCAGAAAGACTGAATTATGGATCTTATTTTGTTTTGGCATTAGTATTATTTTGCTGTGGTGTAAATGGTGTACGGGTTCAAGCCGTGGAAATAGTTTTTCTTATAGAAATGCAGGTTAAGGATGCGTATAATAGACTCTTGTAGTTTGGCCCTTTACTGAGTTTCGTATAGCAGGAGCTTTAGTGCGCCACACTGCACTTTGTTTACCATAAAATAAATAAATAATTAATCAAAGGAAGAGAATTCGGAAAGCTAATTGATTTTGGATTTTGCCTCGTGACGAATGGTGTTTTTCTAACTGCAGAGAATGTTTAAAGCGTTGTGCTTCTAACTACACAACTAATGTTATCTTAGGCTGAGCTAGAATTTTGAGTTTATGAGTTCTGGATTCTAGAAAAGACGCTCCTGATAAATCATTTATGCATGTTTAGTGGATTTTTAAGCTTAAATACAGGATTCGAGTCAAAACTACTAGGTACTATCGAGCCCCTAAATGTTGTTGTCAAGAGTTTCTTTTATGTATATGGAAATTTGTGGGTTGTGATGGTAGTAATATTGGCTTTCGGATGTGCATTTCTTTTTTGTTCTTAGTGTCATTTGACTTACAACATGTAGATGGATTCTTTCAGGGGTTGGTTCTAGAAATGTCAGTGGAAATGGTACTGAGACTAGTAAATCGAATAGTAAAGTGTCATCAGGCTCTGTACCCCCAACTCCCCGGAGTGAGGGCGAGATTTTGCAGTCGTCCAACTTGAGGAGTTTTACTTTCAATGAACTCCGAGCATCCACTAGAAACTTCCGTCCTGACAGTGTACTAGGAGAAGGAGGTTTTGGTTCGGTTTTCAAGGGGTGGGTTGATGAACAGACACTTTTAGCATCAAAGCCTGGTGCTGGTATTGTGATAGCTGTGAAGAAGTTAAACCAAGAAGGTTTGCAAGGGCACCGTGAATGGCTGGTGAGAGAAGTTTTTCCTCTTGGATTTACAACATGGTTTAAGAATTGATTTCTTAGATCACGTTGGCAATCTGCGTACATCTTGTTAAATCATACGTATTTAATACCGATTTCGGATTGTTCTTGATAGTAAAATTGGGGTAAATAATGTGGTCAGTAAAGTTGTATTGAGTAGGATTACTTAATTCTCATCTAGTTCACAGGATAAACTTATAACTTTCTAACGAATGCGAGTTAAATTGTGAAAGCAAGGTAGATCAATGTATTTATGTTCTTGAACTTACGAAATTGCAGGCTGAGATAAATTATCTTGGTCAACTACGTCATCCGAATCTTGTGAAATTGCTTGGTTATTGCTTAGAGGATGATCACAGGCTTCTAGTGTACGAGTTCATGCCTAAGGGTAGCATGGAGAATCATTTATTCAGGAGTAAGCTCTAAGTCTCTCTCTTATGTTACAAGTCGTTTGGTTATTATGTGTCATCTTACTGGCTTGTTAGATCCTATGTAACATGATGTTTTCCTTGAATCAGGAGGTTCATACTTCGAACCTCTTTCGTGGAGTCTCCGTATGAAAGTTGCCCTTGGTGCTGCAAAGGGCCTTGCATTTCTTCACAATGCTGAAACAAGTGTTATATACAGAGACTTCAAGACTGCTAATATCTTGCTTGATTCAGTAAGTATATCTCATGTTGAACCGTCAGTTATCTCTCTTTCGTTCTCTCTTTGAACACGAGCATGTTAATGCTTCTGCTGTTTTGGTGTACTCATTTTTATGCTTTACATCAACAGAATTACAACGCCAAGCTTTCTGATTTTGGTTTGGCCAGGGATGGCCCAACCGGTGACAAAAGCCACGTCTCGACAAGGGTTATGGGAACTTATGGATATGCTGCTCCAGAGTATCTATCCACAGGTTTGTCATTCATGCCAACTAGTTCCGCTTTATCTTTTTCCATCTGATGACATTATTTGCATAGCTCCTTTTTGGTGCATAGGATGAATTTCTAGAATTCCCTCTGCTTCTTTTGTTTGTCTGTTTTTGACTTGACACGGAATTTGAAAAAGTAAAGAAGACTTTTGAATCTCGATCTTAAACGTAAAATGTACTAAAATGTCCTTTAATTTTGTAGTCTTAAACATGCTGTGTAGAAACTTAGAACTATAGAGTTGCCAAAAAAGGAAAGAGACATACTTTTTGAAACGTGTTCGTGAGAACTAGCAGCTAATGATCTAGCTCCGCCTCTAACTATAACTGTATCACTAT
This sequence comes from Solanum lycopersicoides, assembly GCA_022817965.1. NCBI lineage: Eukaryota > Viridiplantae > Streptophyta > Magnoliopsida > Solanales > Solanaceae > Solanum > Solanum lycopersicoides. The sequence goes on from CM040626.1 coordinate 5,003,118, forward strand.
ACCAGAGGCGGAGCCAGGATTTTCAGTAAGGGGGTTCAAAGTCTGTAAAAATAGGTAGCCGAAGGGGGTTCGACATATACTATATATACATATAAATTTATTTTAACCATGTTTAAATAATATAGTTTTTCGCCGAAGGGGGTTCGGATGAACCCCCTTCATTAAGGGTAGCTCCGCCCCTGCACTATACTCATCACAATAAAATGACAAATCTAGCTTCTGATCTCGATATGTTTCTCTTATTCGTAAGGTCATCTTACTGCCAAGAGTGATGTATACAGCTTCGGAGTAGTTCTCTTGGAAATTCTATCAGGTAAGAAAGCAATAGACAAGAATCGACCAACAGGGGAACACAATCTTGTCGAGTGCTCAAGAGCTTACTTGACCAGCAAACGTAGAGTTTTCCGTGTTCTAGATTCTAGACTTGAAGGACAATACTCACTCACTCGTGCCCTTAAGGTAGCTAACGTTGCACTTCAATGCCTAGCCATGGACCCCAAGTCAAGACCAACAATGGATGAGGTAGTCACAGCTCTAGAGCAGCTACAAGAGTCCAAGGATCGCGTGAAAAATGATAAAAACAAGGATCAACAGTTGAATCGACTTAGCAGTCAATCAAGTGGCGAGCTCAACAAGTCATTCAGAAGCAATTCAGAAGAGACTCCGCGAGTAGCCATATATCCCAGACCTTCAGCTTCCCTTCGCTCTATCTAAAAAGACGGTAATTCACATTCTTGACATGCCAGTTGTTAACATCCAATTTTAAGGAACTTCTGGCCTGCAAGTACTACTACAACAACACAAATAACATATTCAGTGTAGTCCACAAAATGAAATATGTAAGTGTACCAATATATTCAACATGTATAGTTTTTTTTTGTTTTTGTTTTTGTTTTTGATGTTTACTATGTCTAATAACTGTTGAAATGAGGATTCATGAGATGATGTATAATGAATGGATTGCAAGTAAAAATTTTGTTATCTTGGAAGTGGAATAAGTTGCTAATTTATGCAGTGATATCGTAAAAGAATGTTTTTATAGTCAAGTCAAGTCACCTAAAGAATAACTAATGATTCGTAAAATGTATAACTGCTAAGATAGTAAATAGAGAGCAAGACATAAAAATACATGTAAACTATACGAGAGTTTTATCACTCGAACTTTTTTTTTTTATTATTATTGTTTATCCCTTACTCCCAATATGTATATATATATTTGTATTATTTACTCTGTTCACTCTAATAAAGAAAATAACTTAAAGCATGCCATGTGCATACATAGTAAACGCACATGTCAATTTATTTAGTATGTATAAGTTATGAGGAATTTTTGTTTATTATTATTATGAAATAAAAAATAAAATATAAAATAACAAATATTTATTAATATCTGTATAACTCTTACGGAACGACGTCTTATAACTTGCCTTCACCATATTTTTGGGATCTTAAAATCTTTTGTTAATCGACTAAAATGACTTGAAGCGTTGATTTGGTCAAATTAATCTAACAATTTATAAAGTTATTTGAAAGAGTCAACAATTTTGTTCCTTTTGGAAGTGACAAAATATTATATCCATGATAAGAAATTAAAATTATATTATTATAGTAAATTTTTCTTTGCAAGTGGGATAGTGCCATGAAGATTGCTAAAATTAGAATTTCTATGATTCTAAATGTTATAATGACCACTTTAAATAATGATAATTGTGTTTTAAAGTTTATATTTTTATGCATATTTAATGGATTTATTCATATAAATATATTATTTAAGCAAAATTTATTGGATTCGATTGGATCTGCGTACGGGTATGCTAGCTCCATCTCTAATAAAGAGTGATGACAACAATTTTTTTTTAATGATTTGATAGATTTTTTTTAGAAAAAAGAAAAAGTAATATTTGTTAGAAACAACATAATAAAGGTAATATTCAATATAGATTGATTAGGAATCAATCTCAAATCTAATAGGAAAAATTACATGAATTGATATATTTTAATAAATAATTATCGATTTTAGCAATACTTTTTATTTATTACCATTTATAGCAATACTATGTTAAATCTGCAATATGTATTAAAAGTGAATTATGTATGTAATATATATGAATTATATATGAATATAATTGTTTTTAAAGTATATTATGTTTGTTTGGTAAAAACTTGACACATCAAATTATACGTGTATTAAAATGTGTGATAAATAAATTATTTATCATTAAAATTTGTATTATATGTGAATAAGAAATTATTCTTTGTAATATGAATTAAACTTGTATTATAAATGAATTAAAAGTGATCAAGTGAAAAAATAATATTATTGCTATAAATGGTAAATATTTTGTTATTATAGTATATTTATGTAAATTTCCCAATCTAATATGGTACCTATAGGATATCAAAGATGTATTGAATCGTTTCAAATATTATATATAATATAGATTACATATATACACATGATATACATTATTTTTCGTGATTTACAAGTATATACAGAAGAAGAAAAACAGAAAATACCACCATTTACCGCTACAAAAACCTATTTTCCCTCATTTCCAATATCCTCCGCCTCACCACCATCACAATTAATTATCATAGATTCCGTCATAACCAATACATAATTTTCTTATTCTGAAATACCTACATGATTTCTCACTCTTACTATCGAAACTAGAATAAAATCAATTAGATATATTGAAATTTACTTTATCGATATGATAATATTTCACGATTATAATAAAATGTATTATAATTATTAATATACTATATATAAATATTTATCCATTTTTTATTTGATTGAACGACTATACTAAAAAGAAAATAAAAAAATATTCAATTTCACAAAAATGCCCCATGAATTAGGGCCGAAGTGATACTTGGGCCTGGGTGGATCCGTTAACTATTTTATACTTGGAAAATATCATCCTATACCTATGCATATTTCTCGCACTAGAGGTGTCAGATAAACGAATCGAGTTTAATTTGAATAAAAAAGAAAAAGAAAAGAGCTGATAAATGAGTGGAATATTAATCCGTCTAAAATTTATTTGGATGGGAACGAGCTAAAATGTGAGTCAATAATTTTTAGTACTTAACTAATTCCTTTTGTTATGATTATATCAAATAAAAAAATACTTCAAAATTTCTCTATGAATCAACTAATTTACATATCGATCCAATTTTTATGAGCTAAAGTGAATTGAATTGAAATTTACAAAGCTAATAAATGAACGAATTAATATCCTACTCTAACTTAAATAGATTGATATTTAATATTTTTTTTAAAAAAAAGCTCCTTATATATCAAGTGGTCTTTAATATTAACACATTTCTAGCACTTTGTTGATCTTTTATATGGAATTTAGTGGGTTGATTCTTTGTTGTCTTTCATTAAATTTGGAAAAACTATCTTTTTTAGAAAGTGAAAAAAGAGAAAAGAAATTAGTGTTAAAAGAAGAAAGAAAAGATGCTCTTTTTTTATTGAAAATATTTGGTGGGGGTGGTAGGAAATAGGATTGTCAATTGTGGACTTGCTTTTGCTCAAAGAATCATATAGAGGAAATATATTTAAACACATGATATATAAATGTATTTTTTAATTTAATTTGGTTGATATCTGTATTTTTTAATTTTGAATATATATAAATAAATAATTAAAATTATATAAAGCAGAATAAATAAACACATATGTCATACATGACGTATTTAGTGGCAATTCACGTTCTATATGACATCTTATATGTATCATGCCTCACAGTGACGGAGCTAGAATTTTTATTAAGAGTTCAAAATATGAAAAAGAAATAGACACATGAAGTAGTCAAGGGAATTCGACATTTACTATATATGTCCAAAAATTATTTTAATCATATATAAATAATATAATTTTCCAACGAAGGATGTTCAGATGAACCCTAACCGTAAGGCAACACCGTCACTGATGCCACGTAAGAAAATCTACTTCTTGTACTTTACACAAATTTATGAATCTACTTATGTACACCAAATATTAAAAGACATACATACTCTAGCTAAATTCAATTTATATGGCATGTTTATGCATTATGCTATATTTAAATGTTTGTCGTGAAATGAGGATAAATTATTCATTATGATTGATTTTTCTTAAAAGATAAGTAAAAAATGTAGCTTTTTATATTTTGATTAAATTTGTTTTACCTTGAAACCCCAGGAGTGCCACAGTCTTTGTCTTTTGTGTCACTATAACCTCTGTCCTCTGCCATAGCCTCTGTCCTTCGGATCAGTATTTTGTGCACACTGGGTAAACCCCTAATTGTGTAATAACATGCAAATCATACAGAGGATGTAAACCACACTAGGCAAGCCCTATGCAATAGGCTCGACTCAGAAGGCATTGAGGGGAGATCGATCCCGAATCATCCGTGTGGATAACCACCCTCTAAATCAATTGAGTTATCCCGAAAGACACATATATATAATTTGTAAGACACAAATGTATAATCTTGTCACTATGAAATTTTGTGAGGTATTCTTTCGATTTTGATTTTTTTTTATATGTTAGTTAATTATTTATCTCCTCTCGTATATAGATGTAGGTTAGCCAAAATACGTTAATTTATTATGTTTTCTTTTGTTATCTCATTTATTATTGTGTTTAAGGCTAATTTGTGTTATTAATTTCCGCATGACATGTTAATATACCGATTCTAGTACTCTACTTACTCATACGATGTAATAATTAAACATGAAAAAATATGTAACACAATAAACTAAAGCAATATATTTACGCGAAATAGTGATAGTTTAAGAAAATTACATAATATACGAAATATTCTCCTAAATAACGGTCCAAACGAACATAATTTATTGCCAAATGATACTCTGAAATTTCTGATCGTGAATTTTGGATCCAACATTTGTTTTAAAGATAATATTCCCAAAGACCCAAAAATTCTTCTCGAATTGCATATATTTGGCTATCAATATGTTATATGAAGAACCCAAAAATGTTTTATCTGGTTGACTAAATACCTTTTAAAATAATAGAGAATTTAGGGATTGTCATTTGTCAAGTGTCAAGTGGTCATGACTTAGGTATATATTAAGGATGTGTTTGGCAACCGACTAGAGTTATGGCGGAGAGCTAAGTATTTTTTTAATCCTTAATCAAAGTGTTTCGTTTCAGTTTCCCTGGATAGAGATTGAAGTTACCTTTGTTAGGGAGCGATTTATCCTTAAAGTGAGACTTCATGCTTCAATCTGGATAACGAAAATCGGGTAAAAAAATATGTGTTTGGCACGAAAGAAAATATTTTGAAGAATTGTTTCCTCGACAAAAGTAGTAAAAACAAATAACAAAAGTGACGTTTTAAATTTATCTTCTCTCCACCCGCTCAATGCTTCGACCCCCCACCCTTGACCATTCCACCCCCATTCTCCCCTCCCCATCTCACCTCCATAATATTTTTCTTGAGTGCATATAATTATTCATATGGTAATATTGTTTTGCGACCTAACCAAACACTAAACAAAAAAAAAAAAAAAAAAAAAAAAAAGAGAGCCTCATTCGTTTCGAGAAAATATTTTTCTTCATACCAAACACAACCTAAGCGATTGTTTGGTAGGTATTAATTTCTATATAAATTAAATAATTTTTGATAATTCGTTAATCAGAAAATAAGTTATTCATATATGAAATTAATTTTTATAATTTAAATTTGCATACCTAATACATATGTAAGTAATGAGGATATTAGTGTACTCCATTAGCATATGCGAGGTTCAAATAGAATAATTAATACATTGCATAAGTAATTCTTATATAATTCTAATCAACTACCGAATAAATTCTTTTAAGTTATTTTTCATTTTTAACTCATTCCTTTCTCGTACCGAAAGCTTAAAAAGATAAGATATTATATTCTTATTTGACTTATCCCTACTTTTTTTTCAACTCTTTGAAGAAAAAACAAAAATAGTAATTAAAACCCTAGATTTTTCATTTATTTTCAATGTGAAAATTGACAAATATCTTTATAGAACCTAAGGCAAAAGGAATTGGCATTGATGCTTTCTATTCTAAGTGTCAATAAAACGCATTTCTACTAGCCTCATATTTTCCCATTTCTATCTTATTCTATACAATTTTGTGTTTTTATACCCTCCTAACATATACTATATAGGTAAAAATGGAATATTAGCCGCCCTTCATGAGATAACAATATTTTTTTTATCTCCTACCACTTTATTTTAGAACGAAAAATATCTTATATTGGTTTACAATACAAAAAGATTAGCTTTTGACAGTAAATCCAATAAATACTTATACTGAATTTCAAAACTCTTTACGACTTTATCACTTTAATCTCTAAAAGCGACTTTGAGTCTCCTAAGTGATCTTTAATATCAAATTAGGTACTTACCTTAGATGATAATCTTGGTTATGTCTAAACTTTTTTTTTTTTCATCCAACGTCAATATCTGCTTTAATATGGGCCTTAATAATATGATTTGTCCTAGAAAGTTCTAACATTAGGTAGTGTATAATATGACTATATTTTTAACGATCAATTTCGAGACTCCTGATTAAGGACGATTTGGTATCACCACCACAACCATCCGTGGCAACATGTTGTGTTTTAGTCCTTCCAAACAAAAGTTTAAATAGAATATCATCCTTGGGAATAAAATGCCAAGATGAATGTTATATAGTGTGGAATGGAATAAAAAAAAAAGTATCAATTTGTGAAGTGAGAATTATGAGAATTTTGCTTACCCCAAAATTATATTTCACCCAATGATATTATTTTGTTGGTTATTTTTCTTTTAAATTGTTGGGGGAATTTTCACTCCAGGGAATATGTGCAATTTCTAATTGATAAACTTGTAAGATAGGAAAAATGGAATAAGTTCACATGTTATCTAGGTCCATTAACTATATTATTTACAAAATTAAATAAATTAAATATCAAAATTACCCATTATTATCAACATGTCCATTCAACTTAATCTCTAATATATATATATATATATAACTAATATATATATATATCAAGTATGATATCTTAATAAGTTGAGTGGTGATTTTTTTTTTATCTTAATCAACAAGTTGAGCATGTAGTTAAGACAAAAGTAGAAATAGAGATGTTTAAAATAAAAATAAAAAATGGGGATAAGGTACTAGTACTCCCTAGACTATAATCGAAATTTTAGATATACACCTTAACTAAATTAAGGTCCTATTACCCTCTGAATTTATTTTTTTGTAATTTGTACACCTTTTTTCTTACGTGGTACATTCCGTGACTCCACGCAATTAAGGCGCATGAAAGATATTTGGATGCCATGTAAGTAAAAAAAGTGCACAAAATTAAAAATAAATAAATGAGTTCATGGGTGTAATAGAACCTTAGTTTAATTAAAGTGTCTCTGGATTTCAATCATTGATCTAAAAAGGTACTTATACATTTTCCCTAAAAGATATATCAATCTTTTTAAAATATACTAGAATAAAATATATATCGTATTAGACCCGACAAAACTATATAATTAGGAATTTCATAAAAAAAGAAAGCACATCTAGATAGACAAGTGTTCTGATTCTTAAGTGGACCATGAAATGAATGTGGTCACCTCTAGAATGTGATTAATCACAAACAAAATAGTACTACATGCATGTTTAGAAAAATTATGAACATGGGCTCTAAATTTATTCTCACTAAATGTATGATTGTAGTTCAATGAAATCACAAGTACTTAACCCTACAATGGGTCCAAGACTCAATATAATGGGTGGGTTCATGTGTTACAAGAAAAATACTAGAAACAAAAGTTTTTTTTTTCTATTGCGAGTTATTGAGAATTTATTCTATAAAACATAGTTGTTGTTTTCCATTTATTTTCTATTAAACTATCTCGTTGGAAAAATATATGGTGAGAAACAAGTTTTTAATGATAACTATTTTTTATTTTTTTACCAATTCAATTAAAATATCAGTGGAAATAGGCTCTTGATATTTTTACGTGGAAAAATAGTGATCTTTTAGTAGTGAAATTAAGAATTACAGACAAAGCCTAATTTCACAACTAAATATTAAAATATTCATACTAATCTCATTTAGCTATGGATTAACAATGAATTATAAAAAAAATTCAATCAGCTAAAAAGCTTTTAGTGATCAATGACAATTAGTTAGGAATTACCAATAAACTTTATGGATGAACCATCAATTGTATATTAGTAGATTTTACACTAATCTCATAGTGTTAAGAGTTAATTACATCATATCTCTATTCTTTTTAAAATTAAAAAAATTCTTAAATTTAATAGAATCTAAATACATTTCAAAACGACCTGATATATTACGTCTCAATTTTAAATATATCATTTAACGTCTTAACACATCATGTATGCCTGACATATCATATAAAATTATATATTAAACTGATACATTGCGAAAAGTAACGTCTAATGCATAGATAAAGTAAGGTCCCATCATATAAAGTAACCACATGTAGAGTTTTTGCTGTGTGCCTCTTAAAGAAGACTATATGAGGCTAATGCTTTTAAAAAAAGAAGTAATTGTTGTATTATAATTATTACTAATAAAGTCGTTATAAAATTAAGCTAAGCTAGCTAACACAACTTGCTAAAGTGTAATTAACAAGTCACAACATATCAACTACAGCTCTAACATATATACCTAATTAGCTCATAATATTTATGTCTTAATATTATATTTTTCTTCATTAATCAATTATTACTTTATTAAAGTCTCTCTAATCTTCATGAAACAATTACAATCGAGGATAAAATAAAAAAATAAAAAATTAATTTACTTTAAATTTTAAAAATAAAAAGTAACATAAGACAATTAATTTTAAAAATTATGGTAAAATAATTTTAAAAATTATATAAATTGCAACAGAGTCATCATATCAGTATGTATATAGTCAATAAATACCATAAATATCAATATTTAAGTCATGCTTATAATTAAGGGAAAATTACGCGGATAAGCAAATTTATACTATTTAATTACTCGTCATAGCTATAGTTTGCTATAATTATCACTCGCGACTAACATTATACATTAATTACATGGGCTGACTTCGAGTTTGTATAATTAGTCATGTTTGTATATGTATAATTCGCAAGGATATACAGTATAATATACAAATTTTTAGCCTATACACATATACAATTCACCTCTCTCCCACTCTCTGCCCTCTCTCTCGCCTTTCTCCTCTCTCTCCCAGTCTCGCTCGCCTCTCTCCTCCCTCTTCCAATCTCTCTTGCCATATATACAATTACATATGTATAATATATAATTATCTAACCAATATACATATACAATTCACTTTTCTACCACTCTTTTCCTCCTCTCTCTCCCAGTCTCGCTCGCCTCTCTCCTCCAAATAACATGTAGCTATAAATTATAATTATCAAACAATAACTATGGAGAGTAATTAATTATTTTTAAATAGTTATATGTGAAAATTTCCCTATAATTAATGCGTGAAATAGGTTAAGTCAGCGTTAATACACAAAAATATTTAAAATAATTAAATATTTATCATATAAAAAAGATTTTATTTATCGGAAAAACCCTGGGACCTAACCAAACTTCCGAAGGAAGTCATAATCAAATTAATAAACACAGCAAAGACAGAGCTAACAGTACAACAAAACCTACATAATTCAGAACATCCCCCCACTCTCATTAATTTTAGTATACTTAATTTATATTCATTGTTCAATTATTATTGCTTTAAAAGTTTTAAAATTAAAAATATATTTAATTTTGGTAAAAGATGGTTACTTATTCATTGTATCATTTTCATGTCTTTGACCAAATATTAATTTTTCTGTGAAAAAAGAAGCAGCAATAATGCTCTTCATTTTATTATAAACTTTTTTCCTTTACTGTGAAATATTTTGCCATATTTGTGTCAAAAATGATTTTTTAGTAATCAGGACACATTATCTGTTACTTCTGAATTATGAGTAAATTGAATCATATCAACATAGGCTAATGTAGTTTATAAGTTACTAAATAAGATTTGTATTTTTATCTCAAACGCTATATTCTTTTTTTTATTTGATACCAGGTATTCATTATACTTCGATTAATTTAGAATTATACTATGTAAGACTCCATTTAGAGGGAACGCTCCCTATTGAAGATTTCTCATGGTTGCCCTACCACCTTCATTGGGGATTTGCCCAAACGCTATATACTTCTTTATTTCATTTCACTTTATCCATATTAAGACGATACTATTTTAAGAAAATATTGTGAGAATATTTTATCAATGCGAATTTAGAAATTTTAATTTCAATACTTCTTCCTCTGTTTTAATTTATTTTTAGTTCATTTCAAAAAGCTCTTATCTTATTTGATAATTTTTTAATTTTTAAAATTTTCATGTAACATTGTTAAAGCCCGAATGTAAAATGAAAAAATTATCTACTATATTCCTTCTCGGATACATCTGTAAGCTATGTATCCGCATGTTCCTGATGTATCTAAGAATTTATAATTTTAAGAATTTTTGTAATTTTGGAAAGAATAAAGATATGATGTAATTAACTCTTAACCAACTTTATGAAATTTATGTAATTTTACAACTTTTATTTACTCGCTTGAATTTCGTGTCAATTTAAAATAAGATCGATAAATTAAAACAAAGAAAATAATAATAATGCAATTATTCAATAATAAAGATAGTAGTATTGGGGGAAAAAATCTTTTAAATTACTAAAATAAACAAGTAAAAAGATAATAATCTATTTTCAGTATATTAGTAAAATGAAACGAATAGAGTATACTTCTAAAAAGAAATACTATCGAGTTATACCTAGGTGGGTGATGAAGTATTTGATTTCTGAACAATTCTTGCTTCACTTTTTTAAACTTATTTAAAATTCATTTTTAATCATAATATCTAAACTTTACTCATCACAATTTATGAATTATTCAATGTTGCATCCATCTAATATTGTGATATTGTCCCTACTTAAAATATTCTTTTATTTTATTTTTAACATTGAATTCCAACTAAATTTAAAAAATCTCACGCTAATAGTGAAAAACCAGCCACATGAAACAATAGAGCATATAATAAAAACATTAAAGTATATATTATATATATTACTTATATCTTTGATATTCATTCATAGGAAATACATGATGTTTCATTACAAACTCACTAACATGCCAAATAGAGCTGCGGGCTACATGCTTTTTCCCTTTAAATTCCTTTTTTTTTTGGGTGCTTTTGCAACCTCTTCAGCCCACTTCATAACACCAAATATCTTTTAAAAAAAACAATACTAAAGTTCAAAAAAAATAAAATAAAAAGATACTAATTCCCCTTTGACTTCAATACTTTCTCAGTAAAAAAGAGAAACAATTAAAGTCCAGGAAAAATCTTGTTTGTGGTATATAATACTAAGTAATTCTGTTTTTTTTTTTGGGTCGGGTTGGGTCAGTTGAAATGGGTTTATGGATCTAAACCCGGAAATTCTTGCCTTCAAAAGTTTGTCCAAACTGCCAATTAGATGGTGCCACGTTGACATTAGTGACACTACGATGATCACTAGCTTTAACCCGAATAGAAAGGGCTTGACCCACTAAAGGTGAATTAGTTTGCCAATTTTGCCCCCAATTACGACTCATAGCTATCCATTGTGTGTTTGTTCCTTTAATTAAAACCTTCTGTATATCCCCTGCACCCGCAACGTTTGTTACCAATAACAAATTGAAGTAACGGAAACCGTTTATTGTGAATCGAATCCCTCCTTGTTTTCTGCATGGTACTCTGCGAAAAATAATTTAATCGAGCTAGTAAATATCAAATAAATAGAGTTAACGGATGATCGGTTATGGATGGTGGGGCCCAACAAGGGCGTGGATTAATGTGAGCCATGTTTCGAATTACTGAATTCGAAGCAAAAGGAACAAATCCCAATTTATTTGTTTGGTCACATTCCCTTGTTACCCTCAAAGTCCCCTAAAAATTGCAACTTTAACATTCCCTAGTACACATGGTACGAAAACGCGTTATACTATTTCCAATTATAATTCTATATTAATTAACTTTGTCATATAGTAATTTGTTATTTTGTTTATAAACATAAAATAAGTTAAAATGATACGTACTTTAAATAATAATGGGACCAACCCCTAATTTAAATGATTATTATAGTGATAATGAAACTAGCTTAATCATGTTGAGAGATATGGTGGCAAGTTATAGCAAACCCATAAATTTTGTCGGTGTCCCAAATGCAAACCATGTTTTTGCAATTAATTTAAATAATAATTTTTTTAAAAAAAAACAATTCGATTTAAATTATTCATTTTGATCTTAACAAGAAACTAAGCACACACAAACCTCAAAAATCTTCAAACAAATAGAAAATATAATTTTGAAGAATAGTATATATTTTTAACTTTTCTATTTTATAATTAATTGTAAGCCTATATAGTTGCTCAATTCAAAAAACCCATATATTAGTATAATTATGCGGATATCATGACAAAATTAAAATTTTCTTTCTTAAATTTCTTATCAAATGAAACACGTTTTGAAAGTACAAACATACTCATTCATAGTAAGTACTATTTATTTCCAAAATAATTATTATAAAGCTAAAACTTAAAATTTCAATTTAACTTCAAATGGAAAAAATTGATACTACTTGCTTTATTTTAATTAATGTGTTTTATTTTTCTTTTAAAAGATTACTTATTTATTTTATAAATAACTCTTTGTCTTCAACTTTATACAAAAAGAACACATGTGAAAAGGATATCTTGATATATAAAATTCCTTAAATTTGCGATTACAAAAAAAGAAAATATTTCTTTTTTTTGTAATATTAATATATAAGGCTAGCATTAAATTACAGTATGGTCCAAAATTGTAAAAAAACAGTTGCAATTTTCTGTCTACAAAACAAAATCTAATTAATTGACAGATTTTCTCCGCATATCAAATCTTTTCCCATACCGGCCTTCAAAATGTCAAAAATACCCCCACCCCCCCTAAATGTTTTTTAACTCAGTTTTCATTTATGTGATTTTGATGGAAAATTTGCATATAAAATTATTAATTTTTTTGAAATAAAAATATATTTATAAATTAACGTCAAAAATATTATAAGTCACACTAATTAATATCAAACTATTATAAAGAATTTATGAAAATTTATGATTATAAATATAATTATTTAAATCTCAAAATTCGAAAAGTGTGAGCTAGGGACACAAAAAGGACCACAAACACATATTGGTGCAAACCAGAAAAAAACAGTTAGGCGAAACTTCCCAAAAATATAAACGGCAAGCAAAAATGTAAATGCGTATCGGAAAACTCACCGGCGGTAAGTGACGGGGACAATTCCGGCACGGTACAGTCCGATTTTGAGGAACATAGGCATGGCGAGATCGAAATGAGGACGAGGAGGGTTGCACCACCCGCCGTCATCGTTTGGTAAAGCGAAGTTCGGCGGGCAAAAATTTGTTGCCGTTACGAAAATGGATGGATTTCCAGGAAGACACCATTTGCCATCGTTATCACACTTTAATTCAAAGCAGGCTCCGCAACTTAGTCCATTGTTAAATAGCACTGTGCTTAACGCTGCATTATTCACTCCGTAACCTTGGCTGTATAAATTGCCATATCCACAAGCTCCACCTACAAATTCAAACAAAATTCAAAAAATTCGCCCAAATTTGAAAGCAAAAAAACAAAATGAGTGATTCAGGGAGTCAGATTTGCAATTTTATGAGTTCTAAATCTATGGACGAGCACACATTTGGCCATTACATTTAGGAAAATTTCAAAATTCAACTCGAAGAGAAATTGTATTTTCACTCTAAATTATTCACAACAATTCAAAATCAAACAACTCCAGTAAGTATTCATAACTAAACACAACTTCGATATTTCAAATATAGCTTTTCGCTTCAAATACCATAAGCTACTATTTTCATGGCCAAACACGATTATAACTGAGCTCTAAATCTAATATTTGTATATATTTAGCGAACTACTTAACATTGTTTGAGTAAAAGCTACTGGATTCAAGCTCTGCAACCGAGAGAGAGAGTAGTAATTACCCATAGTTCCAGATGCGTCAGAGCCACCGTAGAAGGTGGCGTGGGCGGTTTGCCATGGTCCGCCGGTATAAACGCCGGGGATTCTGGCATTGACGGCAGTGAGAAAACAGAGAAGAATAGTTATAGTAACGTAGAGCATCATAGTGGCAGCCATTTTTCTCATACTCACTCGCTTACTGCTCAGTGTTAAGAGAGAGAAAGTAGAGAGAGAGAAATGGAAAACGAGTTTTTTTTTGGAGGTGAATGAAGAGCGGGAGGAAGGTGAAGGGGGTACTTATTGAGTTTGCGAGGGTAGAAAGGAAAGTCACAAGGGCAGAGCATGTAATTAATGCCCTTTTTTTTTTCTTCGGAAGAAGCGAAATACACCCTTAATTTCTCGTTATGAGTGAAATTATTCTGATCATGCAATAAGAGTGAGATAAGTTCTCGACTTTTTATTAGAGTTTCTTAAGAGACCATTTGTTATGTCATGTGATAGATCGGAGGTGTCTCTTAGTTTAAGTTAGTCAAGTAGATGAGCGTTTTTGAAATTATCAATAGTTTGGGGACGAAATTAATGATTTGCACCAAGTTCAGGAATGTTTCTAATACTTTTCTCAAAGTTTATTAAAGATGTATTATTACTTAAAAATCGTCATTAGAAAATTCATAAGATTAAGATTAAGATTTTGATTTCGACTTTATTGAGTTGGTACATGGGAAATGAAATAATGGAAGTTTTAATGATTTTTGCTTAAATTTATGGCAAAAGCTTGAAGAATATAACCTTGAGATTCTTGATTGTGTGGTTATGATATTTTAGTTTGTGATTTGTTGAAATTATGTTTAATTTTTGTAATTTGCAAATTATATTTATGGGAATTCGGTGTTTGATTTAATAGCAAAAAAAATTGTAAGAAACTTTGAATCTTATAAGTTAGTAATATTATTGGAATGGGGGATTGATGCACCTAAGTCCTTATGAATGAAAAGGTTCATTAAATTCTTGTTGCTTTTGTTGTTCGAATTTGAACAAGTTGCTTAGGATATTTTGATATGATAATATCAAAATTAAAATGAGAATTTTAATTTTATAAATTTCAAAAAGATGATCTTATTTTGATGAATAAAAATTAATTAGTTCGATTGATTTTATATTCGATTTTTTTTGTGTGTCCCTCGATGATAAATCATGCAATGGCAATTATATTAAGTTTTGGATGACTAGGGATGATCCCCTTCATGTGGTCTGAATCGAATATATTACACAAGATTTATCTAGTGTGATTTACATTTCTGTGTGATTTGTAAGCCAGACAATGAAGCATATTTCGAGAAAGACTAATATGATAGCAGACATATTTTAACAACCCACGGAAGGATATCAAAGGATCATATGGATGAAAACCAACCAAATGTTTTTGATGCATCTTCATCTTTTGTAACTATGCACTAGTTAGAGACTGAAACTGCTACATATAGATCAGTTCCTTTTTTGTAATGAACGATCTTATATAAATGAAATCTTTCTATTCTTAAGCGGAAAAAAAAAACTATCACACAGTGGGGGTTTATCCCACGTACACAAAGTGTTCATCCAAAAAATAAAGATTGTGACAAAAATTATAGCAATTGTAAGTCATTCTAAGTTCAAAAAAAAAAAATACCAAATACTAGCAGCTTTCTTTCATAATTCATAAAATTAGATGTCTTTTACATTTCTACCTTAACTTTTAGATCACTCAACGACATTAGTAGTTGAAGTCCAATAATTTTACCCATATATTGTGATAGTATATAGAAACTAAATACAATTTCTTTCTACAAAAATAAAATGAGATGGGCATAAATTATCAAACCAAATCAAGATTCATTATATCGTATCAAACTTTGAAAGAATAATATTAAATATCTACTTTCATTTATTTATTACCATATTACTGAAATTAAACTTTGGAAATATTAAATATTTATCCCTCTGTATAAGAAATATAATTAATTAACAACGAATTTAAATATTTTGATCGACTCATGACGCGGAATTGATACTATTCGAAGTTGAGAGTGAACAATTTAAAGGATGAATTACTTGAATGGGTGATACCTATGTTTTTTTTTAAAAAAAAAAATGGTGAAACGAAATTAATTAAAGGGTAATGCTAAATGACCAGAAAATTTTGGCCAGAAATGTAAAAAGACTAAAATAACCTTATTTTAAGTTTTACATTTATTTCCTCAATACTTTTCCCTCCAAACAAAATTAATTTTTGTCTATTTCCCAAACTCCTTGGACTACTAAATATTAACTATTTGACTGCCAATGAAATGAAAAATGTTTTTTTTTTGTGTGTGTAGTTTATCTTTAAAAATAAGTATTGTTTAATTAATTAAAAAAATGTACACTTTAATTAAAAAATATTTTTGTATTTTATTTTTATACATTTATATTTTTTTCATTATATAGCAAATTATGTTCGACATATACACCTCATCCAAACTCATTTATGATCCTAAGGTTTCAACTTTGAAAAATTATTTTTTCGCTTAAAATAAACCTCTTTATTGAAAAAAGACAATTAAATTTCTCATTAATAATAACTACAAATGACTATCTTATCTACTAAAGATTATACTTAATTATTTTGTAATTAAAAAATTGTAAAATATAGTAATTAAGCATAGATTAAAAAATTAATCAAATTCTTCTTTAAATATAATCAACTAAATAGATAAGTCTATATAATGGACATACTTTGAGAGAGAAATTATATTGAAATTTCGATATTTTTAAAAATAATTGATGATAAGACATTCAAAACTATGTCAAAAATAACACATTATTATTTTTATATTATAATCATTTCGTACAAGAATTAACATATATAGAAAATGGTGAAATTATTTCACTAATTTTAACAATGAATAAATAATCCAGTTATTCGAATAGTATTAATTAAGTGGATATTTCAAAACAAATGAATAAAAGATCACTCAATACCTACTTATCAATTATAATATTTTAAAATAGATGTATTTTATGTATATATTAATTTACAATATGTTTAACATGTATAAGTAAATTATAACATAACTAGGATATATATGTTTTAAAAATTATTTTTATTTATCTAGAATTTTTATATTTCAATAACGACAATTAAATCTCAAAATACTTTCGAGTTGATAGACATCGACACATTATAAAATCCATAATTTAATTTTCTTAAAACATAGTAATCAAATATGTAATTAAATTTTTTTAAATATGTAGTTTAATTTTTAAACATGTTGTTGTAACTATGTAGTTTAATTTTTTAAAACATAATAGCCAAACATAAACTTTAAATATGTAATTTTTCAACATTAATGTGTAGTTATCTTGGGTGGTTATTAAATAGGGTCGACACTTATAAATCGTATGATTTTTAGTATTTCTTTAATGTGTTGATGTTTATCAATTCTAAAGTATTTTGATTTTTCATTGTTATTATTGAATTATTTTACATTATATATATATAAAAAAGTATTTAAAATTTTATTTAAATAATTATTTAAATAGGTAATTTAAATTTATTTATATAATAAATGCAATAAAATTACTTAATTGTAAAAAATATTAATCCGTTCAAAACAAATATTAATTTGAAAGAAAAAAATAATATTGTGACTACAACTATGTATACTTAATATTTTTGCAGATCATTTAATAGCAAACATTTTTAATAAAATAACAAATAATACTACTAAAGAAAAATATATATGTGATGAAACTTAAATCTAGTTCATGTTAAATTTGTATTGTCATTGTCATCGGAGAACTATAAAGATGTTTTTCTTTCAAATTTTTTTATAAAGTTTATTTTAAAATCATAAAAAACTCTCTATATCCTTTTTATGTTATTAAATTTTTTTAATGAAGCACCATCAAAAATTTTATAAATTTTTTTTGTATATGTCTCTAGTAGTGAAATAATAAATAAAAATTAATTTTTATGAGTCTTTTTTGTGTATGACATGATTTATATATTATCAAAAATATGAAGATAAACACATAATAGAGGAAACATGATGATAATTTTAGTTTTCTTCTTATTTCGCTCACATAATTTTGAGTATAATTGGATAAAATATATTTTGATCATTAGTTTTTTTTCTAGAAAATCGGTGTATAACAATAACTCCTTTGAATAAATAAGAGTAACTCTTTAGCCAACTCGGCTAATTTCATATTTTTATATTTTAATATTTTAATTTAGATATAAATTATCTTTTCGCGATTAAAAATTATAAATTAAAATAGATAATTTAACCTTAGTTCTGTTTTATACTTTTAATTTTTTTTTATCATTAAGGAATAAGAAATGAAAAAAAATAAACTAAAAAGAATAAGTAAAAAGGAGGAAAATTGAATTATGTTTTTTTTTTTTTTGAATTTTTTGGTTCTTTTCCCATGTTTAATTAAGAAATGATCAATAATTAATCTCACTAATCATTTCAATGTATTGAAAACATAATTAAATAATACATTTAATATTTAAGTTAAAGGGCAAAACTGTCTAAAAGTAAACTAGATTATAGTGTGAACATATCATTTTATCATTCTGGTTAAATTCTGGTCAAATTTTTCTGGCCAAAAGGACTTTTTCCTTAATTAAAATAAACTTTTAAACCATGATTGGAATGCATTAAGTAATCTTTTATTACAATTTTTATGCAAATCAATTTACAAAATATCATGTGTTTGAGTGATTTCCATTTAATTACTGTTAGCTGCTTAAGCAAGCAATGTTTTGATTTTTTTTTTAAAAATAAAATAATGATCAATACTCTATATATACTGATTAATTTTTTATTTTTTATTTTATAAAAAAAGGCAGGCTTACAAAGTTTCTAAATATAAAATAGTTTTAATTTATAAAATTTGAATAGATAGTTGTTACTCCCTCCGTCCATAATTGTTTGTCATGTTAAGGTCATGTGCACCCGTGAAGGAAAATTTAATACAAGGTGTAATTTGACTAATATAACCCTACTATATCAAGAATATTAAAAGTCTACATAACTTTTCAATTAAACTACACTATCATTAAGGATAAATTTGAAAAAGGTGAGCAATTATTTCTTGATTATTTAAATTGACAATTAATCTTGGACATCTATTTTAAGTATACCTGACAAATAATTGTGCACGGAGGGAGTAGATGTTTTGCTATAAATAGAAGATCATAATTTAACTCCTATGCTTATGAATTATTCCAAACTTTTTTGCAAGCAAATATATGAAATTATATAATAAAAAATAATTCATAATTTTTAAAATATAATGAATTTAATAGTTAAAAAAAAATAAAAAATTGATCCGGTCAAAATTATATTAAGGACGACCGCTTTCATAATAATTCACTCATCTTCTCTAAATTTTAAATCAGATTATATTAATATTAAATCAAATAATCGATATATGGTTAGTCATTATTACAAACATATATCACTTTATTATTATTCTTATCGTTCTGATTTGTACGTTACAGTTTAGTTATATGCACAAAGTTTAAGAAAAAAAGATGTTTTTTTTAGATTTATGATCAAAACAAAATCTTAGACATTTATGTGGTTATAAATTTTTTAATTAAAAATAAAAGAGAAATATTAAAATAAAATTATTATTAATTATAAAAATGTTTGGACATAAGGAATATTAGTTAGAATGTCTTTTAATTTCAATTATTACCGCTACATTCTTTTAAATTTGTTTTGGCTATTAATTTGAGTCATTTTCTTCAACATAATGAACATTAATAATAAGAATCTAAATAGTCGAATTAGTTATATTCAGATCAAATTAATAAATCTTGAATATTCCTATATAATCAAATTAACTAAATATATAGCATTTAATTGAAATGTTTTTATTTTAATTTATAACTTTTTATCGATAAAATTATTTAATTTGATCTCCCCAAGAAATATATTCCCCCACTCTATTATAGGTCTGAGAGATTCGACACTGCATGATAGACGTAAATTTGGATGCAAGTGGGGATTTAACTCTTGTAAATATAAAAATTAAAGTATTGGAAAAATATTTTTTCTTAATTTTTTTTATTTTTAAATATTTACCCAAAACTCAAATAATAAGCAAAAATTTACACATATATACAAACTTACCCCTTGTGTTTCAAAGTTAAACATCATTTCGTATTAAATAAAGGGAAAAAATGACAAATATATCCCTGAACTATCGAAAATGATATGTAGATACCATCCGTCATACTTTTGGAACATTGATGCCTCTGTTGTCCAAAAACTAAAGCGTATATGCACTTCACTCTAACGGAAGAATAAATAGGGACACGTGGCGCAATCTTATCCGTCGATAAGTATCGAATCGACGGATAAGATTATGACACGTGTATGTCCGTTAGTATAAAGGGTATATGTACTCTAGTTTTTGGACGGCAGGGGCACCAATGTCCCAAAAATATGACGAAGGATATTTACATACCATTTACGATAGTTTAAGGATATATTTATCCTTTTTTCCTTAAATAAAACGTCTCATCTTACCTCCATCGTAATATATACGTACTATGAATTATATCCTACAATTCGAATACAAATTCTATGTATATTGCGTCATGAATATAACTGAAACCATGTGCATTTTTTTAATGTATAATTCCTATCACATAAAATAACCACAAAATGTATAGGAAAAAACAAAGTTTTTCATTCGAACTACGATATAAATCATACGTTTTAAAAATGCATTGTCACCCACGTATTTTTTTTATGGGATATTTTTTTAGTTAAAATTTTGAAATTTTAGATTTAGAGGTTAAGAATTAGAATAGAAGTAATTAAATCGATAGTTATGTATGATATTATTTTTTATCAGTATTATTTTTATTATTCTCACTAGCTTGTTCTTCGATTTAATTAGTATTTTTTTAGCTTCAATTATTGATATAATTGAAAAAACAGCATAACACCACTAAGGCGTGTCGATTTAATCAAAATGACAAACTCTGTAAATAAAATTTTCTTTTAAAGAAGCGTTCTCATAATGAACTTTCATATATATAAGGAGAATCTGAATAAATCAAATTAATGAATTTTAAACATCGAATAATTAGAGAAAATACTTAATAACTTCCATATGTTATTTGAGTGATCAATTTTCTGTTTTTACATGAAGTTCCCTTGGATCATAACTTTTTTTTTAAAAATAAATAAATGTATTAATAAAACATAAATTCTAATGGCCACGACTTAAATAGATAAACTAATTATCTTTAAAGAGTGAGTGTCCGTTTGTATTGACTTATTTAGGTGTTTTTGAGCCAAAATAGTTTTAAAGCAGTTTTGAAGTGTTTGAATAAAGTTAAAAAATGCTTATAAACACTTATTTGAAAGCCAAAATAACAAAATAAGCCAAAAACCATAAGTTAAGATTTCTAACTTATGGCTTTTAGACTTATAAGTCATAAGCCAAAAGTCAATCCAAACAAACCCTGAATATACTATAATTTTGCTTTAATTTGTTTGTCTTGCTTTTCTTTTTAATTTTCATTTCGGAAAAATTACATGAATTGGTACATTTTAATAAATAATTACTGATTTTAGCAATACTTTTTATTTATTACCATTTATAACAATACTATGTTAAATCTACAACATGTATTAAAAGTGAATTATGTATGCAATATATATGAATTATATATGATTAATACTTGTTTTTTAAAATATATTATGTTTGTTTGGTAAAAATTTGACACATTGTATTATAAGTGTATTAAAATGTGTGATAAATGAATTATCTATCATTAAAATTTGTATTATATGTGAATAAAAAATTGTTATTTATAATATGAATTAAACTTGTGTTAGAAATGAATTAATTATTGAATTTCTACTTTTCACATGATATGTTTACGATCACACAATCAAAATTCTTATATTCAATATCAAATCAACATCAGACAAAGAAATTGAAATAGAAAAAACGTATATATTTGTGTCATCTAAGAAGGAACAAGAATGTATATACGTGTATATGATAAAGAAGGACCGTGATATATAGTAAGTATATAGAAGAAAAAGCAAATATACAAACATGTGAATCGAAAAATAATTCATTTTAGTTAGCTTCTACTTACATCTACAAAAACCAACCAACCATGTGCATTCACTTATTGCTCCTATATTTATTTTTTTTGACGAAATTCAGAGCGATTTAATAAAATTAGAGATTTTAATTTCGAGTGGGGTCAATTTAGGTCAATGGTTTAATGCAACTTAGTATAGTCGCAAATAATGTTGCTAATTAATTATGTGTAACTTTAATAATGCGGTATTTTCACGTCTATTATTAGCATAAGTACACTTCTCTAATCATGGTTTTGTTAATTAATACTCCAATATACATAGTAGTATTTACTTAAAAAAAGAAGGTATACTTATTTTTTTGGAAAAATTATATGAAATAACAAATTATTTATTCAAATTAAATGCTGTAATCATAGTACCCATTCGGTATACAAATGTATAAAATGCGTTTGTGTTTGTATAAAACGAGAGAAAAGTGTATATACAAATACAAATACACATATTTTCATCCAATACACTTATAATTATACATACACAGATCTTATTATATAAATTACAATGTATAAATTAATTTATACAAAACCGAACAATTTATATAAAATTGAACGAAAGCTCTATAGCAGACATAAAATTTACTATGAAACACAATTTTGCAAACTACAGCTATAACATACAAATATAAATTTTATTTTATCACGTTTTTTTGGTGTGTCAACTCCATATATTTACTTTTAAGGAAGCTACAATATCTTTCTTGTAATTATTAAATTTTTCATTATTATGTGTAACACAATAATTATTAACTTATTTCTCAAACACTACATATATAGAAGCGTTTATTTAAAAACAAAACGATTATTAATCGACATGCCTTCTAAAAATTCAATACTCTTTTGGATTTTAAAAAAAAACTCTTATCTTTTTACTTGTGATATATTTAAAAATCACGTTAATTTTTTTTTATATAAACTATAATAATTAATAACTTAAAATATTTTTAAAATATAAATTAATTTTACGTAGCTGCCCATGACCAACCAAATCTAAAAGATCTGACAGATCATTATAAAATTATTAAAATAAAATATTTTACACCAACCCAAAAATCTTATAAAAAGCTCATGTATGGCAATGCACGTGAATTTATCACCAAGCTAACCCCACCTTAGTAACCTACCTACAATTTATGACTATCAACTACAAATTCTACATTTTGATATCGTTACGAGAATTTTAATAGTTCAGTTAATTAACATTAAATCATAATTTTATTCAGAATTATGATTTAACTTTGAAGTTCTTTAACACGTTGAATCATAACCTTTTAAGTTTGATGTTTATTATGATAAAAATTACTTATAATCACTTTGCAATTGTATAAATATTTTTTATATCATTAGTGGATAAAATTTAAATTATTTATTTATACTTACCCCACCCCCACCCCCATAAACCCCAATCCTAGTGTGCATGTACACGTGTAGACATGTGAACTATATACCAACCATTTTAGCTGACCAAGAATTAATTAGCCGTAGTGTCAGCTGAATTTATGGTGGCTCGCTGAGAACACCCACCTTGTTCACTTTCAAACTCCCATATAAATTTACGTGAATTCAATAATTTTTATTTAGATAACATATGTATTTTTTTTTCTAATTTATGTAAAAAAAATTTATTTTTTGAGAGTCCGTAATTTATGTTTGATTGGTAATTTATGAATGAAATTTTAACTTTTTTTAAAGGAAAAAGGATAAATATATCTTCAAATTATCATAAATAATATGCAAACATCCTCCGTCATACTTTTGTGATGTTAATGTCTCTGTCGTTCAAAAACTAGGACATATATGTTCTTCACTCTAACATAAGACTAAATGGGGACATGTGGCGCAATCTTATCCATCGATATTATATTTAATAAATATCGGGTCGTTAGATTCACTACAACAAAAACAACTTTTAGCGGCATTAAAAATTGACATTAATAAAGAGTGTTAAAGTCTTTACCGGCATTAGTTAAGTGCCACTAGAGCCAATGTTGCTAAAGGCTCTATGAATATATACAAAGACTGTCAATTACCGCTAAAAATACTTATTTAGCGGCAATGATCATTTTTGTTGTAGTGATTAGATTGTAGTGCATGTATGTCTGTTAGTACAACATGTATATATGCTCTAGTTTTTGGACGATAAGGGCGTCAATGTCTCAAAAGTATGACGAAGGGTATATCCATACCATTTACGCTAGTTCAAGGTTATATTGTCCTTTTCCCCCTTTTGAAATGAATATACATGAAAATTACTATAAGTCATAATAGTTGACAATTCAAAATATATAAAAGATGTATGAAAAATTTATGATTAAAAGTATACTTGTTCAAAATCTTAAAATACGAAAAGTGACACATAACTTGAAATAAAAATATTATTTATTTAATTATTTAATAATTAATATAGGTGTTATTGTAATAGTAAATTAAAATATTGTAAAAATTTAAATTTTAGATTCATATTGAAAAATCACATACTAAACATAGAAAGTGGGAAACTCATCATATATGCCTTCCACTATCTTATAGACTTATCCACAAAAAAAAACAATAGTACAATACGGATTTTATATATACATTATACACACTTTTAGGAAGAGAATAAAATATCATGTAAAACTACGTATTGTATTATTTGGTAGCTAATTAGGGTTATGTGTGTATATAATAATGTATGAATTAATTATAAGAGAATTATATATTATTTTGTATAACTATTAGTTATGTATAACTTAGTTATTTCTATATTGTTTATTTCAATTTTTTTTTAAATAAAAACTAATACATAAATTTCCTTATAGCTTATATATATATTAGTTATGTGCCTTTTAAATTACAAATCAAACACCATACTAATTTTTGTACATAAATATAATTAGATATGATACTCACTGCGTCTCAATCGTAAAGTGTCGAAGAGTCACATCTTGAAATTTTAAAGCATTTTTTATTAAAGCGATTTCATTCTTAACTAGATTTAGAGACTTCTGATTAAAAGAAATAGAAATAACATCATTTAAAGTAATCTTGTTTCTCAATTATCTTGATTATTAACTTCAACATTGTACAATATATCTCAATAAAATACTATAAGGAATAAGTGGTCAACCACCTAGATAAGTGTCGAAAATTCTCATCTTGAGAGTTAGAACATTTCTTATTAAAATTGTTTTTACTCTAATATTTGAACTGAGATCTCTGATTATCGATAGAAAATAGAAATAATACTATCGAAAGTTATGTTTTTTCAATTACTATTTTGATTATTATCTTTAACATTGTATTGGTTTGTACTTCCCAATCAAATATTGTTTAAAAAAATTAGATCTTTATATGGAGATGATCTATATATATATATTTATATATATATATAAAAGTAGTTCTATCATACTAAATACACCTCTAGGGTCGTGGTTGCACATTTACCATTATTTGAAAACTACAAATTTAAACCACAAATTTTCAAAATTCAAACGTTGAAAATAATTAAAAATTATTAACTACTCAACCAACCACATTGTTGGCCATTACACACATTGCAACAAAAATAATAATGCTTCCTCACATTTATGCATAACTTTTCAATTATTTAAAGGTATTAAAATAATAAAAAACTTAAATGATTCTTAAAACTCTCTTTTTTGGATAAAACTTAAAAGGGTGGGGGTACTTCTTCATTATAAATAGGCCTTTATGAGAATTGCATTTTCCTATTACTCATAAAGTAGGTTGGTTTGTTATTTTATATATCGTATCGTGTCATATTATATTATGATAAATATTGAATTAATAAAATAAAGTTTGTTATTATATGCATAATTTCGTTAACTATATGATATTTGGACGTATTAATAGCAATTGAATGATCGATGGTAGGTTTCATGTATTTTATTGATACTAAATATCGATAGAAAATTTGAGATGCAAGCTAGCATGTAAAAAACTTAATTATATTATATCATACATATACTCAAATTTCTTCATAGTAAAGTATCTTGCATGCTACTCTAGTTTTATAATTGAAATAGATATAACATGATTATGATTAGTTTGCATTACGATATGTATACTTTCTAGACCACAACACTTTATTCTCTAATAAAAAGAAGACTTCTTTTGTCTATATTAATGAGTGATCGAGTTAAAGAATTTATTATAAAGACGATAAAATAAATGAGTAAATTTTAGAAATAACAAGTACAATTGAAATAATAAGGCTCTATGACTATAGTTTTGATAATTGCGTGTTATAGCTATAGTTTTGCTTGCCATGGAGACTGTGATTTATATATTTCTCTTGCGAATATACAAATAGGGTAAGTCTATACAAATTCAGTATTCATACATTTAAAATTTTTTCAATATATATCTCTTGTCAATTTTGGATTTATACAATGAGGAACCGAATTATACAAATTATGAATTTATACAAATTAGGCGAATAACAATAATTGAGAAAACTGTAACCCCGAGTTATAATTTTTTTAAACGGTAGCTATAGCATCTAATATGCTAAACGCTTGCATAATTTTTACTAAATTGAATGTACAATTTGGGTTATAAATTTAGTAGAATTGAGTGACATCATGTTAAAGAAATATATTTGGTATACATAAATTATTATAAATTTCAAATTCACAAACTTCAAAAATCATAAATTTGACGAGGTGATTCAATAATAAAAAGGTAGAATATTAGAGTTGAGTTTTTTTATGACAAAAATATATTTAATATAATTCAACAAAGAAAGTCAGAGGAGAAGAATGTGTATACAATTTTATTCATATGTTACAAAGATAAAGAATTTATGTTTCCAATAGATCATCGACGTAAGTAAACAATAAAACTTAAAAATCAGTATTATTGATCTTTCATTAATCTTACATATCGTAATAATGTGATAAAAATAATAAAGAATCTTATCCAACTTGGTTCTTGATTTAAAAGAAATAGAAGAAAATAAAAGGAAAAAAAAACAATTTAGAGAAATCTGTTCATACCATGGGTAGATTTTCAACTTGTCGATTATCAGCTACACGAAAATTAATTTAAAATATATATAAAGTAAAACAACACAATCATAGAGAGAGAAAAAATCTAGAAAAAATCTAGTTCCTTAAAGAATATGTTTTATTAATTTAGTGTGTACATATAATTAATTAAGATTAATGTGTAAACTAAGCAAAAGACTGAGACTTCACTTTTTTCATTCGCAAGATTAAGGAATGCTAATAATTCTCTTTTATTAATAAAAAGATTGTAGGGCAGAGAAAAGGGACAAGATGATAATATATCTCAGATAACAAACACCCTATATCTCTAATCTTAAAGTCGTAGGTTCGAGTTATCAAGACGAAAAATTCAAGGAGAAATGAAAAAAAAAAAAATACAAATCGAGAAATGATCCAAATTGAAAATGAGGAGCGGTGTATAAAGTGAGGAATTGCACCGTTACTAACAAGATGAAAATTCAAATAACCAATCAAACTGAGCTGTTAAAATTATTTCGAGGGGTGATTGTTTGGGGGGGGGGGTTATGGGTGTGATAACATAAATAATTGAATTGTGAGCATGTGTATATACCTCCTAAAAAGGAGACAGCAAATTTCACAGATATGAAAATTAAATGATCAAATATCCTGTACTATAAAGTTTTTTATTTTCACAGAATTACTGTCACTTATGGCCTTTACACAATTAATTTTTTTACAGAAATGAGTCCACATGTTTTTTTTTGTTTTTTTGTTACTTTTCTTGAAGGGGTCCTCAAATAATATGTAAAAATAATCAACACAGAACATGAAGGTAGGGAGGTAGTAATATTTATATTTCATCTATTATTTAGGTTGAATGGTCACCATCATATCTATCATATTATGATTTATGCATATAATAATTAGCTAGTTGAATCATAATTCTAAATATATATCCATAAGTTACAAACAAATTGAAATGAAGAGAGTACTGTTTTTCTTATAATGGTAATGTTCCGGCCAAACTTGTGTACACTTCTTCTATTTCACTAGGTACTTGTTACCTTTCACCAACGTAAAGACCATATAAGTCTGTTACCAAAGGTTCGGCAGATGAAAAGAAACTTTATATCAACTCTTAAAGCCAACATTAATGAGTAAAATGGAGAAAGAATAATGCAAAGAATGAGAAATACCTGTTATATTTTCTGGCTCCATGAGGGCAATACAAAGTAACAATAACTGATATATTGAATTCAATCAATCTCCATATGTGCTCGTAGGCAGAAACCTAAATCAAATTGAAACCTATCCTCTATGAAATCCCGACCATTACTGAACTTCTTGATGATGTGGGACAACTGAAAACTTGTACATATTGACCAAAATCTGTACAGCTCAGTCAAACCTCGAAAGATACATGGACGATACTCAAACTCCACTGTCCAGATATAACTTCAAAACTCAAATGAAGACAACAGCAAGAAACATTGTTGCCCTTGTGTGGTTGTATCTCGAACATGTATATAAACTATTGACTTGTCATTGAGGTGAGAATCATTATAGGAGCTTCCTGAGTCCTCACTAGAGAAAAGTCATATAAACACATGCACGAGGAACTATTCCGTTAACTGTTGCAACAAAATGTTAGGAAGGCTTGTTTCCATCATAAGCTTTCTGGTCTCCACGAACAAATATCCTATACAGCCTCAACCTCCTTAAGAGAGAGAATATCATCACGTGGATGAGCTTCTTCAACTTGCACATCTACTTCATCACCAATTTGTACACCAATAGCCACCCACGAAGAAGCTTGAATTCCAATCTGCAACAGGTTTGCGTTAGATTATAGCAAAAACCAGTAAGAATGTAAAGAGGAACAACCAGAAACCATTAATCGCGAGGAAAACCATGGGAATATCTTTTGACCATACTATACTGGTGCCTGGTATGTGTCTCAGCGAAAGGGAGAGGGGACAAATTGATATTCCGTGCTCAGGTTAATCTTGAGAGATGCGGGGAAAGTAAAAGGCTTGCGCTAAAATTTCTAAGCATTCAACATTTTCAAGCACCAATTCTGGCACATATTAAGTCGAGATCAGTAGAGGTCAAACACGAAAAACATGACTTGGTGAAAATGAGCAGCAATTAATCATAACTCGTGTCGACTTGCACTCATAAAACATCCCAAATGTTGCCTTAAATCAGTGCTTTAATGATACCATACAAGACACTTTCTTTTGGTAACTGAGAAATCCCAGAGAGCCATTTAGCACAGGGGTCGAAACCCAGTGAACTATGGGCCTCAGCCCTCTGCCATTCTTCACTCAAATATCAGGCTTAAATACTAGTTGAGTCCGTATCAATACGTGTGTCTAACCCACACATCACACAATAGGTTCTTATCACTAGAACATAGCCCTGGGGATTACAAAATATAAGATCATTCTCCACTTAAATATCATGGTTTTGTCTTCAGCAGGGTTCAA
The DNA here is from genome assembly GCA_022817965.1 of Solanum lycopersicoides. Classification (NCBI taxonomy): domain Eukaryota; kingdom Viridiplantae; phylum Streptophyta; class Magnoliopsida; order Solanales; family Solanaceae; genus Solanum; species Solanum lycopersicoides. Next base: position 5,032,832 of record CM040626.1, read on the forward strand.
AAACAATGATGTACCAGTACGGCTATAACCCACACATCACGAGTTGTATTTTTACCACTAGACCAAAATCTCAGGGACTACAAAATACAAGAGGCTTTTAACTCATATATGCCTGTCAGAACATATCTGCTCAATCCTTTATAAAAATCTCGAGCTGGGCAATCTCATATAAATCCTAAACCACATAATATTATTATTTGAAATGCTTAGCATCAATGAATCAAATTCATATATATACATAAGGGAAGGCTTAGCATGCCCCAATTACTCAGACTGGGTGGATGCGAGGAAGAGCCTTGGTCACACTTCATTTTCTATAGAGGTCCGAATCTGTGCTGCTTCCAGTATCACATAAATCTAGATAGATAGGGACCTCAAAGATTGACTAAAAAGCGAGAAATTGACTTTGAGAAGAAAAGGGGTGAGCAATGTAGAAACAGTGGTAAAAAGTAAGAAAGGGCCAACAGCAAGATTCACGATAGACATGAGTGCCCTAGAAAACATTTATAGGCATATTTTGAACACATCTCACATGCTGAATGAGTGGCAAATCAATAATTGCAATTCTGGTATCCAGCATAGATCAAAGAAATCATGAACTCTTACCTCCGTCAACAGTATAGCGGCTATTCGGTCTTTGATGAATCTAAGGACCAGGGCATGATACCGTGTCCCTTTCGGCTGCCTTCTCAAGTATTCCAATATCCAATAACGAAGACTGCTGCTGGAGAGCCTCCTTACAACTCTGGTTGTCATGTTTACTGAAGACGCAATGCCTTCTAGCTCCCCAGCTGAGAGAGGAAGAGGATCACCACTAAGAAAGGCCTTTACCTATATATACAACAAAATGAACATCAGAACTTCACAAGATGTTCTTGTCATTTTAATCATGCACACACCGCTAAGGCTCAAAGCTACATGTTGCAGAATCAATTCATTAACATGGTAGACATATGAGAAAATAACTGCACGCATAAAAATTACTTGATATGGGAAAACGAAAGAATCAATTAATTAGAAAGCATTACTTATATACTTGCACGAACAAAAACAACTCTATGTAGGGTTTCTATCCAAGCTCGATTACAATGTAGAAAACAATCCATGCATATCTCATAGGCATTGCCAAGTTGCAAATTTAAGAATGTCTAGTCCAATAGATAAGGTTGAACACTTTCATTTGTCACAATTGCAAAAATCTTAACAGCACTAGTACTTTAAAGAGCTCACCTGATAATGGGCTGCGAGATCCATATATCTTCTAATAGGGGAGGTAAACTGAACATAGCCTGGAAGTCCCAACACCCCATGGCGTATAGGATTCCTGAAATCCATTTCAGCTGCACGCATAGTTCGAACAATAGCAGCACTCCTAACGGGTCCTTCTGGAAGGTGTGCAAACGCAGAAGCGTCGATATTAGATTGAGGCTGTCCACGGTATGGTAAAGGGATGTTGTTATGAGAACCAAAAGTGGCTATAACTTCCCCACAGAGTATCATCATCTCAGAAACAAGCCTCATAGCTGCATCAGCCTGGTTTTCAACATACAGCTTGATTGACGGCTCTGGATGATCTGGATTAGTCACCTTAATTCGTGTTTCGATGGTGGCTGTGTCTATAGCACCCTGCAGAAACATTCCTTGTCAATTTTTGGTTCTTGAGAATCAGAATACGCTGCAGCACAACTGTAGACAATCTTCTTAAAACACTAGAACCAACATGGATAATGTCATGGAGAAGTAGTAAATAATTACATGAATGACAGTTATAGGAGTTTTTAAATGTTACTACAAGACCTCATACTACAGCATCAATCTAAAGCTGCGTAAGAGCAGCTTCAAACAAAAGAAGCAGAGCATAGTGAGTGCAAACATAGAATTCAAAAAATCTCAAACAACATCTAGAATGCAAAATTGTGAATACAATCATGGGCCAAATACTTCTCATGAAGCGTTGAAGTACATAAGCAAGCATCTGACTGCAGCAAATGCAAAACCAAACATGGCTAAGATAGTATACAAAAACTTATGTAAAACACAGCCAACAATATACATGTAGCTGGGATAATAGCTCCTCTCAATAAGAGTGCGGTGGAGAAAGGTGAAACCTGCTCTTAATTTCCATCAACTGCCAAATAATTACACGTAGGAAAGATAATTTGAAGTTCGGCAGATAAGATGCTACTACCTGTTCTTGACGCCATCTTAACCGGAGTGCAGCTGCTTCAGAAAGAATTTTCAGTTCAATCTCTTCTTCAAGATTCAAATGAAGGAGCTCCGTAGCACTCTCATATGTCAACATATATGTCGGTTTGATGATTGAGTTTTCCACAGAGTATTCTGCAATGCTGCCAAATCCATTAGGTTAATGATTTTCTCTAAAATGTTCATTTCTCAAGATTTTTAAATCCAAAGCATGACCTCATTTAGTAACCAGTTCTCTTTGAAATAATAAGTTCCTGATATCATACCAACTTCAAGATCCAGAAAATGAGACAAACAATTGACAGTTCATGACATATATCATTTTTATACAGAAGGTTAAGCCAAGAAGCAAACCCTAAATGAATATTTAAGAAACTTCTCAATAATACACCCAATAGATACAGTAAATCAGGATCCAACATTGCAAGCCCCAAATTCCTGTACTCCAGAACTGATGGGATAGCGGACAACAAAATTCTCAGTACAATTCTCATTAATAACTAACCTGCCATCAGAACGCAGCACAACAGACACAGAAACAGCATTACACAACTTTCCTTGCTGCAGACTCATGCCTTCCATGGCCAACCTTTCAGGGAACATTGGATATGTTGCAGTAGGCAAGAATATTGAAGTTCCTCTTCTTCTTGCATCCCTGCAAAGAAAGCAATATTAAAGTAATACCTCACAAAGATATCACTGAAATCAACATTTTAGGCATAAGACGATGTACTTGTCTATTATGCTTCCTGGCTGAACTAAACTAGTAGGATCTGCAATATGTATCCAAATTTTAATCCGGCCGTCCTGCAACCTTGTTGCACTCAATGCATCATCAAGCTGCAATAGCCATGCTTTAGGAACTTTGAGAATTATATTGTAGAAAATTGCATTTTAGAACAACACCCAGTCAAAGCAGACAAGACATAATTCTCCCATGAAACCACAATGTATAACGCACCTCATCAGCCTCATCAACATCAATCGCGTAAACCTTCAGGGAAGTCAGGTCTATTCTATCAGCCTAAGCACCAAACAACAGTAAATCAATGGTTGAAAAGATATATAAAAATGGACAAGAACAAGTTTAGAAATAAAAAATGCTTCAGAATTGTTTAGGCAATGAACGTTTCTATTATGGTTCTAGACAAACCAAAAGGTTTTCAGTGAAACCAAAAAGTTTTGCACAAATAGGAAAAAAGAGACGTTGAATTCCAGTTAAAAAAGTTCTCCTTTATTTCTAATATAGAACCATTTTTCAAACAAGAATCCTAGTTTGATCAGCCCCCAAGGCGTGGCTTAAATGACAAAAGGTGGAGGATTTGTGGCTTAGGTCGCAGGTTCAAGCCCCACACCATGCAAAGTGAAGCCCGGTATTAAAGTGGAGAAGGGTAGAGGGGTGGGCCCATTATTCACCGAGTTTAGAAGGCTGTTATTGGTCCAAAGGGCGGGTCACAGACGGATTTCTCGGTTATCGAAAGAAATTTTTGACCAAATTCTCCTCTAAAGCCACTGGAGCAATTTCTCGGGCACAATAATAAAGCTAATGGTCACATATTCTCTCTGCCAAGGGTATATTGGAAAGAACCTTCCTACCCACAAAGGTAGGGATACGGTCTGCGCACATCCTACCCACCCCTTAGCCCACTAGTTACACTGGCTACTTTTTAATCAGCATGTAACACCTTTTGCTGTTGACAGATAGGCGCAGAGACGAATAAAAAAAAATGTTTTCTACTACATCTGCTCCATGTACAACTGCTCATTTTAAGGCTAGTCTTCCCCTCATCAAGAACATGACAAGTTTGCTAGAACTTGGATTTTATATAAATCAAAATTATTTCATTGACGTCACACTAAGGCGGTACTAGAAATTATGGTGTTCAGTGGCTCAATTATCTTGTTTAACATACTGTCACAATCCTCTATACAAGTGGAACTTTCGCTTCCACCAAAAGTACAAAAGAAACATGAAATAAGAAGAATTTGGAATTTTACAAAATGCCACTCTAAAAAAGCTAGATTCAGAGGAATCCACACTCAATCTGTAACACCCAGTTCCAAAGGCAAGATAGTACGGCCAGAATGGCAAAAATATAGATACATATGTTGATGTCACATGTAGAAATCTTAAAGGCAACAATACCTCATCAAGGTCAGTTGATGTAGACAAAAGACTCTCTGCGGCCGACAGAATCTCATCCCGATGATCAGTAGGGAGGTTCAACTTTAACAAATCGAGATTTACATGTACAGGAAAATACCCAATATCTATGAGGAGATTCACTGCTGCAGATGAAGTCTTTGCCTGTCCCATGGCCTTCAAAATCTAGAAGAAAGGAAGACAAACAACATGATACAGGTTTCTCTTTTAGTCTTCCGACCTTTTGATAAAGGAAAGCTTTGCATAACCTAGCAACTCAACAGGAAAGCAGCACAAGTCCTTCAGATGGCAGTAAAAACACAGCCTAACTAAACAAAGATAATAGTTGTGATTCTCAAATAAATTCAGGAGACTTTTCATCCAATAACCAAAGGTTTTTTTTTTGTGACAAGATTTCCAATAACCAAAGGTTAAGAAGGTAATTAATTACCATCCCAGCTGTTTTCTTTTGATCGTCATTTTTGCAAGAATCAATGGCAAAAGCTTCAAGAGACTCTATCTTGTGCCAAGTTTTCTCTTCAACCTGCCAAGAAGATCTTGGGGGTTTGTCTTGAGGAGGCATTTGTTTAGCAGATCGCAGAAACTGTATAAGTTCCTCAAACTCCTTCTCTGAGGCCTCTTTAGCAAGCTTCCTTCGCAAAAGTTCATCCACCTAAAATTTTAGGCCAGGCAGTTACTTGCATTGAAGAGAGATAAGCAAAATGAGGCATTCATATAGCGAAGTAAGAATACAGAGAGAAAATGTTAGCGAAGCAACCATGAAAGATGGGAAGTTTCAAAGGCAAGTCTTCAGGTAACTCTATACAATGTTGTGAACTGATGGAACAAGTAAAACACACAAGTATGCATGCATGTATATTGCGCATGGTAGTGGCAAGAGGAATGATTCATTGATCTTACCCAAACATTTAATACACACACATAATTATATCAAAAGACATTGGTGTTGAAATATCAGGTGTAAAGGAAAATACTTGATGAACTTACTATCATAAAAGTTACATTCTATTAATACTACATCATAAGACTGATGGAAAAAATGTTACAATTATTTAGGCTCTCTGGATTTAAACACTAATATCCACAATATGATCTTTTATACGATAATAATTCAAAAATTATCTAAACATACAGGTATCAAAATATCTATCTATCTATATATATATATATATATATATATGACTATAAAAGAGAGGAACTCTACATGTAATCTTTTTGCGGTTTTACTCGTTTCTTATCGAATAAAGTGGAGCATTGGAGCAATGGAAAAATTCTCTCTGTGTGACCTATAGGTCATAGTTTCAAGCCGTAGAAGCAGTCATTAATGCTTGCATTAGGGTCTGTATCACAATCTTTCGGTGGGGTGCAGCCTTCCCCCGACCCCTGTGTGAATGTGGGATGCTTTATGCACCGGGCATCCCTTCATTAGTTTCTTATCTAATATCCGGATGGACTTTACTTCTTCCTGTCCAGTTAGTCTGTACACAGATGGAAGTTCATGTGTTAGCCCCTATTATTTAACATCTGAGCAGATTGCCTGAATGGATTCTATCAGATCACAAAGATAATACCATTCATATAAATCTAAACAAATCATGCTCCATTGAAAGCAATCAAGATCTGCCAAAACACACCTATCTTGGACCTTCAATCCAGGAACAATCTCAGAAACAAATACCAGAATAGAAAAGAATAGGAAAAAGCTCATAAAAGAGAAAATGATACAGATGACAGAGATGGAACCGATTAACATATAGAGCACAAGAAAATGTCCAGTCATCTAAGACCAAATGAGAACAGATGATGCATTTTCAGTTGAACAAAATAGCTGATGGAAGATTGTATCACCTGGTTAGCAGTCCGAGGTCCATATACAGAAAGACCTTTTGACTCCAGAACTGCGAAGTACACCTCATCTCTTGATAACAGCAGGTGGGCGCAATAGGTCTCAAGAGGCTCCGCACTACCAAAAATCATCTGGTAGGACAAAAAAAGGTCATTAAAAGAACAATCAACGACGACATCATGACTTCCAGAGGAATTACCTCAGCTAGTTCTTGAACTGTTACTGATTCATTTTTCTCAAGAAGCTCATTCCACGCAAATTCAAGCAGTGCTGGATCCTATCAGCGGGCACTAAAAAATTCAATCTTTATCCTAAAAAAGAGTACAGAACTGTATCTTGTGTCTTGTTATCGTGTAGCAAGAAAATTCAATTAAATAACAAGAGACAACCAACCAAGTTATCATGAGCTTTCTGTACAAATTGTGATATTTCTGTGGGCTCAAAATTTTCAGCACCAGGAACAATAAAAGTCACTTGCTGTGGCTTAATGGAGGTTGTAATCCCATTCTGCATCATCAAAAACCAATAAAATAAAATAAAAATGCATCAGTGCCTAAGCAGCAAATAAGCCTAGTAATCCAGTAAAACGAACTCTTTAAGTATTTCTATTTACACCTGATCAGAGACCATCCAATTCTTTTTTCCATCAGGTTTAAGAGCAACTGCCAGCAACAACCTTTCAGAATCCTTCTTGAACTCCAGCAACAATCCTTTCTGTAGTGTCCCTTTCTTCAACTTGTCCTCAAGTAGCTCTCCTGTGCTTACTGATTCCAGCCTATAAAAGATACCAAAATACCCACTCCTTATTTTAGACCTCAAAAAACAACAATTCTAACAAAAATCGTGTAAATATAAGGGCTTTTAACACATTTGGCTACTCAACCAAAATAATTACAGTCACAAGCCAAATAACACACTAATTATCTATAAACTATTTTTACCATATGTAGACATACTACATAAACAGATACTCGAACTTTGCCTCAGCCGGTAAATAAGTCCTCAAACCTTGAGAGTGAACATCTAAACACCTCATCTTAGTCTCAACCAACAACTAAACACTCCAACTCATCCAAGCTATGTCTCGTGGACACCCGTCACTAACCTGACACATAAACTTTGGAGGTGTCTAGATAATCATTGTGTAAGTTGGAGCGTTCAATTGACACAGTAAAAAACAACTATGTATTATAAACTATTGCAAAGAAATACATTTTCAGTAGAATTCATAACGGTACTACAAAATGAGCAGAAGGTACTTGCTAGTAGCACGAACTCTGCCACGTTTGTGTATAGAAGCAAGCTCTTCCATAACCATTTCAACGAGGTTTTGAACTGAATAGTTCCGAACGGTGACATGGCTGAGAGGATAAGGCGCACAATGGAGAAATGAAAGTGAATTCGAACGGTTTCTATGTCGAGAAGAAGCTGTTAATTGACGGAGACAGCAACATCGGCGGGAGACGGCGAGTGGCGGCGTGGCGGCGGAACGGAAAATTACGCAGCTGTTCATGGCGCGAACCGCCATGGTTTTGCTTTTGTTGTGTGTATGGAGCTAGAAATTTGCGGTTGAGATATTTGGGGATTTGGTTTTAGAAGAGGCTTTGGTTAGTTTTGTCTTTCTCTTTTTAAATGTTCAATTGTGGTTCGACTAAATTTGATATTATACTATTATCGAATCCATTTTTATGTGTAGCATTTGAAATTTGTTTCATCGCTATGACTTGAAATCGAAATTTATGATTAGTTCTTGTTGTATTTATTGTAAACGATATGAAATTTCTGTTTTATCAAAATGACTTATCTATAACGAAAAAACGATCGCTCGATAAAAGGCCGATCTCAACGACACTAAGGAACCAGCCTAACACTTCCCTTTTCTCAACAACAAAAGGATCATAAAACCATTTCAGCAAGTTGTTTAAATAACTATTTGAATCAATATTGACATTAGAAAGCTTTCAGTGTGAACTTTTTTATACTATATAAGAATGTTGTCCAATACAAGAATAAAAATAACAGTTGGATCAAATGTTATGTAAGATATCTGAAATGACATCAATTTACAAACAAATGGTAAGTGATGGCTATTCAACGGCACAGCTGAGTACACAGTCCCTGGATCTTAGACGTACTTGGATTCGACAATGAATATGTTCTCGTCTTGTTACTGTTGGAGCATGTCAATGTGAGCTGGTTAAACGTTTGCTCGGACTGCAAGAATGAAAACAAGTTCAACTCGCCAAATCACAAAACATCTAATACATCACGAGTGCTTTCAGAAGTTCTAAGCGACTTAACACGCAAAAAATCTTGAAATTTCGACAAGAAGATTTTATTTTTATAGAAAGTATGGTAGTGCAACTTTACATACTATGGAAGATGCCCATTTTCCTAACCTGAGTCATGTGGCTATGGAATTGGAAAATGAACGTTTCATGTCATGACAGTAAAGGAGATTTTTTTCGGTTTTATGAAAATGAGAAATTCAGTAACTTCTTACCATACAGGAAACAGGCTCTGTGTTGCAGCTCCACCTTGAAGTGGGTAGACAACTCATATAATGGCACCAAGAACAATGATCATTTAAATCTACTCCGCGGAAAAGCATGACCAAGCCACTAGTGAACCTGCAGCAAGGAGAACATAAATTATTTACCAGTTGTACAGCTAAAACATATTGCTTTCAACTAGTGAGATGACAAAGTCGGATCAAATTAAGAATCTTCCTTATCAAAATGGCCATATTATTTAACCATCTGAAGTGTTTGCACTAAAGATCTGCTGCATCACGTGTTTAATTCTAATTCTTGGTGCTTGTGGACCTAAATCACACAGTTTTACGTACCTGATACAATATGATCACATATATCTGAAGTTTATCGTTTAACGGCTATTGTTGTCAAAACCAAAGGAATGGAACCATGAAGTAATCGATAACAGTAGAGTAGAGTAATGGGACCTATATCCTACACATAAAATGTCACTTAGGCACGTGATGGAGACTGCAGTTGCTTGGCGACAAATAAGTGATTCACTAAGTCGAGATCCATTCATCAAAAGGTAATTGATAAGTATCACTCAAGTCATGGAATGTAAGCAACTTAGTTTTATTTATCTGTTTTTTTAGAAGTAGAATGAATACAGCTTAGTGTTATAAGCATTTGAAGGCATAAAATTAACAGAGAGAGACATGCTAAGGGGTGCTCCTCCTACCAACTACCATCACTTCCTTTGTGGCCCGTGCTACCCCAAACTAAGTGGGTCAAATGATAAACTCGGAAATCTGGTCTATCTAAACTTTGGTACTCAACCCTCTATATCCTGGGAAGTCACACCCCTGTCCTTGGGAAAGTAGTAACATAAGTTTCATTATCACTACTTACATATTAGTAGTACTTTGTCACTAGACTTGGACCCATTAGGCTCATAACAATAGCAGATATAACCAGCACCAACAGCAGAAACTTGTCTAGGAATGAAAATTCAACGTATTTTCTTCTTTTTTGCTTTTAGTTTCTCGAACTAGGGCAGAAACGAAATAAAAGAGATGACAAAATGGCAAAAAAGGACTCGTAAAAAGAAAGTTAACATGATATAAAAATGCAAAATGTGTGAATATTAAACACACTGTAGTTTAATGACACATTATCAAAGATATATATAATAACCTCTTCTGCAGCCTAGTTAAAACATGACAGAATAGGAAAAACAAGGTGCAGCACCAACGAAACTTACCCAATTATCAGAAGAATAATAGAAACAATCCATAGAACCATTTGATACATCTTGAATTTTGGTTTAGCCGATGTTGAATATGTTCTGGATGCATATTTCTGACTCACCCAGCCAAACTGGGGCCGGATCAGAAATACGAAACCAAGAAGAAAACCAGACACAAATCCTCCAATATGAGCGAAGTTGTCAACGTGTGGGAGAAGTCCAACCGCCAGATTTATAATAATGATAACCACAAGGGTCACTAAAACTGCAATCTGCAGAAAAGGGGAAACAAGAAGTCCAAAGGCTAATAAGATGATTTCTCTATCAAGTGAGCAGCAAGCCGATCATTAATGGAAGGTGTGAACTGTGATGAGAACTGTTTGATAAATACCTTATTGGCATATATGGTCCAATTGATTATGAGCTCTGAAAGCATGCTTCCCAGCAACCCAAAAAGTGCACCAGAAGCACCAACAGATATATTTGACTTAATAAATAGAGCTGAGAACAAACTGCCACCAAGTCCAGCGATGATATAGAGCACGCCAATGCGTACTACAAGACAAAACAAGGAAAAATAAGCAAACAGTAGTCTCAGCTACTTCTGAATAACAGGTCAGAGATCACATACACCAACACAAGTAAGATTAAGTTGAGAAACCAGAGGTGGATCTAGCTCTTCACAGCAGTTGCAATCAAATTCACTGCAGTCGGCTAGTAACCAGACTTTGAGTGTCTAACAGGACAAGGCCAGACTACTGTTTTGGGGAGTGCTTACTTCCATAAATCTCAAATGTGATAATTCAACTGAATCCTCTTGTGCAAATGGGCATCAAGGGACCAAAGGTTATATATGTCATGCAAATTAGAAAATAGCACAAGTTTGACAAATGCATATCAGCACTTTCAGATCAGAGCATCTTTCTAGTCAATTGGATCCATTGAATTGTTCAAACACGTATTTTACCACAAAAAAAACTAACAGGAGAAGATGATCCTCTAAAGAATGACGCAAAAGGAATGGACACAAAATTTCGCTATCATTACTAGCCTCAAAGTTGGGAATGGACACAAAACTTCCCCTTGAGAAAGCAACTGCATAGGACCTGGTCCACTCAGGCTTCTATTTCCAGATGTTTTCATACTGAATCAACAACAAAGAGTTAATATCAATGAAGTTTGGAGTATCCAAGGCTGGGACTTCAGTTTCAGAAGGCTTTCAAATGACTGGGAGATGGAAATATTCATAGAATTCCTCAACATTCTCAATCTCTTCAAAAGAATCTCACTAGAACAAGATAGATTATGGTGATTGAGAGACAGTTCATGTATCTTTTCATTCAAGACAGCATATCATATGAGGAAGAACAACAACTTTAATGTGTAGTGGCTCTGGAAGCACTTATGGATTACCAAGATATCATACAAAGTGGCATGTTATGTTTGATTAGTAGTTAAGAGGGCCTGTGTGACACAAGGCAGACTGCAGAGGAATGTACCTTTGCTCTATTTGCCATCTACATGGAGGAAACGCAGAAACAAATAGTCATCTTTTTTTGCACTGTAAGGCGACTTCTCAATTGTGGGACATATTTCCAGCTATGATTAATTTGAGCTGGACAATGCAAATGAATACACTAGATATGCTAGCTAGTTGGAGTAGAAAAGGAGGAACAATAGCTTAAAAAAGCTAGTTGGAGTATGATCCCAGGCTGCATATGGTGGACTATCCGGAAGGAGAGGAATTCAAGATGTTTTGAGAACAAAAGCTATCCTATCCAGAAGATAAAGTTTAATTTGTATTCTGCTTTTGCATTTTAAGTGGAAACAAGAGTATATAACTGATACAGTCACAGAGAGTCACTATAGTTTTTGTTTAGTTAGCCTTTTTGTGTAACTTATATTTAGTTCACTTCCCATGTAATTTTGGCCTCCACAGGCGCTGTTGATCTTGATACAAAAATGTTACCATTACCTCTTTTTTTTAAAAAAAAAGAGGCAAAAAGATTATCTGAAAATGTGCCTGTTTAAGTGAAGGATATTTTATTATAGAAAAGAGAAAGTGATGTATTTGTTTAGCGTTGAATGCCTGAAACTTTTGCAGAAACTTTTTTTCAATGAAAACTAGAAAGCAGAGGTCCAATTGCACCAAACAAAATTGCACGAGAATTGATATTACTAGCTTTCTTTTACCTTTATTGCAATCTATTGGGAAAGACAAGGCACAGGAAGCGGTCAAGTGCTGTGCAGGAGAGTAAAGCTTCAGCGCCAGATGATTCACTTCAGCATTTTACCAGCTGTCTTGGAATATAGTCAAAGACGAGGAGATGGTACATTGAGGCTTTTCAGGATATGGAAGAATTCGAAAAAGAGATCCAACACCTCTTTCGTTGTTCCAAAAATGAGGGTGCCACGGGTATCAAGGATTATAACCTATTGACCTAGTGTAAGGAATCCATAAGATTATGTCTGAAGTGTTTTTTTGATAAAGAAGATTATGTCCAAAGTGTTACCCGATAAACTTAATGAAGGTCTAGATAAGACGGTATCTATTTCGCAGAATGTTTTGGGGGAAGGCGGACAAATTCTTAGATGCAGTATAGGTGGCAAATATTTTTTGGTGCATCCATGAGGTTCTTAGGTTCTTATATGTATAGAAGATTGTCTTTTTCAGAAAACCATATTGTACAAGGTTTTCTTATTTTTTGGTATATTTCTGGTATGTGGGCTCATTTTGTCCTCCGTTATATGAAATTTTATTAGCTTTATGAGCATAAATGTGAGATGCAACATTATCAGCAACATACTATATCTAAGTAACCATTACTGGTCAATAGGTCTTAAATTCTGCTTTACGAATTCTATTATCAGCTAAGAGAAGAATGAGCTTATAAATCTTGTGACTAACAAACGAATCAAAGTTGTAGCAGCTAAGTCTTAGCTTGTAAAATCTTAAGTACTTTTGGAAAGCAACATAACATCTAATGTGAATCTGCTATAAAATAAAAGTTTTTTAGATCTTTGATAGCACAAAACGTAGAGAAAAAATGAAATGTAAAATGCTAGTAAAAGCTCTGGTATTTACAACATACCAAATCCAAACTCTCGCTCCAGCCGAATGCCAATCACTAGAAGACTCAGCATGTTGGCCAGTAAATGAAAAACTCCACCATGCAACCACATGCAAGTAAAAAGGCGCCAACCTTGATGTTCACGGACCACCTTATTCACATCTAGAGCACCCATCTTCTCTAGCCTAAACAAAAAGGAACAGATAAACAGCTTTATACATGTTTGAAGTTTATCTATTCCAGTGTAGCTTAGTTTAAGCAAGAATAATCAACTCACTAACATAGACAATCAACAAAAAGAAAAATGAATGACACAAATTCATTCATCAACCTCAATGCAGTAAGAGATCAACAAGTTACAGGAATTTGATCATCAATATTGAAGTGCATGACTAGTCAAATGTACTGGCTCATAGGTGATATGACGAATATTGGAAGTACTGAAAGAATTTTATATAAGGATGTTAATGTACTAAAATAGGATAAGTTAGACCTTTAATCACATGAATGGAAGTTATTCCAAAAGATCTATAATCTCTTGAATCTGTGCCATTTTAGAAAATCATGAACACACCGGAAACAAAATATCTATATAGTCAATACAAGCAGGTTGGGTTGTGGTTAAATTGATATTAACACACTAACAATAACTCAGGTGCTTCATGCATTCTCAACAAACAACAACTCTGCCATTTGACATGAGCCTTTTTGGTTTGCTTAGAGATTGCATGTAGTGTAGGAATTTATGAAACAGTGTGTCAAAGGCACGCTTAAGCCCTAAGCGAGGCTCAAAACACGTTGAGCATTTTGGGTCGCTTAATGTGAACTTCAATGTCGTCATCAAGGGGCTCTGAGACATATTTTTCCTTGTCAATGAGCAGTGGGTTCAAGATATAAAAAATAAAACTAAAATGTGGCAACAAGGATTCGAACTCGGGTTGGCTGGGAAAATTGAACCCTCTTCACCACTCGGCCAAGAGTCACACTTGTGTTAGTGGGTCAAAGATTAATACATACATATAAAATTTAAAAACTAATTAAATATACATATATATATATATACAGTGTTATTTTTCAACGAAGTGGGTTCATATGAATCCACTTGACCCACTGTAGGTCCGCCCCTGTCAATACAAGGAGTCCTCCTATTTGTTGTTCAACACAAAGCGATCCAATAAACAGTCTAACCTCTCTTCTTTTTCTCCCTTTTAACAAAGTCATCGGACAAAACAAAATTAGATTGTGAATGCAAATATTTCATCTTCTACAAGCTGTAGCATTCAAGTAAAAGATGAGCCTTAAAATATGCAACATCCAATAAACTTTACAATAAGTTTAGCCTTACCGAGGGTTCTCTCCCTAGAAAAGCTACCTCAAAGTACAATTTTACTACAAAGGGGTTATCGTGATCTGGTGCTCACAAAATTATCTTCACACAAGGAAAAAGAACTCCATTAAGGTGAAGCAATTTGCCAAAAGATGCTGCATGTCTAACAAAGAGCCCGAGCAACCTAATTTTTTTTTGCTTTTTCAGCATTAGGGTCGTCCTTTTTTGTTCAATTCTCATTCTCTCTTGATGCAGTATGAAGCTAGAAACTTAAGAGAACCTTATGGTGGTACAAAGTGAAGCTAAGTACATTAAAGCACAAACTTCAATAAAAAGCTCCTTGTAGCTTAATTTGGATCCTCATAGAAGAGAAGGACAAAAGAATGTCTGGAGAGTTATCAGATACGCACTGGAAGCAAAACCGAAAAGCATGCGAAACTCTCTCTGTGATCCCGCTTACTTTCTGCACCTCCTGTGTGCCTAATTCAATATGTACCACTTAAATCCTTTTCTACAATTATCCAAGACAGAAGTTTTGGTAGTCAAACCTCAGATGAGAGTTATGATCCAGTTCTCTTTCTACATAAGCTTCATCTAAATAAAGTTTATCATAGAGCCCAGGCTCTTGAGAACTTGATCAAAAAGGGCACATCTATAATCAAATTGAGTATTGTTTCATCTTATTCAAGCATGATCAAACAACATGAACTCTACCACACACATAAGTGAACAAACTTTCAACATGTCATAAAATTGACACTTCCACAAGTTCCCCATCCTATCCATCCCTTAGGCTGCAGTGCTGTCCCTCCACTAATTAACCTCCACATGTCATAAATGTTTTTCTCCTACAGCTCAACCAGTCAGCCATCCCTTTATTTTATTTTTTTGATAAACTTGGTGTCATGATGTACGAGCCAGCTTGCGCGCACCTCGACTAATTCCAAAGGGATATTCAACCACCACCCACCAGCAACAAGCAACAGGTAACCCTGTCCACCAATGCTAAGACGGCTGGGAAAAAATTACCAGATATTTTATCTTTGCTGACTGGGATTGAACCTAAGAGCTCAAGATGCTCAATTCACTTCATTGATCACTAGCCCTTACCCTTACGAAACTCCCAATTGATTTCCTCTTAAAGACTCTTAAAGAGAGGATCATGAGTACACCATAAAGCTTACAATTTTCACAAACGAATACTCCAATCAAATCATAGAACGAAAAAATAAAAGGATAAGAAAGAGATACATACGTGGTAGAAGAAGGGCCAAGAAGAGGATTTTCACTGAATGGCTGAAACGAAAACCTACCCAAGAATCCAGCATAACAAGAAACAGAATTGTGGGGGCAATTATTCACATACATGGTCACCAAAAATGTCACTACATTGACTATAACAAAAGATGGTATCAACCATGGAAACCATTTCTTGAAATGCTTAATTTCTCTATAAAAAGCAGGTCCTCCTGATGATGTCATAGCTGGCTCTACTGGGTATACTGAGTTACCCCCTTTCCTTGAATGGACCTGGATTTGGATCTCCGGTTGTGAATGAGCTCCTCCGGCCATCTCGCCGGAAAATCAAGAATGCTGGAAATTGATGCCGGAAAGTTTAAATTCCGATTGTACACAATGGGTAGAGAAGAAAAAGGAGTTAACGTGGCTTTGAAGAGAGGATAAAGTCAAGTTGATTGATTCATACGAAGATGATTAGCTTTGCCGACGAGCTGGTAACTTCATACACTCGATACCTTTTGTAGCCTTTATTTTTTCTTCTGTTTTTTTTGGGCAATTTTTTTTTTTTCCTTTTACTATAAATAGTTAAAGTGATTTATTTGAATAATATCGGTGTCCGAAGTCCGTATTAGAGTTTTAATTAAATACGAATTGTTTCCTGTGTGGCCATTGAATTGAAGATTCGAACTCGAAATATCTAGTTAAGGATGAAACACTTTCAACGGTGCATCACAATTCATGTTGGTAATATACGTTAATAGTAATGGTCAATGTTTTATTTTATATTCTTCTTTTTGTTTTTACTCAATATTGATATTTATTTTGAAGTTCGATTAATTAAGATCAGTATCAAAATAACTCATTTTGAGAGGTACAAGTTTCTAATCAAAGAACTTCATATTAGGATTCAATATTGCGATTTTTTTCGTTGTTTGATGGAGCTTTTAAAAGTAGCTTATTTTGGAAAGTGTGATAAATTTTAAAAATATTTTTGAGTAATTATTCGTGTTGGTCAAGCATAGCAATTTTTTTAGTCTGTTTGGTAAAGTTTTTAAAAGTAGCTTATTTTGGAAAGTGATAAATTTTAAAAATATTTTTGAGTAATAATTCGTGTTGGTCAAGCTTTTTTAAGTGTATACTTTTAAAGAAAATATTTTGTGTTTTAAGTGTATACTTTTCACAATTTAGGGACCAAATATGTGATATGTATATCTTTAATAAGTGTGTTCAAAACATAAGAACAAAGAGCAAAACAGAAACAAAAGAAAATTGTATGGTTATTTTATAGAAAAAAAAACTTGTTCATGCACGTAATTTATAATACAATATATATATATATATACTTTTTGTTATTGTGGTGAGCACAAAGTTTTACATATATAGTGAATAATTGAATCGTTCTTAGTTTGTTCATGTAAACACGTTTATAGCTCTATGATAATATTATTTGAAATTTATTGATCATATTAATTTAATTTGTATAGTGACTTATAAAGAAAAAGTATATTGTACTAGAAGTACCTTTTATTCTATTGATTAAAATTAAAAAATTTAATTAATAGCATAAACTAAGGTCATATTTGGGGTTATGCTTATGTGTTTTTTAAAGACAGGTTTACAGTTTCATCTTTGAGTAAATGATCGAAAATATCTCTCAGTTATACTTCAAATTTAAATTACATTCTTATACTACATAATAAATAAAAAAATTTCTAAACTATCCAAAAAAATTATAACTTACACCCCTCCATTAGATCATGTCCAGAAACTAACAACGTCAACTAAAAATTGTGATATCTCTCTTCACCTCGGACATGGATCAATTCATATATATATATATTAATATATATGACGTCTCAATTGTAATATTTTTATGAAGTATTCTAATTGGACACCATCGATCATATATTGTACTCAATTTGGATAAATTTTTGCACATGTATCCGTTTTATAACGATTATCAATATGTGATATATGAAGTTTTATACGGTTAAAGTTAACACTAAAATTTTAAATACATATGATTGAAGGTTTTTTTATTTTTATTTGAATTTCGATTATATATAACTGAATCTAATGAGTATTTTTGTCCGAAATTCATGCATATATAGTCAAAATTTATCTATTTAGAAAATAAAATTGATGTTTATATGACTGAAGCTTTATTATTTTTACCTAATATAATATTTCAGATAAGCTTATATGATATTGTTCCAAATGAGTAAATTTTAAATTTTTATACACTAAAAATATCACTTAAATTAACAATAATCCCAAATTAATTATTTGTGCACTTTGATTCATCTGAACAAAAATGATTTTTTTTTCCAACGATATATATATATATATATATCACTATAAAATTTTAATAACCCCAATTATGTAAAAGTAACATATATAAATTGTTTAATTAATTGCTTCTATTTGACACATTCATCTAACTTTCAATAAATTTGTATTAGTTGAACATTCTCCATAGGGTCGTCGTACCTAACCCAACGTATTTTGCAACTAACAAATTGACTTAGTTTATTTTTTATTTTTTATTTACTTTTTTCATTTAAAGCAATTTTTTAATTATTAGTTGCTTAATTTGTAATTTTTTATATTATATAATATATATCTACACACTTATTTTTTTCATTGAAAACATAGCTCACCTGCTTTTGGGCACTTCAAGATTGTCAAGCTTTAACTTGAAAACAAAACAATATTGAGTCAATAGTCAAATAGGCCATGGAAGACTCGAATATTTTGCTTCATATTCTTAGTTCATCAAAAATCATATATCGTATTTAGTTACATATTTTTTAAGAAATAGAGTCAACATTTTGGATAATTTGGTTATTAAATTTTGATTTCTCTTTTAAAAGTTACTTAAATTTATTTTATCTTTTAAAAGTTTAATTTATTTTTTGTCAAATTAATTTTCATGGTCATTATTCAGGATATTAATGATTTGATTTTGTCCTCCATGACTTATGGTGCGACAGACATTCAATTAAAAAATTAATATTATAATGATTATTACATTTAGAAGATATTCAAGGTTAATATAATATTTTTTTAAAATATAATTATTTAATAATCTAATTAGTTTAAGCTTGAAATGCTTAAACTAATTATTGATAAAATAAGTTCAGGGGGTAATAGAACCTTAGTATAGTATAAGTGTGTCTCTGAGATTTCGGCATAGGTTAAGGGGGTACTTGTGCATTATCCCCTAAAGAAATTGAAAACCATCTTAAAACATGATTGATTCAAATTACAATGAACTAGACAAGTTAAGAAATAAATAATTAAAATTCTAATTACATTAATAAAAAAATTCAAAAATATGTGCGTAACTAGTTAGGGATTAACCACAAATTATTTATAAAAAAATTACAAATTAATTAATACTGTAACACCTTAAAAAGAATTTGAGCTAAGACTTGAACCATCTTTCGTAGTGAGTATTCAGAGTCGAGTATCATATCTTTGAGTTGAGCATCTAATCTTTGAGTTGAGTATCTAATCTTTGGGTTGAGTTATCTTATTTTCTAGAGTTGAGAAGAGGTAAGTATGCCTCTTTTTATCAAGTTTAAGCTTATGTTTATGCTTTAGAATTTCCCGTAGATGCTCGTACATTTCACGTATTAAGTCATTTGGCCTGCATCTTTTGATGATGCATAAATAGGTATTCAGAATCACTAACATGAGTTTCGTTGATACATCTGAGAGTTTGAGTTAGCTATGGTGAGTCTCCTTGCTTTCGAAGGATTTCATTTACTTTTCGGTCTACTCAGGATGTCGTGAGTCTTGTCCTGACTTCCATCTTTGTCATTTAAAGGCTTCATAGATAGTCAATATAGTTGAGAAGTCTGTATAATTTATTTTATTAAATGTTTTAAAGTTATCTATTTTATGGCGAGTTAAATATATTATTTTATTTAGGATTTTTCATTTGAGTTAAAGTTTTATATTCAGTTTCATGAACTTTTATTCAGTTTTAAGCTTTGTATGCTTAAGTTAGTCTTCGCTTGTAGTTATTCAGGATGAGAGTTGGTTTGGGGACCAACAATGGTTCTCAAGTGCAGGTTACGTACAGGGTGTAGGCTCAGGTCGTGACAAATACTCCCTTTATTCTTAATTATTTATTTACTTTTGAATTGACACACATATTAAGAAAATAATTATTGACATATTGGATTTATAATTTCACCCATATTAATTATAAAATAGATGACTTAGAATTTAAGATTGTCAAGATGTTCTACTTTTCAAAGTAATTGAGGGTATAATATGTAAAAAAAAAAATTATCTTTTCTTGATTTGTCAAAATGAACAAGTAAGACCATCTCCAGCCCAACACCAAATTTTACACCAAATTCAATATTTGGTGCTTTGAGCTCCAACCCATACCAAATTTGGTGTGTGAATAGTGTTACACCCAATTTGGAGTAACACTATTCATGACACCAATTTACTTCTTGACTATTACAATATTATGTTATTATACAAGCTTTTAATTAAACATTAATGTTTTAATTAAATCTTTTGTATATTTAATTATTTTTACAATATTAATTTTAGATATAAACTTTTTTTTCCATATAAATTAGTTTTTATACATATGATTTAATAAAAAAAATTATTCGGTGGATTTGAGTTAATTTACATCAAATTTGGTGTTTGGGTTAGAGATGCCCTAACCACGAATATAGGGAGTAATATCAATAAATACATGAGTTTTTAATACTACCTCCATCCCCCACTCTTTTAATTATGTCATCCGTTTAAAAAAGAATGATCTCATTTTCTTTTTAGTTTGTTTAAAAAGGAATGTTTCCTTTCCTTTTTTGGCAAAACTTTAACTTTAACTTTCTACGTGACATGTTAAAACCACAAGATTAAATGATATTTTGATACATTTGACATAACTTAATTTAAAATCACAAGATCAAAAGGTCTTTTTTTAAGTTTTGTTTCAAGTCAAACTAGACCATTCTTTTTTAAATTGAGGAGTAGTTTCTTTTTGTTTAAAACTATAAATTTTTTGACTAACATTTAACAATATTTTTTTTATTATATTGATGCAAAAAGATGTAATTTCTATTAGTTTTCGTATAACTCTTAAATATTAATTTTTTTTTTGATTAAAACACTAGATTAATATAATTTGGAAAACTTTCACATATAGCCACTTAAAACAATTAATTACTCTCCATAACTATAGTTTGATAATTACAATTTGTAGCTACATGTTATATGGCGGAGAGAGGCGAGCGAGACTGGGAGAGAAAGCAGAGAGTCGAGAGAGAGTGGGAAAAGAGTGGGAGAAAGGTGAATTGTATATGTATATTGGTTAGATTATTGTATATTATACATATGTATTTGTATAGAGATTGGTAGAGTGGAAGAGAGGCGAGCGAGACTGGGAGAGGAAGGAGAGAGGCGAGCGAGATCCAGAGAGGGAGGAGAGAGGCGAGCGAGAGAGGGCAGAGAGTAGGAGAGAGGTGAATTGTAAATGTATAAAATTGTCTATTATACATATACATTTGTGTATAGGGCAAGGGAAATTGGGAGAGGAGGAGAGAGGCGAGCAAGAGAGGGGAGAGAGTAGGAAAGAGGTGAATTGTATATGTATATAGGTTAAATAATTGTATATTATACATATGTATTTGTATATTCTGGCGATTTATACACATACAAACGTGACTAATTATACAAACTCAAAGTCAGCCCACGTGATTAATGTATAATGTTAGTCGTGAGTGATAATTATAGCAAACTATAACTATGATGAGTAATTAAATAATATAAATTTGCTTTGTTGCGTATCTTTTTTTATATAATTTTAAAATTAATAAATTGACTTTTGAAATATAACAAATAAAAGTGGGGGAAAATTATATTTTAATAAATAATTACTGATTTTAACAATACTTTTTATTTATTACCATTTATAGCAATACTATGTTAAATCTGCAATATGTATTGAAAGTGAATAATGTATGCAATATATATGAATAATACTTGTTTTTTAAAATATATTATGTTTGTTTGATAAAAAATTGACATATTGTATTATAAGTGTATTAAAATGTGTGACAAATGAATTATCTTGTAAATCTGTATTATATGTGAATAAAAAATTATTATTTGTAAAATGAATTAAACTTGTATTATAAATGAATTAAAAGTAATTAAATGAAAAAGAAATATTATTACTATAAATGGTAAATATTTTTTTATTATAGTATATTTATGTAAGTTTTCCTAACAGCGGACTGACGGAGAGGATTAAAGAAAATGATCAAAATGATCCTTGATAAATTGGGATAGCTTTATTTTAATCCTTAATATATTTCAGGTGATTGAAATAGTCATTCATATATAACAAAATGTATTTAATTTAATCTTTTACGCTAAACTTAATAATTTATCCCAAAAAAAACTGATAAATATAACTGTGTGAGGCCTACATAACAAGGACCATTTTGATCATTTTCTCGAGAGGATTAACTCTGGTTGTCTCTTTTGTGCATGTATATCTCCATCTTTTGTCTGCTCAGTGCTTTTGGTTCTTCGTTTAATCTTTTGCCTCTTGCTCGAAATTGAGCACAGGAATGTAGAGAGGAGTACTTTTTCAAAGGGTGGTTTGCCCTCTCTGCAACTCAAATGATCTCTCATGTGAAATAAAGGAAAAATAAATAATCAAACAACCCTTCAAATTTTTGACTCAAAATGGCTCTTGAAGTTATGGGGTTGAACTAAATTCATGAGATTTGGAGAATTTTAAGGTTTCAATTGATACTTGGCAAGAGAAATTTAGAGACCCGTAACTTGGCGGGGCGACCCGGAATGCAACCCGAGGTTTGCAGCCATGGCTATGTTTTCATTCTCTTGTGTTATATCAACTATCTAAGCTTCAATTTTTACTCTTTCTAGGTTGTCTGGATAGTTGAAATCTGTTGCATTGTATTGTTACTCTAAAAGGGTGTGTTTGCATGAAGGAAAATGTTCTTTTTTTATGATGAATTTCATTTTCATCATTGTTTGGTTACTAATGTCAGTCTTACCCGTATCTTGGCTTGGCAAATCATGGGATGGCCTGCAACTGAGGCTCTCTCTTTTGCATGCAACTGGTGATTTTGCAGCCATGGCGTGGTTGCCTTCTCTTTTATTGAGCCAAGTTTTTATTTGGAACAACCTCTCTAACATTGCAAAGGTAGGGGTGGTTTGTGTACGCGGTACACCTCACCTTCCTCAGACCCCACTTGTGGTACTGATGAGTTATAAGGAAGTTCAACTGTATCACAAAAAGATGGGTGCTTTATCTGTTTTTTAGATATAAGCACATGATATCAGAGAATTTAACCTAAGAGTTCTTGTAAGACGACATTTATGCTAAAAGCACTTTACTTTTTCAGTGAATGTTGTTGATAGATAGATATATAGATAGAGAATATGAGGCTATGATGATATCTTTTCCCTTCTTTTTTTGAGCAACTCAATAGGGCAAGAAAATAGAGTGACTGTATCTTGATTCTTGGCGAGGCAATCCGGATGGCTAGTGATTTTATGTCATGCAACCGGTGTTTGCAGCCATGGCGTTGCCTTCATTCTCTTGTCTTATTGACGGATCTGAGCCTCAATTGTACTCTTAGGGTGTCTTTGGTTGATGGAAAACATTTTTCAAGATGAAATCAGCACGTGGTCACCGTTGTATCCCTATGAGGAGGGAAAATTTGTAAAATTTTCAGGTGAGAGCCGAGAATTCCTAAAAGAAATCGGCCCAGAAAGAGAAATGAGGCTAATAAAGAGAAGGAATTTTCTTCCAAGGGTGATTGTCCCTCTCTGTGTGCCGATGATTTTCTGTAGCTACTAAACCGACTATTTATATTTATATCAGAGAGATTTTAACTAAGAGAACTTGTTAGTCTGCGTTTACACCAAAAGCACTTTGCTTTATCAGTGAATATTCTTGATAGATATAGATATATAGATAAGAGAATATGAGGCTATGATGATATTTTTTCCTTTCTCTTATTGAGCAACTCAACAATAGGGCAATAAAACAGAGAGACCCTATCTTGGCGAGGCAAGCCGGATGACCAGTGATCTTTTGTCATGCAACTGGTGTTTGCAGCCATGGCTATACCTCGATTTTCTTGTCTTATCAATAGATCTGAGCCTCAATGTTACTCTTATGGTGTCTTTGATATGAATGGAAATATTTATTATGATGAAATTAGTATTTGGTTTCTCATGCACCCTTTTAAGAAGAGAACTGATGGGAAATTTCAGGTGAGAACAAAGAATTCTCCTGATATAGAAGTCGGCCCAGAAAGAGAAATGAGGTAATAGCGAAGGGATTTGTTGTCAAGGTTGTTACCCCTCTCTGTTGCACCAATTATTTTCTTTAGCAACTAAACCAACAAGCCTTGATTATAAAATACACAGAAATAGACATTCCAATCATGAATCTGTTTCAATCTACAGCTTCAGCCATAAAATTGTCTCTTTGTCAGTATATGTGTTTGGCGTGTTTTCTTTTCCTCTTTCTGCGTGAGTAATAGAGAGGCATTGAGATGATGTTTCAATATCCTGGCTGGAAAAATATGTCCAGTATCTTTGTCTGGCAATTCCCCTCTTGTTATTTCAACTGGTGATTTTGCAGCCATGGCGTGGTTGCCTTCTTCCTTTTTCAAACTGTTTTGAAATGCTTTACTTGTGGCGTGAGTCTATCGGAAACAACCTCTCTACCTCCACGAGGTAAGGGTAAGGTCGGCGTACACTCTACTCTCCCACCCTTCCCAGACCCCACATGTGGGGTTACACTCGATATGTTGTTGACGTAGTTGCCTTCTCTTTGCCAGATCAAATGCAAAATCTGAGCCACAGATTTCTACCACTAGACCAAAACACTCTACATTTTCAAGCTAAGTGGTAAATAAGTATTCAGCAATTGAGAAACTAGAAAAATTGGTGCTTTAAAAGACTTACAGTGGCACAAGCAAATGATAAACAAGTCAGAAAGTAGAATGAGGTTTGCAGAGAGAGTTGTTCTTAGAAGGGTGGTTGCCCCTCTCTGCAACTACAGTGAATTCTCATATGAAACAGAATCAAACAGCCCTTTAAATCTCAGGGAAATTGTACTTACAACTGGTTATAATATTTGTCCAAATATTGATCACTCGGCCAATGTTACTCTGGTTCTTGTTATAAGGTTTTCGGACTCAAATGGTCCTTTTGTTTAGGAGTTGTACTAAACTCATCTCTGCACCCACAAAAAATCGAGGCTGTGATGATGATTCCTTCTTTCTCTGAGCAAATGAATTAGGCAAGCAAAATGGAAGGACCCGTATCTTGGCGGGGCAATCCGGCTGGCTAGTGACTGTGTCATGCAACCGGTGTTTGCAGCCATGACGATGTCTTCATTCTCTTGTCTTAATAACAGATCTGAGCCTCAACTTTACTCTTAGGCTGTCTTTGGTATGATGGAACCAGTTTGTGGTACCAATGTATCCCTCTGAGGAGAGAAAAGTTTTAAAATTTACAGGTGAGAGACCAGAACTCCTAAAAGAGGGCAGTCCAGAAAGAGAAATGAGGTTAACAGAGGAAGGTTTTCCCCTCTCTGTTGTGCCAACGATTTCCTTTTTAGCAACTATAAATCAACAGCCTTGTTCATGAAATACACAAACGAATTGGAACACCTTAGCTGTAGACCTCAGTGTGTGTATGTGCGTGTTGTTTCCCCCCGCTTTGGAGTAATTGTATCTTAATGTCAAGAGGCTGTGATGATAATAATGTTTAACTTTCTGGGGCATTGAGGACAGTCTGACCCGTGTCTTGGCAAATCCAGAATGGCTGCAGCCATGGCGTGTATATATTAAATAAATTATTCCAAGGTTTCTTGACACCATAGTCTTTCATTACTCATATTAGAAGTGTCCTTCCTCTGAGGAGTATAAATAGAATAACCACAAAGCATCTCCCGCTCTTGACATTAAGATACTAAATGAAACCACAAAATTATTTTTGACAAACCAAGCCAATGAATTGGTCCATGTACGAATGCCAAAGAGTCCATATTAGACAACACAGAGTAAATGCGAGTAGGATGTTAATCAATTTTCTCCAGGACCACTTTTGAGCACTAGAATTCATTGTGTGATGTTTGATCAATCTTAAGGATCTTATAGTTATCATTAGTCAAGGCATATCCCAATCTGCAAATACAAAATTCCTTCGCTAAAATTTTTGAACAGGGAAGTACTATTGATCTTCCAGATCACCTGAAAATGTCTTTGGTGATGATTGCTTCTTTCTGTGCTATACTGCTATCTAGTTTACTCTTTTGAGAAAATCTGATCTGTAACTTGGCGGGACAATGGGGTATGGCCATCATAAGCAAATCAGTGTCTGCAGCCATGGCGAGTGTTGCTTTCTCTTTTCATGATCATTTTTAGCACCATCCGAGCCCTGAAGGAGTCTTTCACACAACAATGACAATTTGTGCAGAAGGAAGAATGAGGCCAACAGAGAAAACAGGGATGTCTTGGAGGGTGGTTGCTCTCTCTGGCTGGCCTGTGATTTCTCCATCAACCAAACCAACAGCCTTCTGCTTTCCTTATCTTTCTCCTTTGGTATATTGCGGGGTATTCATGGTTTGGTTTAGTTTTGATCTATAAAGAAGGCAAATATCTGTTGTCATTGATGTGATGCTGATGTCTATAGTACTACCTCCACTCATTTTATGTTTTGAAACTGTCCACAAATTGCTTTGCAAAAGTTTCTATTACCGAGAGGCAATGATGATATTGCTTATCTGGGCTGATATTTGGGGCATGTGAGAAAACCAAAATCGTATCTTGGCTGGGCAAAATCGGATCATATGATTTATTGTTTCTCTTTTCCCCATATTGCACAGATCTGAGCCTCAACTTCCAATTAATCTTTTAATAGGGGTCATGGCATCAGCTATCTGTGCACTTCCTCAAAATACTATGTTGATAAAATCTGACCTGTATCTTGGCGGGGATACCTGGTATGATATCATTTGCAATCCCGTGTCAAAAATCACTATTTTCCCATTGAAGTTTCCCACTAAATGTTTAGTGGCTATTCCAACAGATATTTTGATTAAATTAGTGAGAAAATAAAAAATTACTAGTGTTTGACTGTTTTCACATGGAAAAATTTGGAAGTTCCCCGTGTTTCAATGAGAATCTGTTTCCCACCATGCGTTTTCCAGTGAACTAATGAGCTAGTTCGGTAGGAAATCAAGTTTTATAACACAAAATTTCCCTTGTTTCTAGTCGTGGCAGCCATGGCATGGACTCTTTGCATGTTCATAGAAAAGCAAAATATGAGCCTTGGCACACCCAAGGGTGTGGCCTAGTGGTCAATGAAGTGGTTGAGAACTCTGAGGTCTCAGGTTCAATACTGAGTGGAGACAAAAAACACTAGATGATTCTTCCCATCTGTCCTTGCCTTGGTGTGCAGAGTTACTTGGTGCCTGTTGCTGGTGGGTGGGAGGTGACAGGTATCCTTTGGAATTAGTCGAGGTGTGCGAATGCTGGCCCGGACACCATGGTCATCAAAAAAATAAAAAAAGAGCCATGACAATGTTTAGTGTATGTCTGAGAAAAGGATTCCCGAGCCTCCGAAAAAACATTTGTTTGTGTTCTAAGGATGAGGCTTTCATGGAACTCGAGAAAGGTTGAGATTTTTTAAGGGTACTTAGTCTCTTTCTCTGAAGTTCAATTTATCCAATGAATTTTCAAGTAGTTTTGTTATAAAGAGAAAACTTAACAACCCTATAAGAGAGAACAAACATTCCCCCCCCCCCCCCTCTAAACTTGTCCAGAAAAACCCAAATCCTAAACCCCAAACTTTGTTAATGAGGCTAGGATGATATTCTCCAGGAAGCTTGCAAGTCAGGTTTTTGAGCCGATTCATATCTTGGCTAGGCAAAGGCAAGGGAATTTGTGAAGTGGGTTCTTATGTGCTCACACACAAAAGGCCTCTGCTTTTTGCAACCATTGTGGATTAAACTTTTTCTGATGGATCAAATCTGAGCCTCTTTGCTGTGTTAAGTTTAGTTCTACAATGAGTAGTCTGCTTCTTTCATCCTTTACAGATTTTTATGATCATACAACAATAACATATCCAGTGTAATCCACAAGTGGGGTCTGGGGAGGCTGGCGACTGGCTTGTACATACCTACCTCTACCTTGTGAAGGTTGAGAAATTGTTCCCGACAGTCCCTCGCCTCAGGTAAAGCATAAGGCTTACTTATTTTTTTATGATCATGTTGTATGATATTGGTTTGAGCTAAGTGTAAATGAATGACATTATGAGTATTCATATAGTTGATCCTAGGTTGTTAAATTGTCCAAACACCTACTTGTGGGGAAGTTCCCATCTTTATATAGGGGCTGTAATGATAATGCTTATGGCAAAACCCTCATCATAGTTTAGCTCAGAACTGAAGAATGAGACATAAGAGAGATGGGGCTTTCTGTAAAGGGTGGTTGCCCTCTTTGGCCTCTGCAATGTCCATGATTTCTTCTCCATTCATAAAATACCAACAATTCTTTCAGTAGAAAAAAAACAAGAATGTTGATTTTCGTGTACTTCTATGTCCCTGTAAAATACAAGGTAGAAATGACACAAGGTAGCCATTTTTAATGGAACATTTACAAGAATGTTGATTGATCTGTAAATGGGCTGTGATGATGATTTGCTTCTTTCTGGGCTCTAATCTACTTCATTGAATTGAGAAAATCCAACTCGTATCTTGGTGGGGCGACCTGGTAAGGCATCCCTTTGCAAGCCGGTGTCTTGCAGCCATGGCGATGCCGCTTTCTTCTTCTATGTTTGTAGAACAGCAAAATCTGAGCCCTAAAGTGTACGTCAACCATTTAAGGTCTTGAATGGATGACCGTTCTTCAGTTTTTGTTGAGCACCCCATTTCTCAGATGAAGTTCTCCATCAGATTTTAGCTCAAAAATGAGGTAATCAGAGAAACAAAGGGGATTTTCAGGGTGGTTGACCATTTCTGGTATGCCGGTGATTTTATCCTAAGTTGCTCGGTGTGGGTATGGGATTCCGCTTTTGGGTATTATATGACTCTTTTCTGTCTCTGTATCTGTGACTACTTTGTTCATGCGTGCTGCATTTAAGGGCAAAGCAGCAGCAAAAGCATAGAAAAGGGACAGTTAAGCACTTACAGGTTATCTGGTTAAATTATCTCTTAGATATCAGAGTGTGTTTACACAAAATGTAGGTTCATCCAGCCAACAGAGAGGAGAATTCTTGGAGGGTGGTTGCTCTCTCTGTTTGGCCCATGATTTCTCTATCAATAAAACCAACAACCCTCTTTGGAAATACTTTTTATTTTATTTTATTTTATGAAGTAAGTTGTTTCATTAGAAATCATCAAGCAGATGCATAATTACAAGTAGGCAAAAATACAAAGAGGGAATTATAGGCCCCTATACGTTTGTTCCTTGTAAATTTAGAGTACGAATGAAATCCACCAACTGTTCAGTATTAGATAATGGGGACAACTTGGTCCAGCAAAAAAGCTAAACTAAGCATTTGGCTTTAAGAGCATGGACTGTCTCTTTGGAAATTCTAGTACATGTATTCTGATCTCTCTGAGCTTAATCCAAACATCCTCTGATCTTAGCATTTGTCTGTCAAAAATTGCTTGAAACTTTTTAAGCGGTCACTCGTGGGAAAGTTCCCATCTTTGAAAACTGAAAAGTTGATAATGCTTATGGCAAAAACCCACCATAGTTAAGCCCAGAAATGAAGAATGAGACATCAGAGAGAGAATGTGATTTTCTGTAAAGGATGGTTGCTCCTCTCTGCTATGTCCATGATTTCTTCTCCATTCATGAAAACCAACAACCCTTCGAGCGGAAAAAAACTAGAAAATGAGAAAAGGGACTATATGATCTTGAGATCTTACATTTTCTGCTTCTGCTGCTACTACAGCTGATAGTCACAAATTTCAACTTTTTATGTCCCTTTAAATACATGGTGAGATGACACAAGAAGGTAACCACTTTTAATGGGTAATTTACAAGAATGTCACTGCATACATTTTCCACGTTTTTAATGGTTTTAAGGCCACAAGATAACGGATGTTGATTGATGATGACGATTTGCTTCTTTCTTGGCTATAATATACTTCACTGTATTGGGAAAATACTACATGCATCTTGGTGGGGCGACCCAGTGTGTCATCCATTTGCAAATCGATGTCTGCAGCCATCAAGTGTGTTGCTTTTTTTTTTGAATGCTTATTTACATCAAAATCTGAGCCCTAAGTTTTACAGATGGAAACCCTATTGGGTTATTCAGTTTTTCTTGAGCACTCAATGTCAGATGCAGTTCTCCATAAAATTTTACCTAAAAAATGAGGCAACCGAAGGATAAAAAGGGATTTTCAGTGGGGTTGACTATCTCCGGTATGCCTATTCTTCCTGTTTTGCTCTAATCAATAGCTCTTTAAGCTTATATATGAGGTGGTGTATCTCTCTCTCTCTCTCTCTCTCTCTATATATATATATATATATATATATATATATAGTTTGCATTTCTCTTTCTGTAATTACTTTGCTCCTGCGTGGCTGCGTTTTCAGGCAAAGCATAGAAAAATGGAGGTTCAGCCCAGTATAAAGAATGGAAAAGGGACAAATATATTCCTGTGCTGAAAAGAATGAGGCCAACAGAAAGATAAGGGAATTCTTGGAGGGTGGTTGCCCCCTCTGTTTGGCCTATGATTTCCCTATAAACAACATTAACAACCCTCTTCAGAAGTACTAATGCTTTGCTGTTTCCTCTGAGCTTTAGACCAATTATCCAGCTAATATTTGCTTTGGAATTGTCCACAAGCTTGCTTGTGGGAGACTTTCCATCTTTCAAAAGAGGCTGTGATGATAATGCTTATGGAAGAACCCTCACCATAATTTAGCCCTGAAAGGAAGAATGAGATATCAGAGAGAGATGGGATTTTCCGTAAAGGTTGGTTGTCCCCTCTCTTCTATGTCCATGATTTCTTCTCCATTCATAAAATACCAACAGCCCATTCAGAAGAAAAAAAGAACAAGATTGTTGATTATTGTGTATATATATGCTTCTTCCAATTCCTGCTTCTGCTACTACTACTGTAGCTGGTTTTCACAAATAGTCGCTTTTATGCCCCTGTAAATACAAGGTAGAAATGACACAACAAGGTAGCCGCATTTAACGGGTCATTTACAAGAATTTTGATTGATCTGAAAATGGGCTGTGATTATGATTTTCTTTTTTCTCTATAATCTACTTCATCGAGTTAAGAAAATCCGACCCGTACCTTGGCAGGAGGACCCGGTGAGGCATCCATTTGTGAACTGGTGTCTTGCAGCCATGGTGATGTCGCTTTCTCTTTGCATGTTTGTAGAAAAGAAAAATCTGAGCCCTAAAGTGCACGGCAACTATTTGATGGTCTAAAAAAAAAACACCGTTTGATGGTCTTGAATGGATGGTCATCCCGGTGGGTTCTTCATTTTTTGTTGAGCACCCCATTTTTCAGATGTAGTTAAAACAATGTGATAATCTGAGAAAAAAAAGGGATTTTTCAGGGTGGTTGACCATCTCCGGTGTGCCAGTAATTTTATCTTTAGTTCTTATCAACAGCCCTTTTAGCATATGTATGAAGATATATATATGTGTGTGTGTGTGTGTGTGTGAATATTATGTCTCTTCCTGTCTCTCTATCTATGGCTACTTTGATCTTGCGTGGTTGGATTTTCAGGCAAAGCAGCAGAGAAAGCATAGAAAAGGGACAGTTAAGCAGACTTACAGGGTCTCTGGTTAAATTCTCTCTTACAAATGAGAGTGTTTTTTTCAGTTGCTTGGACTCTTCAAAAATGGCGACAGGTGCATGTTGGATCCTTCCAAAATTGTGCATTTTTGGAGCATCCGACATGGCTGCGGCAGCATTTTCGAGAGTCCGAGTAACATATGTTTCTTTACACAAAAATGGAGGTTCAACCCAGTATTAGGAATGAGGCCGACAGAGAGAAAAGGTAATTCTTGGAGGGTGTTTACGCCCTCTGATTAACCTATGATTCCTATAAGCAAATTCAACAACCTTCTTCAGAAGTACTAGCACTCTTTGCTGTTTCCTCTGAGCTTAGCAAACTTACTCTGATCTCATCTTATGTTTGTTAAAAATTCTTGAAATTGTCCAACTGTCTACATGTGGGGAAGTTTCCATCTTTCAAAAGAGGCTGTGATGATATTGCTAAGATGGGTTGATTTTCGGGGCATGGAGACAATCTGACCCGTATCTTGGCATGGAAAACCCGGATGGTTTGTGATTGAGCCTTGTCATTCACATGCAACCGGTTCCTTTGCCGCCATGGCGCTGTCATTTTCTCTTTGCCCCATTCTTTTTGCAGATCTGAGCACCAACTGAAAACTAGATTTGGACTGGATTCGAACCCAGGACCTCTTGTTTGGTGACGATTTTGGTTATTTAGTTTTTGTTGAACACCTTATTGTTGTTCTCCATCAAAGTGTAGTTGAAAGAATGAGGCAATTGGAGAAAAAATGGTAGCATCTCAAGATGGTTGACCATCTCCATCATGCTTATGATTTCTACATCTTTCAGCTCTAACTAATATTAAGGACCATTTTTGATAATGTTCTCTGTTTTCTGTAACTGTTATACTCTGTTCCACGGAGGCTCTGGTTTCCTGGAAAAGCAACAGCAAAAGCATACAACAATGAATTGAAAAAGGAAAACAATGGGCTGTGATGATTATTTTACTGAACAAATGGAATCAGGCATTGTTGTTTCAGGCCCCTATCTTGGCAGGGTGACCCATATTATAGGGTTTGCAGCCATGACAGTGTCGATGCCTGAGATAAATTAAAGATCTGAGCCCAGAAGGAAGAATGAGGCCAACCAATAACCCTTTTCTTTTTTCCATTGGTATAGTCAGGGGCACTCATGGTTCAGTTTTTAGTTTTGACCAAATAAGAATGCAATAACATCTGTCTCTACGATGTGATGCTGATGTCAATGGTACTTCCTCTTTTCCATTTTAATGTTGCGTTACTCTCCAAATTGCTAGTTTCCATCTTTCCGAAAAGGCAATGATGATGTTGCTAACATAGGCTGTTATTTGGGCAGTGGGCAAGAGAAAACCCGACTCGTATCTTTGCAAGGAGAACTCAGATCATGCAATTTGTTCATTTTGCAGCCATGACATTGTCCCCTTCTCTTGCCCCGTTTTACACAGATCTGAGCCTCAACTTGCAAATTAGTAAGGGGTCACACAACGGATATCTGTGCACTTCCCCCATGTTACTACAACAACAACATTACCCAGTGTGATCCCACAAGGTGGGGTCTGGGGAGGATGGAGTGTACGACTACTTATGCCTACCTGTGGTGGGGGTAGAGAGGCTGTTTCTGATGGACCCTTTGGCTCAAGAAAAACATTTTTCAGAGCTGGTTTGAAAAATATAAAAAGCTAGGATGCAAATACTGAAGAAAGGAAAGTATTGCCGACAAAAGTATATAGTAAAAATAAGCCCCATGTTAATGCATTGAGAAAACCTACCCATATCTTGGCGGTGCGACATGGTATAGCATCATCTAGAAACCTGTCTCTGGTTATGCTACTGTGAGAAATATAGGGAAAAATAATATTGAATTGTTGTTGTTGTTGTATCTACATTATTACATGAGACCCTATTTATAGACCATAGAATACAATCCTTTACCAAATAGGATACTATTTAGTAGTCCTATTTCTATTCTAATAGGATTATATAAACCTATTCCTATTTTAATAGTATTGTATAAACTATTCCTATTCTAATAGGATTGTATAAACCTATTCATATTCTAACAGCTACCATCGCTCTTTTGGAGAAAATGAATACTGAAATGTGCTGTGATGATTGCTTTCTTCTGGTCTACATACTTACCAGCTTTGAGAAAATCTGACATGTATCTTGGCCGGGCGGCCCGTTATGGCAACATTGCAACCGGTGTCTGCAGCCATGGCATGTGTTGTTGTTTTCTCTTTTCATATCTTGGTGTGGCATCTTTTGGGGTCTTGTGAGATATGGGAGCTATTTAGGTTTCTGTATCTCCAAAGACTTAAGGTTGCAGGGGTTTAGCTTATGTCTTGGAAATGGTTAATCTGAGCCTCCAAAATATCTGCATTTGTCCAAGGAATTAAGATTTTAATTGAACTTGAGAAATGTTGACATTTTCTATGGGTGGTTATTCTCTTTCTCTGAAGTTCAATTTAGCCGATGAATTTGCCAGCACTTCTCTTACAGAGAGAAAGTTAACAACCCTTTTCATCAGCTAATGTCATTTATGCTCTTGATGATGATGATAATGATGATGATGATGATTAGCCATGGCTATGGCGCAATAATAAGGGAAAATACATATTCAAACCCCCCACCTGGTCCAGGAAAACCTGAATCCTAAACCCTGAACTTTGTGAATGAGGCTGTGATGATATTCTCCTGGAAGCTTGAAAATAAGATTTTAGAGCTGATAATTATCTTGGCTAAGCAAAAGAAGCACCAGGATATCTGCTTTTTGCAGTCATGAGAAGAGGCGGCGATGATGATGTTTCACTTTCCGAGCTAGCTGACTCTGGAACTTGAACAGTTTGACCCGTATCTTGGCCTGGCAAATCAGTGGATGGTCGGCATTTGGGATTCTCCCTTTGCACACAATCAGTGATTTTGCAGCCATGGCGTGGTTGCCTTCTCTTTGCCTGATCAAGATCATATTTGAGCCTAAAATTTCTGGGCATCGAACTTGAGTCCTCTTCCCTTTGAAATTCTTTAGAACTCAAGCATACAGTGGTACGAGCCAATAGAACAGATCCTATTCAATTAAGGTCGTCATTAAAATCCATTGATGTCTGCTCCTAATTTGTAGCTCAAGCTCCAGATCTAAGAATGAGGTACCAGAAAAGATGTGCACTTTTTCTTCTTCCGTAAGCCCATGATTTCAATGCCATAAACACTTTAATTTCCCATTGACTGTGTTGACTAGATAGATGGATATATAGATTGGAAAATATCTGCATTTGCATTTCCAAACAGGCCCATATAAATGAATCTATCGACAACTACCCTGTGTGCAAATATACTATTGATTGAAAATGCTAGAGGAATGGATTAAACCTTGGAGTTTGTCTTTAACAGTGACATGCTCTAATGATGGCTTCTTTTTGGGCTATCTACCTTACTGCATTGATAATATCCGACTTGTATCTTGGTGGGGTGAGCCAGCATTGTATTTTCTGCAAACCAGTGTCTGCAGCCATGGTGTGGTGACTTTCTCGGAGCCGGAAAATGTTTTCCTCCTTGCCAAACACACCCTATCTCTCTATAGTTAAAATTAATTCCAACATCATAGCACGATTAAAGATTCTTTTACTCAATAGTGAGAATCATCCCAGAAGGAAGAATGAATCCAACATAGAGAACATGTATTTCTTGGAGGGTGGTTGTTGACTTGTTATCTCTGATTGGCCTATGATTTCTCCTTCAACCAAACCAACAACCCTCTTTTCTGTGTTAATTTTCCAAAAAGGCAAATATCTATTGCCATTGATGTGATGCTGAATATTGCTGATAACTGCAGTAGTACGACTCCTTGTGTTCCAGTTTACTTGCCTTGAAACTGTCCTCAAATTGCTACAGAACAGATTCCATCTTTCAAAAGAGGCAGTGATGATACTTCTAATCAGGGCTGAAAATTGGGGCATGGAGAACCCCGACTCGTATCTTGGCAGGGCAAACCCTGATCATGCATCCGGTTCATTTTGCAGCCGATGATGTCATTTTCTCTTTTCCCCATTTGACGCAGATCTGAGCCTTAACTGCCAATCTGTCATTGTGGAATCTGCAAGACTCTAAATCAAAACCTCGTTAGATGGAAACAAAGTTCATTTTGCCTCAAATGACTCTAGCATTCGGAGAAAATGTGGATTTTTTCAGGGTGGTTGACCATCTCCTGTATATCAATGATTTCTTCTTTGCTCTAATCAGCAGTCTTTTTTGCTTTTGGATGGGGGCAGAAGTGCACAGATAATCAATTTTAGGACTGCTATTTAGGTAGCAGTCGAAGTTGAGCCCATTATGAAAACCTGACTGGTTTGTGATAGGGTGTTCTCTTTCACATTTAACCGGTTCTTTAGCAGCCATGACATTGTCGTCTTCTTCTCTTTTCCTCATTTCCCGCTGACCTGAGCCTCAATTTCCATCTAGTCCTGGATATTCCAGTACTCAAATCAGGACATCGTCTGGTTGAAACCCATGTCATGTTCAGGAGCTGGTTGGTTATGAGAATTATTCACTTTTTTCGAAATAATTCACTTTATTACTTTATTTCAAAATCAGTGTTTGGCTATACAATTTCCAAATCCAACTCGGAGTTGGATTTCAAATTTGGAGAACAGTAGATGTGCTCCAAACTTGTTTTCCAACTCCATCTTCATGAATTCCAAATAAGGTGCTCTTTTCTCTCCTTTGCAAAAAATCTAACCAAACACAACTCCATCTTCAGTTCTAACTTCATGTATTCCAAATAAAGTGAAAATATTTGA
Organism: Solanum lycopersicoides; assembly: GCA_022817965.1. Taxonomy (NCBI): domain Eukaryota; kingdom Viridiplantae; phylum Streptophyta; class Magnoliopsida; order Solanales; family Solanaceae; genus Solanum; species Solanum lycopersicoides. Next base: position 5,069,049 of record CM040626.1, read on the forward strand.
AATCTATGACCAAATGTCTACTTATAATCAGCTCTAAGAATGAGGCAAGTTGCATTGTTGTTGCTGCTGCTGCATCTTCTTCTGTTCCTTTCGTTCTTATTGATTGAGCAGCAAGAAATCAATTTAAGAGCAGGGAGAATTTAAGGCTAAGATGAGGATGCTGTTTTTGAGCAATTTGGTTTAGGGATTGAGATTATACGAGCTGTATCTTGGTGGGGTTGCCTGGAGAGGTTGCTGCCTGCAGCCTTGGCAGTTTCTGATAAACTCAATGTCTGATTGAACTGAGATCTGAGCCTTGTTAAGATTCGAAGAAAATCCAAATGGTCCTTAATGTTCCGGGGCCTGACTATTTTGGTCCTTGATATGTACTCCTTAGCACAAATGATCCTAATTACTTGCAAAGTGTCCATAACCCTTAGACTAACAGAAGAACCAAAGCTCCTGTTAAGTTTAAAGATATTTTCTCCTGTTCTTGCTACTGTTGGAATGTTTTATGAACTAAACAAGAAGAAATCAATGTAAGAACTGGAAAAAGTTTATGGCTTTGACGGTAATGCCTTTTTCTTTTTTGCGCAATTGGGTTGGCCGTTGAGATGGTAAGAGCCTTATCTTGGCAGGGCTGGGTAGGTTGCAGACATGGCGGTTTCTGATTAAACCCAATGCCTGATAAAATTGAAGTCCGAGTTATGCACATGTGTGCATTTATATTGTCTCTATACTACATACATGCATACACATACACATGTCATGTGAGAATGATAAAAATGGTCCCTTATTGAGGCAGTGATGATTTTCAATCTATCCCCCCAAGCTAGTAGTTGAGCATAGAGAGTACCCGACATGTATCTTGGTGGGCAATGACCCAAATACATGTGATTGTTACATGCAATTGGGGCGTTTGTAGCCAAGGTATGGCTGGACTTTCTTTGCTCGAGCATAAATACAGATCTGAGCCTCAATTGTCACTTATACAATCAGACTCAGACCTCTATGTAGCAGTCGTATTCTTTGACAACATTTCACTATAACAGTCATGTTTTTTGTGGGACCGATCTTTCACGTTATGTTGTATTATATGTTCTCTGTAGCAGCATTTCGCTATAGTAACCAAAAAATATTGGGAAAAACAATGCTGCTTTAGAGAGGTTTGGTTGTACCTTACTTTTGGTATATTTGCTATGGAGGAAACTATTTAAAGCTTATGCTTGTAGTTATTTAAAAACAAGTGACTTTTGTATTTGGGTAGACATCAATTTTTTCACTTCTGAGTTTTGCAGCGGTCAAAAGGTTTACTTTTTTCGTGTATGTAATATGTATTGTGTAGTAACTAAGAAGGCTATAACTGCTTCTGAGAGCAGCAACCAAAGCAGAGATGCATCCATATGGTGTTACATTGCCACTCTGCTTGATTTGAGTCACAACTGCTATAACACATCTGATCTATTCTTGTTATGGTTCTTTGTTCTATTATTTAGAATCCCAGGTTCTCTTTTATTTTGAGTGACTTCTTGTAGATAGGAGAGAGGTTATGGTGTCTCCAATTTCTCATAATCATTTTCTCTTTGCGCAAAGGCTTTGGCCTGTCCACTGTTGACTTCTGACTCCGTAGAGATAAATTTGAAGCATTTCAATGAGATTCAGGAGCTAAGATTTTGTTTTTGGTGATCATTCATGCCTAGTCAAAATTGAGATTCAGATTCAGCATAGAACTATTCTTTCATACTGTTGTTGAAGAGCCAAACACAAAGTGGTCATGGAGCTAGCCTTTTGAAATCTCTTGGAATAACTGAGTTATACAATTGCATCAACTAAGAATGACAACATTTTCTGTTTAATTGACCGTTTCTGTCATGCCTATGATATCTACTTTCTTGAGTTTGAGTTGTATACACTGTGACGCTGTCAATGTGAATCATTTTTTTACACTATCACGTCAAATCTGTATGTTGTGGGAGGTAGCCTGTCTTATTGTTACATTTTAAGGAGACTTACCTATAGATAGCCTTTCAGCAACCTGGTAGTGTAAAAATTATTCACACTGATGGTGTATTTTAACATAAAACTCATTTTCTTTTAGCTCTAACCTCACCTGCTATTTTTTCTTCATATATGTGTTTGTGTAACCAACCCCCATATATTAAGTACTATGTTGATCATTTTCGTCTACTGTTATACTTTGCTCCTACAGAGGCTGCATTTCTATGGCAAATCAACAGCAAAACCATGCAACAGTGTGTTGGAAAAGGGAAAATAACACAGATGTAATGATAATTTTACTGTCAGATTGACTGACTAGAGTGTTATTGTTTTACCTCTGTATCTTGATAGGGCAACCTGGACTATAAGGTTTGAAGCCGTGGAAGTGTCGAAGAACTCAAAGTCTGAGATCAATTGCTTATTATGAGTTTCAAATCTTATCAAAATAATCTGCAGATTTGATTTTCAGCTTGTTGATTTGCAGTGGACAAAATCTTAGATATTCTTACTAGTAATAGTCAAGTCTTGGACTGAAACTTATGTTTTACTGTAAGCCTTTTTACATCTTATGTCTATTGGTGTTTCGTCTACCTTTTTCGTTCTCTTTTCCAGCAGCTCTAAGGTTAGTTGGACTATGCCACAGTCGACAATAGATACTTTTTGAGTTGTTGGAACAATGTGAGCAGCTATGTTAGTCGGAAGAAAAGGCGGAATTTGTTTCCTTCCTGTATATGGTGGATTAGCCCGAAAGGAGAGGAATGCTAGGCGTTTTGAAGAGAAGCAGCTCCACCCAGAAGATAAAACTGAACTACATACTGCTTTTTCATTTTTTGTGTAAAGAAAGATGTGAAAAATGATTATATTCCATACTAAACATTTCAGGTTTCTTATAAAATGAACAGGACATGTTTAGTTGTTAGTTTCTGTTTTATTTTTGTACAATGTACAGAGGACTCAGCACATCCTCTGTGCTAGTTGCTCATGAAACTGTTGATTGTTGAAAAGGAATTACCAAATTCTATAAGGCTGCTAACAGAAGAACCATCAGAAGCTAGTTATAGCCAGAAGCGGAGTGAGTTTGAGAGTTCTAAATTTTCTTTTAAGAAGTTTGACCACAACTTTGTGGTGAAAAGCATTTGTATGACCTTACCTTATCACGTCAATCAATTTTGTTGAGGGTTTATAAGTTAACATATATATAAACTAGTAAAATTACTTGCGCTTTGCGCGGGAATTTGAGATCATGAAATTTATAAAATAATACTTAAAACATATCCGTCATTAAAACTGAAACATTATATTATCACATACAACATTACGTAGTAGCAAACATTAATAATGTAAAGGAAAATAAAAAATATTACATCTTATCATTTATTTATTCTTAATAACATAAACATTAATTAAAATTAATGACAGTAAAAATACTTACCAGGATCTATAGCATAAGTAATGGTGTCAATAAGCCACTCTACAGGAGCAAAATACACAAATATTTAATTGTGAAGAAGAAAAAAAAAAAGAGGTTCAAAATTTTCGTTGTTACGAAATGAGAGGAAATCTCTCTATTTATAGACAATAAAGGGTAGTGGATAAATATTTATGATGCCTTATCAGAAATGTTTCAACTATTTGAAAAAGTTGCAATCGTTCGAAAAAGGTCACAACCTTTCATAAAAGTTGTAACTTTTCATAACAATTGCAACTCTTTGATAAAAGTCGCATCATTTCATTAATGTCACAACTTTTCTTTAAAGTCCAACTCTTCATATAAAAGTCGCAACTTTTCATAAATTTCACAACCTTTTATGAAAGGTGAAGGATAATTTTGTAAACAAATAAATTAAAAGGAAATTCTGTTTTGTAGTGGCGCCACGTAGGCGAGCCTAAGGTTCTCTTTTATATATGATATATAGCAAAAAAATTTTTGCTAGAAAATTTTAAAAACTATAACATCTTTTTTATTTTAAAATAAATCGACCTTTTTCCATTTTTTTAGTAAAAAGTAAAGTGTAAAAATATTTTTAAAAAGTAAAATTACATAAAAAAAAATTCATTCTGATCAATTTCTGATCAAAGAAATTTTTCCATAATATATATGATTTATTTAATTTTTTAATATAAATATAGTATGTACGGAAAATCTATCGATTCAAAATAAACTTGACTTTGAGATAGAAGGTTTGACTTTAGCTGTTTATTATTTGGTCGGTGAGATAAGGATAATATATCGGCCCAACTATATAAAGAGTGTTTTAGTGAGAAAATGAGAAACAGTTCAGCCCAGAATGAAGAATGAGGCCAACTGAGAACACAAAAATGGATTTCATGGAGGATGGTTGCCATTCTCTGATTGGCCTATGATTTCTCCCTCCGATGAAACAAACAATCCTCCTTAAAAAAATTCCAAAAAAAAGAAAAAAAAATTATTACTTCCTTCGTTCCATTTTTACTAGGTTTTGCAAAATGTCCACAAATTGCTGTAGAAAAGATGGAAAGAGGCAGTGATGACATTGCTGTGTGATGATTCTGGGCTGAAATTTAGGGCATGGAGAAAATCCGACTCGTATCTTGGCGGGGCAAAACCCGAATCATGCAAAACCGGTTCATTTTTTTTTTGCAGCCATGGCGTTGTCGTCTTCTTCTCCTCGTTGCCCCTATTTTACACAGATCTGAGCCTCATTTTCGTATTCGGATGGAAACCCAGTTCATTTTAGCTCAAAAGACTGAGGTAATCGGAGAAAATGGGGATTTTTTTCATCTCCGGTATGTCAATGATTTCTTCTTTGCTCTAGTTGATAGTCCCTTAATCTTTTTGATTTAATTTCCTAGATTTTAATGTTGGGTATAAAATTGCATGTTTTGGGGATATGAGTTCTTTAGAAACTGAAACTATACAAAAATATTAACTTGTGTCTCGCAAAAAATTGTTTGTTATGAGTGCATAAACTAAAAACCAACACAAAATAGGGCAAATGTGTGAATGGTCCAGTAATGGAAGCTCAGCCCAGTATGAAGAATGAGGCCAACAGGGAGAAAAAAGGGGAGTTCTTTGGAGGGTGGTTGCCCTCTCTGATTGGCCTGTGATTTCTCTTTTATCCAAACTAACAACCCTCTATAAAAGTGAAAAAAAAACGATGTTTGTTGTCATTGCCTTCGATAGGGGCAATGTGATGTTAATGGCAGTTGTACTATTCAATTTTCTTATTATTCTGAGCTACATTTAGTTGCATGATCATAGTTCTTTAAGGACAGCAGGACAGAAGTGCAAATGACCCTCTGAGCTAAGGTCGGCTTATGCTTTAAAGCCACTAGAAAGCAGTCCAATCCAAACAGGCTATTTTTCTTGTTAAGGTTGTTCAAATGTGCCCTTCTGGAAAAGTTCCCATTTTTAGGCAGTGATGATATTTGCTAATTTGGGCTGATGTTTATTGTTTGGGGTATGGAGACAATCCGTATCTTGGCATGGCAAATCCAGATGGTTTGTGATTGAGTCTTCTCTTTCACATGCAACTGGTTCTTTTGCAGCCATGGCGGTTGTTGCCTTCTCTTTGCCCCAATTTCTTGCAGATCTGAGCCTCAATTTCCAACTAGTCCGACTGGATGTCCCAGGACTCAAAGAGTTCTGAACCTAAATGATGAAAAAACCCTATATATGCGCACACACACAAAAAAAACACATCATGAGAAAATGTCAAAAATGGTCCCTTATCAGGGCAATGATGATCTTTCAATTTATCCTCTTTAGCTAGTAATTGAGCATTGAGAGTACCTGGCCAGTATCTTGGTGGGGCAATGACCCGGATGCCTGTGATTTTGTTGCGGGCAACTTGGGAATATTTGCAGCCATGGCGTGACTGGACTCCGACTTTCTTTGCCTGAGCATAAGATGGATCTGAGCCTCAATTGTCACTTGTGGGTGTATTTGGAATGAAGGAAAATATTTTAGTGTTCACTACAATAAAAGAGACATTTTGTGTCAATAGAATTTCCTCTTGCTGACAATATTGATCGCTGCAAAACATTTAGCTGCAAATTAAGTTAATGTCATTGCATCTAAAGTCGCTAGTGTCTTAAGTGACATTTATATAGAGTGATGTTTATAAATACTCATATATGTTATTGCCGCTAAATATATTCTAGTAGCGATTATATCATTGCTGCTAAATAATTGCCACAAAATTCTTTGTTTGTTGTAGTAGAATCAGCCCTAAAGTGGCTATCTTGTGTACAACACCATACTTAAATGTGATCCCATTGTGGTCTGGAAAGTGGCTACCTTTTGTCATTTCTACAAATAATAAGACCTTCGACATGAGGCCATAATGAGGCTGTGATGATTTCATTCTTTACTCATCAGATGGTTGAGCTTCACTATATCTTGGCTTGGCATCTTTTGGGGTGTCTTGTGAGATACTGGAGCTATTTGGGTTTCTGCCTCTCACAAAGACTCCTTAAGCTTGCAGCCATGGTGGGGTTTAGCTTATGTTTGAGAAAAGGTGAATCTGAGCCTCCCAAATATCTGTTTGTGTGAAAGAATGAGGCTCTTTATGCTACCCAACTTATGCTGCATAACTTAATCCCTACGGAACTTATGCTGCATAACTTAATCCCTACGGAACTTATGCTGAGCGAGACAAAAGGTTCTCCAAACTTATGCAGAAACAAGAGCTCCTGATTTTGTTACCTCTCCTACGTGGTTTGCGAGCTTTGCATAGGAGCGGGGTTTTTACCCTGTGCGCACCCAAAGGGTAGCGGCTGCGGGTTTCCCTTTGTCATAAAAAAAGAGCTCCTGATTTTGGGGAAATCCGTGCAAAAACTTGTTAATTTAATGCATTGAGAAAATCTGACCTGTATCTTGGCAGGGCAACCCGGTATGACGTCATCTGTAAACTGGCGTTTGCAGCCATGGATGACATTGTCCCTTTCTCTTTGCATGTTCATATACAACAAAATATGAGCACTAAAGTCGATGGTAAATTATTTCTCAGATGGTCACTAAACTTAATGCGGGTTCTGAGGAACTTGAATACCCTATAGGGTTCAGTCCGAGCAACATAGAATACGTTCAATGAGGCAATGAAGATGTTCATTCTTTAAGAATCAGATAGTTGAACTTTGTAACTTGGTGTGGCAGCTCTAAGGGTCTGTGAGGTAAGAGAACTGTATTGGTTTTCATCTACTAGGCTATTAATGCTTGCTTGCAGCCATGACATAGTTTAGCTTTTTCCTGAGAAAAAGCAAATCTGAGCCTCCCAAGTATCTGTTGTGTTTGAGAATGAGGCTTTTTATTGAACTCGGGAATGGTAGAGATTTTCTAAGGGCGGTTAACTTTTTCTCCTAAGTTCAATTTTGCCAATGAATTTTCCTGTGCTTTTGTATAAAGTTTAACAGCCCTCTCAATTAGCAGAACGCTCTTCATGATGATGATGATGATGATATGATTGCCATGATTATGGTAATAATAAAGGAAAATACAGTTTTGCCCCTTTAACTTGTGGAGAACTCCGAACTAAACTTTTTGAATAAGGCTGTGATGATATTCGCCAAGAAGCTCGAAAATCAGATTTTTAAACTGATTCATATCTTGTCTAGACAAAGGCAGGGGAATTTGTGAGGATGCTTTTAGCACCCATGGTGGATTGGCTCTTTTTTCTGATTGATTTTCTCTCAAATCTGAGCCTCTTTTCTGTTTAAAGTATAGTTCTACAATATTTAGTCTTTCTTTTTCATTCTTGGTGCGATCAGTTCACACAAGGAAGAGTCCCCTTTGAGTAAGAAACTTTTTGTGTCCATCTATACAATTTCTCCAAATTGTTGGGTACGTACTGATATGAGACAAGGCCAAAGGGAATGGAAGTGAATATTGAGGATCCGTATATTGTTGCTGCATTTTACTTTTTTGATCAAGATTTGTTGCTGCATTTTTCCACATATTCAAACTTTGGATGTCTTGTTTTAATCTTGAACGCTCCAAGTTTCAGAGGCAGTGATGATTATTCATAATGAAATTGAAAAGTGAAAAAAATTAGAGTTGATTCGTGGCCTGGTTTGGTGAGTTCAATCGGAAGGTCTTATAAGGCAACTGTTGCTTGCAGCCAGGGCACTGTTCCAACTCTGCTCTTCCTTTTCTTTGATTAAATAGGCGAAAATCTGAGCCTCATTCCTTGCTTTGTGCATTTACTTTCTTTTTTTTTACCAGCCTTTCTGGAAAGAGATTTAGATTACCATCGCTCAGTTTCAAAAAAAAAAAAAAGAGATTTAGATTACCATCACTGTGAAACCACTGAAATCAACAGCTCCATCTGCCAATGCCAAAAGCCAAAAGTAAAAAGAAAGAAAAAAGGATTCTGCATTGAGTACATGTATTTGTCATCTTGATTTGGTTGACGAAAATTGGATCCTCCGCCCACATGAAAAGGTAATCATTTTTACCTGCAATTTGCTTTTCTGTTGGTGGAATATCGTCAAACTTGACATGAACAATATTGAAGTACTGTATGATTATTACATCTTATGTTGCACTTAAAATTTGATTTCCATCTGTAGGTGAACTGCTATCTAAAAAGCATGTCTTAGTAAATTTATGCAACTATCAATAGTGTCAATCACTACTATTGAATGCCAACTAATTCAACTATAGATGGAATGACAGTTTTATATGCATCCACTAATCAAGAACTATTGCTTTGTTCTTAAATGTTAGTATATGCTATGAAATGCACCATTTACAGTATATCTGTTGACAAATTATGTGCTTTTGTTGGGGTCAATTTTTGTTGTTGTAATTGCAGCATCCACTGAATCAGTGGCGTAGCCGGAAAATTCATGAAGGGTGTTCAATAATGTGGACATGGACTGTAGTAATAACCGATACGATAAGATAAACACATGCTCACATGTCCACTACCTAAACTTGGAACTGTTGGGAGATTATTGATCAAAAGCACCATATTGGCCAAGTTAATGGTGTATTCATTCCTGATTAGAGGTACCAGATGGGCAAATTAAATGGTAACGAACCACTTTTAACACTTTATTATATATATAAGTCAATGTCTTAAAAGGTATTAATGTACCTGAAACACTTTTAATGCCTTTTGAGAAAGTTTGATAATCAGTAGCTTTTTAATTTGAGAAAGAATATTTTAATACAATTATCTGAAAGACAATTTAAGATTTTATTTTTTTCATTTATTATTTTTATTATTATTAACACATAAAGAAACCTACAATCAATTGGAAAATAAATAATTTGACACGTTACATATATCTTTTAATTTATTTCTTTATAATTATCATATATTGTTATTCGTCTTAAATCTTTGTTTTTCTTTAATTAATAATTTGTTCTTAAAAATATTACATATCTTATTAAAATTTGGTTCAACAATTAGTACAACGTTATCATATTTTTTAAATATTAACTGTGCTTTGGAATTCAACCCTACCAAATCCTAATTGAAGAATAGGTCAAAGCAATATAGATGGAGAGAAGAGGAAGCTCCAAATGACCCAAAAGAATAGGTCTGTATCCCTCATATTCAAACGTATCGTTTTATAATGTATCCTATTATATTATTTTGATGAATATAACTGTTGGATAGGACAACAATTCGAAGAATAAACCTATAAGAAAAATGAAGTACACCTAAGCTACTATGTTTTTTTTTTTTTGGAATCAAAGACAGGAAAGCTGATGGATGTTGATAATCATCAGGTTAGTTATCTTCAACATGGGCCTTACCATTGTTTAAGAACAGGACAAATTCATTTCCAAGAAGAAATAACTGTAAACATCCTCAAAAGGTTATCTGTGCGGTCTCTTCTTCGATTTTAATGTGTTTTAAAATTTTGGAAGGAGTTAATCTCTCAGCCTTACTTTATGATGAAGCATCAAAGTCATGCAATGAATGACTTAAATTCCAAAAAGTTTCTTGTTAGCCAATGGCATGTTTAATTTCTTTTCTTCTCCTCTATCTTCGGTTCAACCGCCTGTTGAGGATATAGAAAACCTTGATTGTCCTTCATATTGCAAACCATTAACTTGTATGTTCCATTGTTCTTGTGATGGTTTGGTTCTTCTCTCAATTATCAAACACCTTTTGCTATGGAACCTCTCTACAAGAGAATCAATTGAACTTCCATGTTCAGAACACACAAAAGAGAGGCTTACTTACTGTATGGGATATGACTCAACTAGTGATGACTACAAAATCCTTTTAAGTTTAACTATCCTAGGATGGAAATTCTAGCGCTAAAAAGTGGTTCTTGGAGAGAAAACAATAGATGTCGAGCTGACTTTGAACCTTTGTGGGTTTGTCATGTTGATTCTTTTGCATTTCTACATGGAGCATTTCATTGGGTAATTGGTTGCATATGAGATTGTTTTGTGGTTTCATTTAGTATTTCAGATGAGGTGTACGGAGAGATACAGTTGCTAGAGCCAATGATGGAAAATGTCAAAGGTTTCACCAACCATGGAGTTTCAGTATTGGGAGGAATGCTTTGCTTTTATTACGCTCATGCTCCTTATAACTCGAGGGAGACGACTTTTAAGTTATGGGTAATGAAGGATTACAGTGTCAAGGAATCTTGGATACCATTATATACTATACAAGATAACGATTTGCATTTACTCAGACCGATATATATGTTTGCAGATGGTGACAGATGTATAGACCACGTAGGGTTTGATTTCCCATTTAGGACATCCAAAGGACCACTAGAATTATGGCTCAAATATAATATCCTAAAGCAAGCAATTATTTATACAGAAAGCTTGATCTCTCCAAAATCACTTATTTTAGCGCTTGCTTATGTATGATCGAGACATTTCTTTATTTTATTGGTTTTCGAGTATCATGTAACAAACTCTTAATTTTGATAAGTTTATCTATTGCACACTAATTTTTGTTATGTAAAATTGTCAGCTCTCTTCTTTTGTGTAATTACATAATCTCTACTCTTTTAGACAATATTAGTAGACTAGAACCTTTTATTCTATTCTTCGACCTCCAAATCCTCCATATCTGCATACTTAAAAGGTTTAACCAAGTATTTGGCGATCTCAAATGTGTTGATATCAATGAAGACTTATTTTTTTAATAAATCAAATAAAAGAAGATTACGTAAACACTTACTCGAGATCTCAATGCATTTACTTCACTGCATTGCAATGGTATCCTTGCTATCAATTTCATAAGTGAATGATATGATTTGTGAGATAACTCGTGAAAACCATTAAAAATTCCTCAAATTCTTATAGTCTTACAAAAAGAGTATATTAAATGAACAAATTATAGTTCATAAATAACATATTAGAATATTTTAAAATATCACCACTTATAAATCACATATATCCTTATTATTTTTATAAATAGACATATTGGGAATTGTTGTATGTTATAATAAAGATAGTGTGATTTAATAAAGAGATCAATAGTAGAAACTAAACATATGCGTTCTACCTGATGTTTTATATGGCAATTCATACTCTACCTGATGCATATTATGCTACATAATCTATTTATACAAACTTTATATAGATTTAACTATTAATTAAAATATATTATAAATATAAATTAAAATCAAGTTAAAAAAAACGTTTATATATTACGGTAAAAAGTGTTTGGATCCTTTACAGCCATAAAGACCACTAGACTTTTCATTTGAAAGGTGACTCCTGTGATTTCCACGTCAACGACTGATGACTTGCTATTACCGGTTACCATCTCCCCTTTTTTCATATACAACAATCTTTACATAATAGTTAATACTAACATTTCTTCATTTTTCTCTCTCTCTCTCTCTCTTTGCTTCTCCATAGGTTTAAGGTATGTACTTTTTCTCATTTTTTATATTCATATTATTTTAAGACAGTTCTGTTTTGCATTACATGGTTTTTTTTTCTTGATTTTTAGAAGTAAGTAGTTCATATCTGAGCTCAATTTTATGCTCAAGTCATTGAGTATGGACTATTTATAGGATTTAGAATTGGTTAATTTTGTGTAAGTTTTTGCTGGCTATTTCACTAAGTGACTGGTCCTGTTTATATAGTGATAAAGATTCAATACTGTGAATGCAGGATCTGCTGTTTGGTTTCTTGATTTTATGGGGTTGTTAAATTTATGAGAGATTTTGCTTGTGGGGTTGTCAGTTAATTAGTGATAAAGATTCAATTTTTAATGCAGTATTATCATCTTTATTTTATGGGGTTGTTAAAGTTTCTGTCTTTTTTGCTATTTTTTGAGAGATTTTACTAGTGGGCAGTCTTTATAGTGATAAAGATTCAATTTTTAATGCAGAATCTGCTGTTTCTTTTATGGGGTTGTTAAAGTTTCTGTCTTTATTGCTATTTTTTTTGACAATAGTGATAAAGATTTAATTTTTAATGCAGAATCTTCTGTTTGCTTTCTTGATTTTATGGGATTGTTGAAGTTTCTGTCTCTTTTGCTCTTTTTTCTTCTTCTTTTCTAAGAGATATTAGTTGTGGTAGTTTGTTAAATAGTGATGAAGATTCAATTTTGTATATGCTGAATTTGCTGTTTGTTTTCTTGATTCTATGGGGTTGTTGAAGTTTCTGTCTTTTTGCTATTTTCTGAGAGAATATTGTTTGTGCTTGTTCCACTTTTGAGCTTGGAATTGTATATGGTTGTCACAGATACATCATTGACTTTGAGGTTTGGTTAAAATGGATCCGAGGTTTAATGGACATCGGAGTTCTTTGAATAATTTTCGATTTGGGAACCAACCATTACCTTTTTCTTCAGAGCAGAGGATGATTAATGGACCAAGATTTGGACTCATTTATTCAGATCAGAATCTACTCAATGGTCCTAGACTTGAAAATAACTTTGTCCAACACGATTTTGGTGCTGTTGGATTTATAAGTGGTGACCATTTACCTACTAGTGTAGAATCAAGAACTGACCTTGGCGTTGAGAACGACTTCAATGAAGATATTGATTTCTCGGATGCAGTGTTGAGCTATATAAATCGGATGCTAATGGAAGAAGACATGGAGGACAAGACAGATATGCTTCAGGAGTCCTTGGAACTTCAAGCTAAAGAGAAGTCACTTTATGAGGTCCTCGGTAAGAAGTATCCACCATCACCGGAGCAAAACGTGTTTACTGATCGGAACAGTGAGAGTCCCGATGACTACTTTGCAGGAAGTATATACAATTCCACAAGTAATACTGGTGACAGTAGTGGTTACCTAGTCGATCCAAGGGGGGTTAACATTTCTACCGACTGCAATTCTTCTTACTTCGAAGGCCTTTCATTTCATAATACTTCTTCAGTATGCTCATCAAATAGTGGGAGTAATGTTGTAGATGGATTCTTAGAGTCTCCTGTTAGTTCTTTTCATATTTCTAATATATACGATGAGAGTCAATCTATTTTGAACTTTCAGAAAGGAGTTGAAGAAGCAAGTAAGTTCCTCCCGACTAGTAATAACTTGTTGAACAGTATAGATATAAATGGCTTGCCATCTCGGGAGCCCCAAAGGCAAACTGCTTATGCAGCTGCTCAGGTGGAGGAAAAGGATGAGGGAGAGACTTCACCAACTGAGGCGAGAGGGAAGAAAAATCCTCTGAGGGGTGATAATAATATCGAAGAAGAAAGGAGTAGCAAACAGGCTGCAGTTTTTACAGAATCAACTCTGCGGTCGGAGGAGTTTGATATCGTCTTGCTGAATAGCATGGGGAAGGGAGGAGAAGCACTAGAAGCTTATCAACAAAACCTGAAGAATGCTAAAAGCAAAACCACGGTGCAGATATCAAAAGGATCAAAAGGAGGAAAGGGCCGGGGGAAGAAACAGGGTGGAAAGAAGGAAGTCATAGATTTGAGAACTCTCATGATAAATTGCGCGCAGGCTGTTGCTGCTGACGATTCCAGGATAGCGAATGAACTTTTGAAACAGATCAGACAACATTCATCCCCATTTGGAGATGGAAACCAGAGATTGGCTCATTGCTTTGCAGATGGTCTCGAGGCGCGTTTGGCTGGTACTGGGAGCCAGATATATAAAGCTCTTGTCAATAAACGAACATCTGCAGCTGATCTTTTGAAGGCCTACCATTTGTATCTCGCATCTAGCCCATTCAGAAAGATCTCAAGTTTTGCTTCAAACAAAACAATCATGATAAATGCAGAGAATGCAACAAGGGTTCATGTTATTGACTTTGGCATCCTGTATGGTTTCCAATGGCCCACATTCATCCAGCGTATTGCAGAAAGAGAAGGGGGGCCACCGAGGCTTCGTATTACTGGCATAGAGTTTCCCCAACCAGGCTTCAGGCCAGCGGAACGGATTGAAGAAACAGGTCGCCGTTTGGCTGATTATGCTCGATCCTTTAATGTTCCATTTGAATACCATGCAATTGCAAAGAAATGGGAGAGCATTACAGTTGAGGATCTAAAACTCGACAAAGATGAATTTCTTGCTGTCAACTGCTTGTATCGTTTTAAGAACCTGCATGATGAGACTATTGCAGTTGAAAGTTCAAGAACTATCGTCCTCAACCTCGTAAGGAAGATCAATCCAGATATCTTCGTGCATGGTATTGTCAATGGGGCCTATAGTGCCCCATTTTTCGTCACAAGGTTTCGTGAGGCCTTATTCCACTTTTCTGCACTTTTTGATATGCTTGAAACTATTGTTCCCCGTGAGATTCCAGAAAGACGATTAATCGAGAGAGAGATATTTGGGAGGGAAGCTCTGAATGTCATAGCTTGTGAGGGATGGGAGAGAGTTGAACGTCCAGAGACATACAAGCAGTGGCAAGCTCGTATTATGGGGGCAAGGTTTACACAGATACCTTTTGACAGGGAGGAATTCGTGAATAAGGCAATAGGGAAAGTGAGGTTAGGATATCATAGAGACTTTATAATAGATGAAGATAGCCAGTGGTTGTTGCTGGGGTGGAAAGGAAGAACAATTTACGCCTTATCGTGTTGGAAACCTGTGTAAGAAACTTGAAACACATTCTTACTTTTGAATCCCAAGTCCATCCACATATTTGAAGATCAAATGCAGCAGTACAGTTTGCCAATGTCACAGGTAACTGGCTTCTCAGTGTCTTGATACAGTAATAAAGACTACTTCCAGAAGTAGCAACAAGATCATTTGGTTGCTAAACTTTTCGAGTTTCTAATATGGACGGGGCTATAATACTGCAGTGTACACTTCAATAACCATCTGATAATCAAACAAGACGAGGGTTCGGTGCATGTTCTTGGTGATGATCATCAGCATACACAACATAGGAGTTGAATTGATTGACGAATCGATATTCCATAGAAGAATGACCGAGGCCATAAAATCGTTCGTTGAAGAGCTATAGCTGATAAGACATGGCTGCATATTGTGCATCAGATATGTATTCTGGAATTTTGTTGAGCTTGCCTTATATGTTTGTTCAATATACTTGAGCCCTATTTGAAGTTTAAGTTTTATGCATCGACAGTGTAAATATTTTTTTTTTTTACTATATGTGTAATTTAACTGCAAGTAATAGTACATTGATTTAAACTACACCTCTTGCCATGTGACTTCTTAACAAATTGCATTTAAAATATTTGTGGGGACACTTTTAGTACATTTGATAACAAAACTTTGAAAATTGTGATGTCGTTTAGCTGTGGGACATAAAGCAGAGCTTATTGTTAGGATTCTTGTGAGTATTTTTAGTTATTTATTTATTTATAGTAACTCAGTTGATTGACTAATTATATTTACATCTTATTATCGGGAATTCAATTTCCTGCCTTGTGATTTTTTTCTTCTCTATTTTTTTATATGTATAACAGTAATACTAAAAGAACGGTGGAGGTTATGTTGAAGATGTAACACGAGGTACATAACAAAAGCGGAGCTAGAATTTAAAATTATGAGTTTTGAACTTGTTATCGAATCCATAACTAGTTTAAGTTATGATTCACAATTAATTATTTATATATATGTGATGATTTAAAAAAAATATAAATACATAATCTAAAACAAAAGATTAAGAGATTCGTCTAAACTCATATCTTATAATTTAGTGTTACGTTGCCTCCATTGTACTAATATACAAGTAAAACCAAATCAATAGATTCATGACGATTCAATAATTTTTGTTCAAAGCTCGTATAATATATATATATATATATATATATATATATATATATATATATATATATATTTGTCTATAAATTATTTTAAAATTATTATAAAAACTCATATAAACTTTAAATTCAGGATCTACTCCTTATGAGATCCATTTTTCCATGAAGTAAGAAAGAATTGATTTTAAAAGAGAGAGAATCAAGTTTTGTAATGTCTCATATTTAGGGACCACAATTGATGGTGTTCTTCTAGAGACTTTGATAGGACTTATTATTTAATTTAAATTATAGTCAAAACCAGCAAAAAAAAAAGAAAAAAAGAATCTCAGTATATAATATGTTTTTTTAGTGTATATAAAATATGTTGATATAATAAGCAAAAATAACGGCTGAAACGCCATTGATAAAGACATAGTGCTTCCCAATAATTTCTCATATTAAAAATAAATGTTTTCTTCGACCAATGAGATATTAAAAAAATTGACTCAGTCTAATATTTCATTTATTAGATTATTTGATATCATAATTATTATAGTAAATGAGTCTGAATACTTTAATCATTTGAGGAATCTACTATTTTATTTATTTATATACGTGGGCTATTCAAAACACGTCTAATCTTCTACTTTGTTTATACGACTATTCAAAGCCCTACCATTAATGAAACTTAAGAAATAATTAAAAAAGTCAATCATATTTATTGTTGTGCTTATAAGATATTTTTTTTTTTTGTTGTTTCCGCGTGTTCATAGCCTATATTGAAGCTCCGACTAAATCCAATCGCGCACTGCAAGGCTCATTTGGAGGTGACACTCCCAACAATATTTTCTCTGAACCTAGTATTTGAACATGAAACATGAGATTAAAAGTCAAACAGTCTCACCACTGCACCACTAACACATGTTGCTCAGATGATACTAGTTAAATTCATTGAAAGTCAAGAAATGCAAGGTTACTAGTATCTTGGGTTGTTGGTAAAAGATCACAGGCTAACTAAAAGTTTAAATTGTTTGTAAAGCTTATAATGCTGACTTTATTAGGTGACTTTTATATTACAAACATTAAAAAATTAATTGTAGATGTATACCAAAACAATTGTTTTAAGCTATCTACATATTTTATTAAGTTCATATATTTTTTATGTTTTAAAAAAAGAGACTTTGGATTAGTTTGATACTAAGAAAAATGTTTTTTATGAAAATAAATAACAGAAAATATTATCAAAGAAACATTTATTCGTAATATAGGAATATCTAAAGGAGTCAAATCACATGGCTCTATTGTACACGGCTCAAATTCATGACCTCTAATCACAAGTTTACTAGTTACGTCAAGGCTCGCAAGAACCTTTTTTTTTCCCCACGATTTCTCATACCCACATTGGAGTCCGATTAAATCCAAATTCGCACAAAAAAATCCGTACCCAAGGGGCTCGAGCCCGAGACCTCTTGGTTAAGGACGGAGGAGTACTTACCACTCCACCACAACCTTTGCTGGTGGCTAGTGAGAACCATTTGCATATGAACTATAAAACCATGGCCTTGATCCACCAGATAAGTTTGATTGACATCAATGAGGCATAAAATGAAAATCATAAAGTTGAAACATTATTTGGTGAAGCATGCAAATGCAAGCAAGTAATAATAAGATAGTACTTTGCCTCTTGCACAAGTTCAACAGTGCTTATTGAGTTATTTGCCTTCCAAACATCAGAAAAATCAAGAGAGGCACATAATATAACCCTCTACTGTATCATTGAACTATTGGCAAGTCATATCTGAGTATGCCATGGTGTCGATGAGGTTAGCTGCTACGCAGGGGGGAACGGGGAGAGATCTGCAATAGTACAATCAAACTCAGATGCCTATCTACCTTAAGTTTATAGCCTCCCCTTTGAACAAATGTTGGTAGAATAGACTGATGAAAAATTCGGACATAGTCCTAGGGAGACGTATATCAGAAACGAGTAGAGATTTGTGCAAATAGAGCCTTGAAATCCTTAGTTGGAGTGCCAGTTCCCTCAGGTTTTGAGGCCAGATCAAATGCCTTAAATTTTGCTTCCTCATACTGCAGTGCCTGTCAACACCGAAATACCTCAACGAGTTTAGTCATAGAAAATGAGCAAACAGGCAGCAAAGCTCTAGAGTATGAGGTTTGATGAAAGCATGAAGCGTTGAAGCAGACCAAAGTAAAAGCAAAGGACCTATATAGAATCAAAAAAGATCCGAGGCCGTTAATATACCTGAATGCAGACTTCTGCAACATCAGCCCTAGCAACAGTTTTAGTTTCTGTCTCGAGAAGTTCATCGTCCTTTCCAACAAGTAGTTCCCTTATACCACCTTCTTTATCTTGTAGCCCTCCAGCCCTGAAAAAAAAAAAAGAAACATATAAATGGTGATCAAACATCAAATCTTAAATGAATTTTGGGATGATTGTAAAATAGAGGTGACATCACAGGAATAATTGACAAGCGAGTGGAATAATAATAAAAATGAGGGCATAAACCTTGGATGAATTTAGTATTGTCCAAGAAGAACTACAGTTTTCTGTATTCACCAGTTGAAAACATAATTGAGTATAAAAGTACAATTTGTCTAACAGTTTGAGCTTTTAAACGAGTTGTACACACACTTCGACATGGTAACGACATGGTAAGAGAGTAGGCAAAGATTCTAAGTTCAAGTCTCACCTTTATCCATTTTCAGAAAAAATCTCCATGTGCTTGTATAATGAAAAAGAGCTGGGCTCGCATGCGAGGGGCTTTATTGAAAAACCAAAATATAATTACATAAAGGCATAATACATAGATAGACACCTTAACTTGACAACTAAACACTCCAACGTTGAGAATGCACATCCTCGTCCCTACTATGTCTCATGGACACCCGATGCTGCCGTGGGACCATTAAGTTATAGAGGTGTCTAGATAATCATTTTGTAAGTTGGAGTGTTCAACTGACACAGTGGTGACAAGTCGAGGTATCTTTTTGGCGCTTCTCCAATCAAATTTCTACTTAGAGAGAGAGCTAACTGCTGCCAAACTAAAAGTTTTTCATCCTTGATCCTTCCTTTTAGTAGTGTTCTTGACTAGAATCATAAATGGTAATCTTTTCTATAAGATGTAATGAAAGGTACTCCAGGGTCAAAGGGTGTTCTTTGGAATTGTGTGATCTCCATAGAGATGAAGGATGACAACACTGAGATACAAATAAATTATACAACAATCCATCTCTTCTGCCTTTCATGAATAGTTTATCATTATACCAAGAAATACTAGTGGGTTCCTTCAGAAGGTTAGATACTCTGCGCTTCCTAGTAAATGCTCAGGAATTTGGTTCTGTATGCATAACGTAGTCAGTTTTTTTTTTTTCAGTTTATCTTTGAAGCATATTGAACTTTATTTGCACACAAGTGTATTTTGAGGGACAACTTTAGGCCTAAGAAAAGAGAAACTGTGATTTGCCCTGAAGCCTGTCCATTTTGGCCTAATAACTCTCGCAGATTTGTTCCTTCAGTTATGCTGTTCAATTAAGCCACCATGAGCCCAAAAGCATGCATACCATGTTAACTTGCGCTACACAAATCTCCCCTGTCCCCTTCGAAAACCTGTCAGCCTAGAAGCCTAGAAATCCTTCTCTTTGACCTGCCCTCCATTTACCCAACTTCTGCCATGGGAGACTGGGAGTCATATAGCCCCTCCTTTAGGACACAACATCCTTGCTGAGGTTTGTTCCACATTGTATTGTGAACGTTTGGCTCTAAGACCATATGTATAACAGTCCAAGCCCATCGCACGTATTGACTGCTTTGACCCAACAGATCTCAAAAATTTGTCCCTCGGGCTACACCAGCGACGAGCCCAAAAGCGTCGACCGTGTGAACTTGTGCTCTTATAGCACTTTACTCTTCTCTGCCTGTCTGATGTGGGATTTGCCTATGGTATCATATGCACACGTTTTTCAGAAGCTTGTCAGCTTAGATGCTTGTCAGCTTAGATGCTTGTCAGTCATTCTATTTGACCCGTCCTCATCACCGCACACACACACACCCTCTCCCGTCACGGCCATCATAAAGCCATCCTCTTTCCTTATCACAGTACCATATATTCCTAACCCAGCATTATTTTGGCTCACCAGAATTATTCTCAACTACTAATTCATTTCCCAAATTTGCTTCATATTTCTTTCAAATATGCAAATCCTTTTACCGATTAAAAAATCACATTTCCAAGCCTTAGACATTATACCTACAAACTAGTTAAAAGTAAAAGCTTCTAAAAAACTTCTATACTATTAGGATAGTGCGACTCACATTTTTTGGTTTATTTCACACCTATTATGGCATAAATATCTATTACGAGAACCTTTCGTTATTATAAATAAACAATCAATGCTTTTGCCATATTTATACAGCCACAAAGGAATATTGATACAGATATCAGCATTGGACTAACCTTATAATTGTATATGGAATTCCAGAGTCAGCCAAATATTGTTCAGCCTTTCTCTTCCAAATCTGTAACCTTCATAAAAGTTAGTCTGCCAGAATTTATGGATGACAATATTTCCCAAAAGAGAAAGAAAGTCAAAACGTAACAGTGAGAAACTAATCAAGCATCAACCAAATAAAAAGTGTCAGTAGTCAGCAATGTAATATTATCAATTCCCTTGAAGTTACATTCTTTTCCAAACACGCATAACTGGAAAACAGTTATCCTCTCCTAAGATGCAAGCATAGGACCAACTTAACATCTATATAAGTTCTGACATCTAATATGTTAATGCGATGGCAGCATCATTGAGGAATGCACTCATTATAAAAATATACTCCCTCCGT
Source organism: Solanum lycopersicoides (assembly GCA_022817965.1). Taxonomy (NCBI): domain Eukaryota; kingdom Viridiplantae; phylum Streptophyta; class Magnoliopsida; order Solanales; family Solanaceae; genus Solanum; species Solanum lycopersicoides. Next base: position 5,089,978 of record CM040626.1, read on the forward strand.
TTCAGTTTGTTTGCCTTACTTTTCTTTTAATCCGTATTCTTTTACTTTTAGTCCATTTCAAAAAGAACGCTTCTTTCCTTCTTCAAAAACTCTTTAATTTCAACTTTTCACCTGGCATGTTTATGACCACAGTCCACAAGATTAAAAGACATTTTTGAACATTCTACATATCTTTATTTTAAAACCACAAGATTTGAAAGTCTTCTTTACTTTCTTAAACTTTGTGCCAAGTCATGGCCAGACAAACAAATATTACATCTAGTATGACCTTAAATAGCTTCTGATATTTGACTATGAGAAACAAAAACTTGTAGACAGTACACATGCAGCCACAATATTTTTGCCGCTGTGGAAATGGTCGGGCAATGTGGCCATGAAAATGGCAGTAGAAATAAAGGAAAGAGAGTACTTTTGCAGGAAAAAGATCAAGGAAAAGAATCAAGTAACAAACCAATATGTTCCCGTTCCCCAAACTGTTCAAGGGGTGGTTAGGATTTGTCCCTCCCATTGACCCAACTAGCACGATCTGCTTCACACCAGCAGCTTTAGCTGTAAAATGCATAGTGTATATCTTAGATAAGCAGATAAAAGTGCATTCTAAGTACCAGAACTGCCCAAGATTATTCCATACCAGCATCTATTTGGTTCTTTTGGCCGATCCAATCTACCTAAAAATACAAAGTCAGTAAATTTGTGTCAGACAACAACTACGAACCTGAGGACGGATATGAGTACCCAAAATATGATGTACCTGTTCAGGATTTGCCCCATCCTCAAAATAGAATTCAGGTCTTCCACCTTTAGTTGGATCAAACCCGGGTTTCATTTTTGGAACAGCACTTGTAAGAATAACAAGAGCATCAATACCTTGTATAGCAGGAACAAGACTCTCGGTATTCCTGATATCACCAATATAAACATCATCTGCACCACCAATTTTTTGTTTGCTTTCCTCTGTTCGAACCAAACCTCTAGCTGTATAATTCTCTGACCTCTCCTTCAACTTCTTATAGACAATTGATCCTACAGTTTGAACGTGTCAATCAACTTGCATCATATTATAAAGCTCATAGCCACTTGACATGGTCTATTCTAGCATTAGTCATTTACCAAGAAGCCCAAGAATAGAAAAGACAAAATTCCAAGAGAAGTTGTAGCTTTGGGATACTCAGGTTGAATATTCTTCAACTAGAACCATCTAAGTCATTGTGCGGAAGTTCTTAAACCATTTTATGTTCAGTCATGTGTTTACCTAATAAACAGCCAATTGAAATATGATGATAAATAACCAATAGTCCAACTAAAGAGTACATGACCACCTTCACCATCGGAAACAAACAAATTGATGGATGATCCTAACTCCTAAAAAGAGATAAATGATAAAACAAACAGAAGAAAAGTACATTCTTGAAAGCTATCAAGAGCCTCCATTGATAGATTTGAGAAGCAATGCTAATGACAACAGTGTACATATTGTTATAACAGAACTTTAATGCTAAAAATGGGTCTCATCGCTTGAGCTCCTATCTCTTCTTTTAGATTATTCTTTATGAAGGGGGTAAAAGAAAGATTAAAACTTAATGTTCTAGAACAATATGTAACACTCAAAGGTGTGCTCTAAGTGGTCAATGAAGTGGATTGAGAACTATGAGGTCTCAAGTTCAAATCTACTCGCCAAAACATTAAGTGATCTCTTCCCATTTGTTCAACCCTTGGTGGACAGACTACCGAGCACCAGTACTGGCGGAAACTAATAGGTAACCAATGTAATTAGTCAAGGTGCGGTCAAGCTAGCCCGAGCACCACGATAAAAATGTATGATCAGTTGATCTCCTCTCCACAATTTTTTCCCAAATAATACGATGATGTAATCATCATATGCCTTAGCTAGGTCTCATTATTATCACACTCACAAATTCTAATACCTCAATCCCACATTACTCATCAACATTACTTCCCCAAAATCCAAAATCATAAACAGAATCCCCAAGAATTAGCACCCTGAAAACTACATAAACAATTTTTGGGAAAAAAAATATAATCTTTTTACATAATTCACACCCCATAGCCACAAAATATCAGTAGTTACAGAAATACTCCACATTAAAAAGGGCAGCCTGGTGCATAAAGCATTCTGCATTAGCCTGAACACCCCAAGATGTCCCAGGACAGTCTACCCTAACACAAGAATTAGTGGTTGCTTCCTTGGCTTGAATCCATAACCTATAGATACAATACAACTTTACCATTGCCCTAAACCCCTTCTTACTTCCAAAAGGAGAAAAACACTCAACCAAACACAATTTCATTAAAGATTATCAAAATCAAGAAACCCCAAAAGCATAAAAAGGGAAACTTTACCAGTTCTTCCACCAGCACCAGTAACAAGAACAGTGCTTGTGTTCAAATCAGCCATTGCCAACACTGTAAATCTACAAAAAATCTTGTTTTTCTTTGGAAATGAAACAAATGATGATGAGGTAGTTTTTACAAGTGAAGAAGACAATTCTGGAAGTCTCTGATTTACCAAACTTAATTTATGGCATTGGTAAGGAGATACACGTGTCAAGGCAGCCATTTTTATAGCCAAAGAAATTTTTTTTAGTAGTCCATTCAAGAATCAAATGTATTATTTGTACTTATTTAGAGTTAAAAGAGATTTTTTGTACATTTTTCTTATCCATTTGTTAGATTTTCATGTCACCTTATCAACTTCTCATGGGGTTTTTATGGTCTACTTGTTGGGCCTATGAAAGTAAACTTCATGTGGTTTGAGTCACACCCTATCATTGGGCCTAAAGACACATTGCATATACAACCTTTAATGTTCGCTCGCTGACAAGCAACACTTCTCCTCTCGCTCATCGAAACAAAAAGTTAATGGTTACACACCTCTTCTATATTCACTATAAAGAGTCAATCTTCATTAAAAGTAGGTATAATTATTGGTTACAATTTGTTTAGTTATGATTTATAGTTATGATATTGGAGTTGTATCTATTCGTTCAATCTAAGTATGTTTATGTGTTCAATTTTATTGGATACGTCATATTTGGTTGCCCAACGTAGTTGCATTGATATATTAAAACGTTTTGATGTCCCAAAGTAAGAGTTCGAGGTTTTGAGTTTCTTTTTTTTCCGTGTGTTAGTCTATTGATTTTTTAGAAATTAATTGTTTGATTCCATTGGCTCCAAATCATGCATCGTCGGACCACATAAGTATTGTGATCAGTACTCATTGTATTTTCATTAATAACACTTTTTCACCGTTTCAATGTCAAGAAAAAAGAATTCAAGATTTTAAGCATTTTTAATGTGTGTTCGGACCAACTCTGTCTGCCCCCAAATTGTTGCTAAACACAATTGATTAATTTTGTCTCTTTCGTATTCTTTATTTATTTGTTTTGGTATCTTTGATGCTCTTAGTCTTAGTATTTGAGGTTTTGATATCCTTGATATAATGACTTTCAGGTTTTGAAAAATAATATTTAATAGAATTTAGTGTATTTCTTACATTAATAAGATTTGAGTTTCCACATTATAGTTGTATTTGTAACTTACACAATTAATATAAGTTGGGTGAATTCGTTGCTTCGCCACCTAGGAGGTTAAGTGTGGGTGTCTATTACATATCGTGTCTTGAATTAGCTAAGGTTAAGCTAAGAAAAACAAGAAGAATCAAATTTGGAAATAAGTAAGGAAATCTGGAAATTCAAAAGTAAGTTTTGGTCATTTTCAAAAGGTCATACCTCCCAGCTTAGGAGGAATTTGGGTAATTTCTTTATATGTATAGAAGCTCTTCGAAAGATCTTTCCAACGATGTCAAGTTTGCGAATTTCCGAGGTCATATGAAGGAGATATGACTTTCGGAAGTTGGGTTATTGAGTAGGAAAATTTCCAAATCCGGATTTGTTAAGGGTGTTTTGGTCTTTTCCTAAGTCAATCATTAATTTCATTTTTGGGATAATAAGTTGGGGTCTAAACTGATCTCATTCAATTTATGCACTTCGAAAAATAAGTTAGGGCTTTGAAAGAAAGAAGAAAATAGGAGAAGGGAGAAGAAGACGCAAGAACGTCAAGATTTCGGTGTGTGGACTTCATCGGGTGATCCCTATCAGGTATGTGAGATCATTTGGTGTTGGGTTCTTTCACCCCCACCCAAATTGTTTCAGTTCAGTAAAGTTTGAATAAGTGAATGATGAACATGAAATTCTTGATAAAACATTGTGAAATTTTGTTGGTTGATGTGTAGTTGATCTCTAGTAGTTTGGATTCTTGTTTCCGGACTGCTTTCGGGTCTAAACTATTGGGTAATGAGTTAATTAGGGATCCTAAGCATTTGGGGTGGAATCCATGGGACTTTGGGAAGGTTTAGAGATGAAAAACGAAGAAGAAAGTCGGAAGTCCCGTCAGACGGCCCTTGGGGCGCCGCGCATGCCAGAGCGCCTCAAGGCAGGCTCTGTCTGACAGGACCTGGCGCGGCGCGCCTCTCAGAGCGCCCCCAGACCAGGGTCTGGCGCCCCGCGCCCCGCGCCTCTTAGAGCGCCACGACCCCCTGGATCCCTCGTTTTCTCCCTATCTTTTCGTACTAGTTCCAAAGGGATGTACCATTCATTCCTAGTTGTTTACAATACTCTAAAGTACATCTAAACATCATGAATTCATCCATAAACATGATATCATGATCCTTGAATCCATTATACAAAATTCATGGAAAGTTAGGATCAAAGTCAAGAAAGTAAGAAATCAAGTCTAAAGTTATAAAGTGAGTAAAAGTAAAGTTTTTTCAAAGTTCTTAGAGTCTTACTTAAACATTTTAACTTTGTTTTAAGGCTCAAGTTCGAGATAAGAAAAGGAGTAAAGGTCGAGTTCATTTCTCAAAAGGTATAGTGAAACTAAGTATTCCCTAAGAGTTAAAGTTTTAAGTTAAGTAAAGGGCAGGAGTTGAGTTCAATTCTCTAAAGGTAAAAAGGGGGACTAAGTATTTCCTAAAGGTTGATAAATGTTTTACATTTAAGGTAAAAGGAAACTAAAGAAGGTTCAAAAGAGTTTTGAACTAAAGAGGAGAACATTGTTTCCAAAAAAGTGCTTTTTAAGCTAAAGGGTTCAATAAATTATCTCAACCCTAAGGAAGGAAGTTTTATTTAAAACTATGAGCTAAAGTATGTTTTGGGAGTAGTATTGAGCACCGATATGAGAATGAGAGTTCAAATAACTCAAGTCCCCATGTAAACCATGTAGCCATCATGTGTATAACGTGTTATACTTTTTAGATGATCACGTAAGGTTAGCCAGTGGATACACTAGGTAGAGGATGTTCTATGCGACGACAAAGTATAGAACAGTTTTGGCAGCCTGGGCAAAACGCTGTATCACCAATTAGGCTCACAGTGGTGGTTGTCGATTAGAGAAACTCCCATAGAAACTATATTACTTTCATATATAAATAAAGTTGGGTTTATTATTTTTATATCTTTAATAAACTAAGAGTTACACTGTTTTATCAGTTTTACATATATATATATTGTAACAACCCTGAAAATGGATAAGATAAGAAATGCTTAGTGTGTCAAGAATGCCTATGATTAGACCAGGGTTCACACGGATTGATGCGCGTAGAACCAGACCTCGGAAGCCTTGCTACAACCAAACCAACTAAATTGGGGAGTTAATTGAGCTTGGAAAGGTTGGGACCAACCAAGTAAGGCTCTCGAAAACAAAGATTTAATCGAAGGAGTTTTTACCGGACTTAAAAAGAAGGAATTTTAAGTTTTGAGGGTCTAGGGGTAAAATGGTCTTTTACCAGGCTAAGGGTAGTATCGTAATTACCCTAAATATATATATAATTAATTATTTAATAAGATGGAGGGGCAATTTGGGAAGAGAGAGCCGAAATTGAGCTCTTGAAGTGAAGTCTTGCTCCACCCGGGTTCGAACCTAGGTGGAAGCAATGATTTAACTTGTTTTTATTTAAATGGATAAATTAATTTAATTAATTAATAAATATTAGCTGATTTAAGAAAAAGAAAAATCAGATTTTTTTATTTAAAGGTTTAACAAAGAGTCCTAGTTTGACTAATTCCCAAACTAAAACTCCTAATTTTAAGTCACTCTCTCTCACTCTCTCTCTCTCTCACGTTTAACCATTCATTCTCACGTTTTCTCTCTGCCAAAAACAACTTCAAGAACAGAAAATATATGGAAGTTCTTCACACTTGAAGAACTCACACAAAAAGCTAAGAAAACAACGTTAATCCATCACGTTAGGTAAAGGGGGGGAGTCTTCCGTCGGTTGGTGTTGAAGTGTTGGACTTGAACGTGGTTTGGAGAGGTTGGACAGCAGGTTGTGTATTGTAAAAACGTCAAAAAGGTATGGGTTTTCTTACTCTTGGTCCCTTTCCCAAAGACCCTTAGGACTCAGACGAATCTATTTCGAAAACTAGGGTTGTTCCCCGTTTCATGTTCCTTTCACTAGCTCCTATTGATGGTTGTAGGTTGGTATGTATGCTGGTAGATATTAGACATGTAATGTGTTTTTTCGTGATGAATATGTTCATGAATGTGCATTTGGAATCGTACAAATGATAACCTATGCTTTCCGAAATATGTGTTTATGTGTGTGCAATGTGTAGTCGTGACTTTGAACACGGATTGAAGTATGAAAATGACTTGTTTTATGGTTGTATTTCACGTGCACAAACTTGTACTAATCGTGATGTTCATATGAAGTATAAAGTGGCTGATTTGAGTGAAAAACTATTAGCTAAATGATTCACGAAATGCCCTAAGAATTAACTCTAAATGTTGATGAAAAGAAGCTGAAAAATGTATCTCAAATTTCCAGCACATTGTTGGTTAATTTCAGCCAAGTAAAGTTCTTTAATAAGCTATGAAAAATGAAGAAAAATAAGTGAGGTAACTGAGGATCGAACCCGTGACCTCACCATGTTAAAAATCAGTGAAATAAGGTGAGAAAAAGGAAATGTGGAGAGTGGGGATTGAACCCCCAAACTCTTGAATGGATGAGAGAGCTAGGAGAAAAATAAAGGAGAAAATTAAATGTGGAGAGTGAGGATTGAACCCCCAACCTCTTGAATGGATGAGAAAGTTAGGAGTAAAATAAAGGAGAAAAATAAATGAGGAGAGTGGGGATTGAACCCCCAACCTCTTGAATGGATAAGAGAGCTAGGAGAAAAATAAAGGAGAAAATTAAATGTGGAGAGTGAGGATTGAACCCCCAACCTCTTGAATGGATGAGAGAGTTAGGAGAAAAATAAAGGAGAAAATAAATGTGGAGAGTGGGGATTGAACCCACAACCTCTTGGATAGGTGAGAAAGTTAAGAGATAAATTAAAATAAAAAAAATGAGCTTGTGGGGGATTGAACCCACAACCTCCTTGACTTAAACGGAAAAGGAGAGGAGAAAAAGAAAGGAAATGTTATGGGGTTGATGGGAATCGAACTAGGGTCTCCCAAATCTGAAAAATGCAATTATCAAGTTTAAAATAAGATTAAGTGTTGTCCAAGGGATTTGAAATAGGGTTCCCTTGCCCAAATTCCGTATTGATACATAAGTCATACGTGAATTAAATGTTCAAGAATAATGCCACCTACTTAGATCGAAATCGAGATCTTGGCATACATACAAGATGCATAAGTCTTGTATCACATAATCTTAGGAAGATATGAATCACTTAGACGATATATGAATGAAGCCTCATGGCTTGTATGTATGGACACATAAGTCTAACATACGTTTAAAAGTAAGTGATCCTAAGATGTATGTAATGAAATGATGAAACCCTAGAAGGGTTAAGTATGAGTGTAAATACACTAAATGGCCAAGTGCATTGACATATGATGAAATGAACAATGAAATGAACAATGAAATGATGAAATGAACAATGAAATGATGAAATGAACAATGATATGATGAAATGAACAATGAAATGACGAAATGAACAATGAAATGATGAAATGAAAAATGAAATGATGAAACCCTAGAAGGGTTAAGTAAAAGTGTGAAACACACTAAATGGCCAAGTGCATTGGCATATAATGAAGTGAACATTCACGTAAAAAGGGGTGAGTAATTATGAAGAGTAAATGTGCTAATGCTAATAAATGTGGTGACAACATGATATGAGGCTAATGTAAAAGATGAGAGCAATCTCAAATGAGCCTAAGTAAATGTTACCAAAACGTACTCACCTATGAGAGTGTAAGATAATGAAGAGACCAGTCTCTGTGAACACTCTAATGAAAGTATTGAGCTTAACACACTTAATACTAATGATGAGATGAGAAATCATCTAATGAGCTATGATGTCCTCATACTAGAAGCCAGCTTCCATAACGTATGAGATGAATGTAATGGAACTTTATACTGAGCACCGATAGACTAGCTATGAGCGGTGATGCCTTCTTTCGGGAAGGGCAGAGGTTCACGTAACTCTCATGAGATGAGACTGTCCGGCATGCCGGGTATGGGTCTCCTTGTATCTCCTAGTCTTCGAACCTATACTGCCAATATATGGATCTGGCGGGGTTCAATTCCCATGTACGCTAGCATGTTTTGGGTCACTTTGGCCGGTGATTCCACCTCTTTTCGGTGTGGGGGAGACACTAGATTTCATGATGCTCACATGATCTATGTCGGTTAAAGTTAAAGTTCCCAATGAATGAATGAGGCCAGCCTCAAATGATGCACATAATGAAATGAATGATACCAAAGGTGTTAGGATAGGATAATCAAAAGGTGAGTTAGATTCAAGTAATGACATTAGGTCATTCTTGGTCATTGCACAACGAACCTAATGAAAGTCTTAAACTACATCCTAGGTATAACTGGTGTTTACACTAGTCTATGAATGAAATGAAATGTAGTATGTATGAATGAACGAAGTAGACTCTGTGTTTGCTAATGAAGACTCCCTAGTTGAGGTCCCCTATGTTGAGCCCTCATTTCTGGGAGGTCTTAATGTTAAGTCCATGATTCCAAGGTCTCATGGCATAATGAATGACAATAATGAAGTTATGTGCTACATGAAAAAGGTGTTGTATGCTATATGATGTGTGCTATGTGTAAATGTTATGTGCTGTGTGCAAATGTGAAAAGTTTGATGATGTATGTTATTCTCATGGCATAACTTTCCTATTCCAAATCTGGAAAGCTCACTGACTTTCCTAATCCAAATTTCGAAAGCTCATTGACTTTCCTAATCCAAATTTGGAAACTTTCCTAATCTCAATTTGGCAAGTCCACTGACTTGACTCCAAAAATCATGTTGTTAGGAAAGAGCTATTCTTTCTCATGCATGTCCTTGGTGTGTGCTTGCATATACCCATACTTAGTACAAGTGTGTACTAACCCTATACAAACTCTACTATTTTAGGTGCAGGAACAGGTGGACGATAGAGCTACAGGATCATCGCTGCAGTTATCGGACGTCCAGCATTCATCCGGTTTTGGTAGGTCCTCATGCTTTCGAGGATGCTACTGTTTTATATTCTAGCTTAGTTTTAGAGTTGAGCTAGTGGAGCATGTTCCACTAGCGTTTCTTTTCTATTTTATTCAGACTATGTATTGGTGCCATTTTGGCAATTATACGCTTTATAAGAATTGAACTATTTCTTTCAGTTGCTTATCTCTTAGTGTTAGATGGTTTATGGTGAACAATTACGTATTAATGAGAATGCTTTTATAAGTATGATAAAAGTTTCAAATTTTTCCTCTAAAATTAACCTAGATGAAGTAAGAATGACGTAAGTAGGCTTGTCTGCGACCTCTGAGAGGTCAACGACGCCGGTCTCGTCTGGGGTCTAGATTCCGGTCGTGACATATATATATTGCATATGTCATTTTTTTCTTTATATTGAGTTGTCATCTTATGAGTTGAGCAGAGCCAAGGTAAGTTCATCCTTACTCTATTTCAAGCTGTATAGTTGTACTTAGCATTCCAACTCGCATACTCGTACATTCAATGTACTGATGCCAGTTGACCTGCATCGTTTTATGATGCAGACGCAGGTAACCAAGATCAGCACGCGACGCTTCATTGATCCAGATTTAGCTCCAGAGTCCGTGGTGAGCCTCCTAGCATTTCGGAGGACATCCATTTCAATTACTTAAGTAGTTTAGTTTTAGGCTGTTGTGGGGTCTATCCCAACATCCCTCTTCAGTCAATTTAGAGGCTTCGTAGACAATTAGTATTTCAGTTTGGAGTTATTTTACTTTGTTGATACTTGAGTGTCATTTTGGCCAGATATTATATGAAGTATTTGTTTGAACATGCTTTGTTTCTTAAGCAAGTTGAGTTTAGCCTTCCGCTGAGTTGAGTAAGCCAGGACAAGGGTTCGCTTGGGAACCAGCAATTGTCTCCGAGTGCCAGTCCCGCTCAGGCTGGAGGCTCGGGGCGTGACAGTGTCACTCATGACTTGTTTTGAGTCGTGACACCCTAAGTGAGAGTTAAATCTCCTCTCCATCAACATATGTGCTACATGTAATTCCATTTTGAGTTAGGCTAATTTGATCATTTCATATATTATTTGGTGCTTCATGTGCTTGTGCCCCTCATTTTCATTTTTAGGCAATAATTTCAAAAAGATAATTGTGCATGTTCATGATTTTACTTTAAATTTTTATTTATATTTTCAAGAATTGTTTGAAAAGAACTGAAGGACAAAATTGAAAAGTCGTGTTCAATTTATGTCTTAAAATATTTTACTTAATGGATATACAATGTCATACTCCCTCCGTCCACAATTGTTTGTCAGGGTAAGGTCATGCACTTTCCTCAACGAAAACTTAATATAAGGTATAATTTGACTAATATAACCCTACTATACCAAGATTATCAAAAGCCTATATAACTTTTCAATTGAACAAAATAGTGTGGTTATTAAGGGCAGAATTGAAAAAAAGAAACTAATTATTCTTGATTGTTTAAATGAACAATTAATCTTGGACATCTATTTTTCGTATAACTGCCAAACAATTGTGGATGGAGGGAGTAATAATTTTCTAATTTTGAAATAGAATACATCTTTCGTTTATAATTAAATGATAATTAATGTCATTAATACATTTGTAGCAAATGATAATTCAAATAATACTCCGTTCTCTTTCATTGTCATGGTTTTCTTTTTTAGAGTTATATTACAAGAACTTTGACTAATATTTTATGATATATTTTTTCATTATTAATGTGCAAGAAATTGCAGTTTTTGAATATCTATTTTTTTATTTAAGATATTGAATTAATATAATCTCATTTAACTTTGAAAATTAGTTAAATTAACTTTCAAAAAATATAATATGACAATTAAAAGAGGACAAAAGAAAGTATAATAATATGCATAAATATGATTCTTATTGTTTTTTAGTAGATCTGGTTTGACCCATTTTTAAAATTTATTTAATCCAAATAAGTATTGTCAAATCATATATTAAGTCACCTTTTAATTAAAACCCCTTCATGAGATTATTTAATTATAAGAGATTTTCTTTTACCCTTATATAATGTTGTATAATGTATAATACATTGCTACAAATCAAAATTAATTAAAAATTATAATTTATAATTATTAGAAATTGCAGTGCGCTATTACGAAGTATTCAACATTTTTTGCAACTCTCTTGCTAATCATCATGGGTAATTGTCCTTTTTTTAAAAAAAATTATTTCTCTCTAGCTCTAATCTTTGCCAATAATTTGTCGTTTGATAGAATTTTTTAAAAATAATTTATCGATTAATAGATCAATGATAAACTTTTGTTATTTAATATATAATCTTGTATGTTATTAGTTTTTACTAATTTTAAATAATTGTCATGTTGTTAATTGTTTATATATCATCAATGGTTTGTCCCTCTTTCAATTCTTACTCTCTCTAATCCTAATTTATCGCTAAATAACTCATAATTTAATCATTAATTTCTTATATGTACAATGATAATTAAATAATTCGTCGCTAAAATATGTATTTTTCTTTGAAGTTATTAACCTGATCGAATTTGAGCGATTTGGTTCATAATAGATTCATGTGTTAGTCCGTGGTTTGGTACTCATTTATAGGAATTAATGATTTTAAGCATTATATAATGTGTGTAAGTCCACTAAAAAAAAATTTAAATTTTTTTTGACCAACTCTGTTTGCCCCAATTGTTGCTAATCACAATTGATTAATTTTTGTCTCTTTCGTATCCTTTATTTATTCTTTTTGATATCTTTGATATTCTTAGACTCGGTATTTGAGGTTTTGACATCCTTAATGAGATGACTTTCAGATTTTAAAAAATGATATTTAATAGACTTTAGCATATTTCTTACATTAATAAGATTTGAGTTTTTACATTATGGTTGTATTTTGTAACTTGAACAATTAATATAAGTTGGGTGAATTCGTTGGTTCTCCATCTAGGAGGTTAAGTGTGAGTGTTACTCATGACTCGTTTTGAGTCGGGACACCCTAAGTGAGAGTTAAAGCTCCTCTCCATTAACATATGTGCCAGATGTAATTCCATTTTGAGTGAGGCTGATCTGGTCATTTCATATATTGTTTGGTGCTTCTTGTGCTTGTGCCCCAAATTTTTATTTTTAAGCAATAATTCCAAAAAGATAATTGTGCATGTTTATGATTTCACTTTAAATTATTATTTATATTTTCAAGAATTGTTTGAAAATAACCGAATGGTTGAAAAGTTGTGTTCAATTGATTGAAGATATTTGGAAAGTTGTGTTCAATTTATGTCTAAAAAGATTTTACTTAATGAATATACAATGTCATACTTCCTCCGTCCACAATTGTTTGTCAGGGTAAGGTCATGCACTCCCCTAAACGAAAATTTAGTATAAAGTATAATTTGACTAATATAACCCTACTATATCAAGAATATCATAAGCTTGTATAACTTTTCAATTGAACAAAATAGTATAATTATTAAGGGTAGAATTGAAAAAAAAAAGACTAATTATTTCTTGTTAAAATTGACAATTAATTTTGGACATCTATTTTTAGTATACTTGCCAAACGATTGTGGACGGAGGAAGTAATAATTTACTTATTTTGAAATAGAAGACATTTTTCGTTAAAAATAAAATGATAATTAACGTCACTAACACATTTGTAGCAAATGATTATTCAAATAATACCACATCCACTTTTAATTTTCAAGAGTTTCTTTTTTAGAATTAAATTATAAGAACTTTGACTAACATTTTATGATATATTTTTTCATTATTCATGTGAAAGAAATTTTAATTTATTACTTTGTGTTATTAATGTGCAAGAAATAGCGATAATATATGTAATGCTACCTCAACTCATCAAGAAGGTCCTCATATAGTTTTTTTAGTAAAAAAATTTAGGTGCCCCTGAGGTGCCAGATTTATGGGCTAATATACACGAAAAATGACAAAAGTCTGATAATTCTAAAGATGGCTCATAAATGCGAGAATATGCGTGAAAAATGGCAGAACTCTATGTAATGCTTCTCAACCTCGTTACAGATGTCCTCAAATAGTTTTTTCGGAAAAAAAATTGGGTGCTCCAAAGGCGATAGATCCAAGGCTAATACACACGAAATATAATAAAACTTGGTTAATTCCTAAGAATTTGTTTGTAAATGCAAAAATATACGTGAATAATATGGCAGGATTGTACGTAATGCTTTCCCAACTCATTACAGAGGTCTTCATATAGATTTTTCAAAAAAAAATTTGGGTGCCCTAAAGGCCCCAGATCAACAGACGTATACACACGAAAAACACCGAAAGTCGAATAATTACTTAAAATTGGATCGTAAATGTGAAAATATGCGTGAAAAAGGGTAAGACTATATGTAATGCTTCCTAACTCATTACAAAGGTCGTCATATAGTTCTTTTAGAATATAAATGTGGGTGTCCCAAAGGCGCCAGATCTATGGGCTATTACACATGAAAGACGGTGAACATTGGATAATTTCTAAAAGTTAGCTCGTAACTGTGAAAATATGTGTGTAAAAAATGGTGGGACTATACATAATGCTTCCACAACTCATTAGAGGGACCTCGTGTAACTGAATTGTTGAGTCAATGCACGCCTATTGAGAAAAGAAATTTAGGACATAAAATAAATATCATTTTCCACTTTTAGATATTCTCAACCTATTCTTGAAAATAAAAATAATTTAAAGTAAAATCATAAATATGAGCAATTAACTCACTTGAAATTATCACCTAGAAGATCCAAATGAGGGGCAAAATGGGGAAAAAAAATTCAACAACTCTCTTGAACATTGAACAATTCATTTATTTTGTACTATTAAAAAAATTTAACAATTCACTTATTTTAAAATGGAGAGAGTAATAAAAAAATTTGACCATCTTTTTTCCTTTTTACTAGATTTGGTTTGACCATTTTTTTTAAAATTTATTTTAATCCAAATAAGTATGGACAAATCATGATTAACTTTCCTTTTAAAACCCCTTCATGAGATTATAGTAATTATAGTAGATTTTCTTTTACCCCTATATAATGTTGTATAATACATTGCTCCAAATCAAAATCAAATTCAATTAAAAATTATAATTTATAGTTAGTAGAAATTGTAGTGCGCTATTATGAAGTTTTCAACATTTTTTGCAGCTCTCTTGCTAATCGTCATGGGTAATTGTCCCTTCTTTTTTTTAAAAATAATTATTTCTCTCTATAGCTCTAATCTTTTGCCAAATAGTTTGTTGTTTGATAGAATTTTTTAAAATAACTTACCGCTTAATAGATCAATGATAAAATTTTGTTATTTTAATATAAAATTTACCCGTCATTAATTCTTAATCATTTTAAATAATTTTCCATGTTGCTAATTGTTGATATCATCAATGATTTTCCCCTTCAATTCTTACTCTCTCTGATCCTAATTTATCACTAAATAACTCATTATTTAATTATTAATTTCTTATAACTTACCGCAAAATAGATCTAATGATAATTTTGTGTTGTATATGTACAATGATAATCTAATAATTCGTCGCTAAAATATGTATTTTTCTTTGAAATTATTAACCTTATTGAATTTGAGAGATTTGGTTCATAATGAATTCATGTGTTAGTTCGTTGTTTGGTAATAACTCCTTATTTGTAGATCTGACGTTAATTTTTTATTCGAAAGTTTAATTCTAAAGATGAGGAGCTTTCTTATCATTTTATATATAAATAAATATATGTATAATTATCTTGCTATATAATTAATTTTTTATACTCAAAATGATGATTTGTTTTCTTATATGCAGTTGCAAATAATTCATTCATCAAGGTGACTACTGCGCACCACTGTGATTCAGCCAATGATTGTCAAGTAGTTTGTCATGATCAAAAACCACTTTGTATTCTTCATGTTTGTGCATGTATTGGTAAACAAAACGAAGATTATACACGTTTGGAGAAGGGCAAATTAAATATGTATTGATTAGTGCGTAAAACAAAAAATAAAGGATATTTTGTTTATGATTCAATGTCTTTCCTCTATTATTTGTTGGAAAGTTCGGAAAATAAGACGTATTATGAGATATGAAGAATTGTTGCACCGTTTTTTGGATTACTTTATCTTTTAAGTTCTTACTCGATATGCCTAATGATTTTTTTTGAATTTTGTAATTTTAGTACGATCAATTTAGTTGATTTATACTCATCTTAAATAATTTATAATAAGTCACTTTTGATTTAATCCGTTAATTATCAAAATGATTTGCTTAGAAACAAAGTTTTTTAAATAAAAGTTGACTAGATTAGAGTAGCCAAATAAGGTAATCTCACACGGTCCACTTTCTTATTTAAAAAGGTTAAAATTGATTGAATTACTCCCTCCGTCCACAATTGTTTGGTAGGTATATACTTAAAATAGATGTCGAAGATTAATTGTCAATTTAAACTATCAAGAAATAAATAGTCTTTTTTTTTCAATTTTGCCTTTAATAGTTACTCCATTTTGTTCAATTGAAAAGTTATGTAGACTGTTGATATTCTTGGTATAGTAGGGATATATTAGTCAAATTATACCTTGTATTAAAGTTTTCTTGAGTAGAAAGCATGACCTTACCCTGACAAACAATTGTGGACGAAGGGAGTAATAAATGAATAAATCATTAATCTGGTCAAACTCGATATAAATTAAACAAAACATATAGTTATTTATATAGGAGCATTTAACTTTGTTTAACAAAAGTTTTGAATTATATCATTATTATCTTTAAATTTTGGTTTTATGCTTAGATTTGTTCCGATAGTGTCACACTCCTTTTTCATTGTTAGAAAAGGAGGAGAAAAAAAGTTCTTTTAATTAAAATGACGATATTGAATATAAATAATTTTATTTATATAGTCATCATTTAAAATTGAGATATAGTATTTTAAGTTATTTTTTTGAATTTTTGGTTAAAAGAAATAAATCTAAATAAATCTTGGATAAATAGTTTGCCTAGTGTTTGCTTAAATTGTTAAATTTTATTATTTATAACTAAGACTTAAAATTATAACCTCAGTTTAGATAACACCTATCAAGACGCATAAACGTGACATCTCCTTATGTATTGTACCTTAATTCTAAGCCTACTTGTCTATAGGATTAAAGATTTATATTTTCAAAAGAAAATTGGGCCAAGGCACACGAACACAACCTCGCTATTTGATTAATTCTCTTTAGTTAAGGCATAAAATTGTGACCTTATTTAAGACTATCTATTATCTGCGTTCTTGCTAAAGTTTAATACTTGAAACAATTATATTTATTTTGGATGATTTAATGTCCTTCCTCTAATATTTGTTGGAAAGTTTGAAAAACAAGACGCATCATGGGATATGAAGAATTGTTGCACTTTTTTTTGGATTAGTTTATCTTTTTAAGTCCTTACTCGGTACACCTCATGAATCTTTAAAAAAGAAATAAATAAACTTTATAATAGGGTGATAAAATGTTTTGTGTCCCAAAGTAAGAGTTTGAGGTTTTAAGTTTCTTTTTTCTTTTTCGTGTGTTAGTCTATTGATTTTTTAGAAATTAATTGACTGATTCCATTGGCCTCCAAATCATGAATCGTCGGACCACGCAAGTATTGTGATCATTCACTGTATTTTCCTTAATAACATTTTTTTCACCGTTTCAATGTCACGAAATAGGAATCGAGATTTTAAGCATTATATAATGTGTGTTAGTCCACATTTAATTTTATATATATATATATATATATTGACCAACTCTGTCTGCCCACAAATATTGTTAATCACAATTGATTAATTTTTGTCTCTTTCGTATCCGTTATTTATTTTTTCGGTATCTTTGATACTCTTAGAATTAGTATTTGAGAATTTGTTCTTGATATAATGACTTTCAGGTTTTGAAAAATGATATTAAATAGACTTAAGTGTATTTCTTACATTATAAGATTTGAGTTTCCGCATTATAATTGTATTTGTAACTTGAACAATTAATATAAGTTGGGTGAATTATTGGTTCGCCACCTAGGAGGTTAAGTGTGGCTGTCACTCATGACTCGTTTTGAGTCATGACACCCTAAGTGAGAGTTAAAGCTCCTCTTCACCAACATATGTTTATATGTAATTCATTTTGAGTGAGGCTAATTTGGTCATTTCATATATTATTTGGTGCTTCTTGTACTTGTGCCCCTCATTTACATTTTTAGGCAATAATTTAAGAAAAGATAATTGTGCATGTTTATGATTTTACTTTAAATTTTTATTTATATTTCCAGAATTGTTTGAAAATAACCGGAGGACAAAATTGAAAAGTTGTGTTCAATTTATGTCTTAAAGATTTTACTTAATGGATATACAATTCATACTACCTCCGTCCAAAATTGTTTGTTAGGGTAAGCTCATGCACTCCCCTCAACGAAAATTTAATATAAGGTATAATTTGACTAATATAACCTACTATACCAAGAATATCAAAAAGCCTATATAACTTTTCAATTGAACAAAATAGAGTAATTATCAAGGGCAAATTTAAAAGAAAGACTAATTATTTTTTGATTGTTTAAATGACAATTAATCTTGGACATCTATTTTAGTATACTTGTCAAACAATTTGGACGGAGGGAGTAATAATTTGCTAATTTGAAATAGAATACATCTTTCGTTTACAATTAAATGATAATTAATGTCATTAACACATTTGAGCAACGATAATTCAAATAATACCCCGTCCACTTTCAATTGTCATGGTTTTCTTTTTTAGAGTTAAATTACAAGAACTTTGACTAACATTTTATGATATAATTTT